>CM051000.1:13798013-13848013 GCA_027704905.1 Muraenolepis orangiensis | reverse complement strand
TCTCCCCCCCCCCCCCCCACCCCAGCATAATAAATAATCAAACATCAGTGCATGGAGGAGAAGGGAAATCTTGGGGTTCTGAGGACACATAGAGCTCAGAAAAAAAAGAACGGAGAGAAAGTAAAGAAGAGATAAAGAGGAAAAATAGCATGAAATAATAAGTAGTTTTGGATGGGTTTGGTTTTGAGGACTGGAATTTTGAGGGGCATGGATATGAAAACCCCACTGCGGGCTGGGAGCAGACGGACCCCCCCCCCATAAGGACGTGATTCGATGAGTCTGCTTGCTGGTATGTGGGTCAGTCATGGAGACTGCAGAGAAATCGGCGCAGAATTGACGGACGGTGAGGAAGGAAAGACCAGCCCACACACACACACACACACACACACACACACACACACACACACACACACACACACACACACACACACACACACACACACACACACACACACACACACACACACACACACACACACACACACACACACACACACACACACACACACACACACACACACACACACACACACACGAGTACGAGAGAGAGAGAGAGAGACAGAGACAGAGACAGAGAGACCTGCTTGTTTGCAAACAAAAGCCATACCAGCGATGAAATGTGAGTTTTGCATGTTGGATCCGAACATAATACACATACAATATTTACCAGACTATAAACGCGCGCGCAAGCGAAACAGCGGTCGCAGCGGTGCGCCATGAGCTACCGCTATTCCCGTGAGAAACTCATTTTTCATTTAGGCTAATCTTCGCCAAACACTTGCGTGCACACACAGCAAGTCGTAAAAACGGGGCCAATGTTTCACTTAATACAAGTCGCATTGAGACTTGTACACATAATAAATGATGGTTTATTTACCCAATTCAGAACTTAAGCTTTATAAGGCTATGGAAACAAAATCAGCAATTTGTATACCCTTAAGAAAACTGCCCAATTGTATTAACAGTCTGCCAACGACACTCAGTTAAACAACAGAAGATTAAACTAGCATCCTCCACGTCAGATGGAATTGTACCATTCGCTATACACCTAGTAGACTGATTTTACATCCTATTTAACCACTGTACATTGTATATTACTATGCACGTCATGAAGGTCACATTTCATTGCGACTCCAACATGTGTACTGGCTCCTGCAATAATAAATATATATATATATAATATACATTGTAACTGCGCGTCTCATGTGTCATGCCTTTCTGCAGAATACAGATGCCACAGAGACAATTTCTGGAGTAAAGTTCCACCAGCGATTTCGGTGGGTTTCCCTATACAGCGAGCCGCGCACAACAACGCTCTGTGTGCGGTGGTGTCACCTGGGTCCTAGTGCACGAGTGCCTAGTGTACATGGCGAATCATTCAGGGGAAGAAAAAGATAAATTGCCGTTTTTTTTGGGTTTAAATAAAAAATGGTGAGGGATTAAGCTCCGATACCACGGGTCGGAGAGTAATTCGATTAAACCGCCATATCTGCTCCCTTATTGTAAGGGATATGCTGAGGCCAAGGGGACGGGGGGGGGACGAAGGGGGTCTGCACACACGTGAATAGAATGGCGAGGACCTCAGACGCTTTGAGCGGTCCCTGCTAGATGCATTCTGACGCCGTCGGAGGACATCAGGTTTCCGTGGTTTGCGCGCAACTCAAAAGTGACCGTGTCCCACGTCCACACACACACAGCTGCACCAGGACCAGTCTTTCCCTCCAAGTGGTAATGCATAGCCATTAGATATATAAATAAAAGTGTGTATTTATACACTCGGTTTCACTCTTAAGCCTAGCAGCTGCGCTCCATTTCGGGCTGCGAACACACACACACACACACACACACACACACACCACACACACACACACACACACACACACACACACACACACACACACACACACACACACACACACACACACACACACACACACACACACACACACACACACACACACACACAAGAAGGTGGCTAAAACAGAGGTCAGGGTTGAACATCCTAAGTTAGCGACGGTGACCATGGGAGCGCGGACCTCTCACTAGGGGAGTGTGTGTCACGCGGCGGCCGGGGGAGGACGGGCCGCGGGGGGTCCGCTTTAGTCGCGTGCAAAACCAAACAAACATGAGCCGCGCTTCCTCCAAACAGTTGTCCACGCTTAAAACCAAAAAGAAAACATCACCCCCTGCCCAACGTCAGCCATGTTGTGCTAGTTCCTGCTGGCTTTGTGCCTGCCTCTGTGTGTGTGTGTGTGTGTGTGTGTGACTTTGTTTGCACAAGGGTTTTGCTGGTTCTGTCGGTTTGTGTGGGGGGACTTACGACAGTCCTGTTCGTCCGAGTCGTCCTCGCAGTCGTTGTCGCCGTCGCACGCCCACGAACGCCGGATGCACTTGCCGTTGTCACAGTGAAAGTCCAGTGGAGAGCACGTGGGAAGCACTGGGAGGACAAACAGAAACAAACGTTTAGAAACAAAATCCACCCAAAACAAACCTGGAATAATACAGAAGCAAATTGAAAAAAAAAGGGGGGGGGGGGGGGGGAATGGAGGGTGAGGAATGATGTCTGCAGGCCTTTTAGTGTTTATTCAAATAAAAAAACACTTTAAAAGGTCCTTTTAAAAAATAACACCCCATTTCATTGTGTAGGAGAAGTTAAATAAGCCTTGTAGGTGCCAGCACAGAATCCTTTAATCCTGTGTCTCTTTTGTAAATTGCAGAGAAAGAACGGTATGACTCACACAGGCCCACAGATCTGTCATGGAAATTATCTTGAGAGTAAAACAGTGGGAACGTGTTGTTATGGCAAAGCATTATAGTGGATTTAATTCAGCTGAAAGAGAGAGGACACACACACACACACACACGCTTGTCTGAGCCTCTCTGGAGCTAATCTCCAGGGGGTCCTCATTGATAGCCTGCATGTTATCACACAGATCGTGTCTTGTGTCTTCAACCGGTGATGATCCAGACACAGGTAAATCATTGTAGAGTATGAAGGTGATTAAAGTCAATACATGCAGTGAAGACAAAAAACACAACACAGCTTTCCTCCACAACAACAATAACAACAGCAGCAGCAACAATAACAGTTAACCGCTCCCTCAGCGTGCCTCCCTCTATAAGGCCCAGTCTGCCTTAACCTCACATCCGCACTTAAGCCTAGACCACAGCCTCTCGGTACGAGGCCAGAATGACTGCCCCTCTTTGTCATCCAAAGACAGAGATCATTGAATTACCGGCCGAGAGAGAGGGGGAGAAAGAGAGATATGAATATAGATTATAGAGGGGAAGGAAGCACAGCCGGAGATTAAAACATAGAACTGAAACTTTTTGCAATGGAACACACACACACACACACACAGAGACAGACACACACACACATGTCAATATGGAACGTGAGATAAAATATGAAAAGCGCAACATAGGCATTATGAATATTGGATTAAATCACATTGCGTGCAGTTTACCAGCAAGAGTCTTGAGTGTCTGAAGTGTGTGCGTGTATGTGTGTGTGTGTGTGTGTGTGTGTGTGTGTGTGTGTGTGTGCGTGTATGCGTATGTGTGTGTGTATGTGCGTGCGTGTATGTGTGTGTATGTGTGTGTGTGTGTGTGTATGTGTGTGTATGTGCGTGCGTGGCAGTAGCCCAATTCTCCAAGGTGACCGAAGGCCCCACTGACCCATATATACACATCTAGTACGTCTAGATATGGATATTAAATTATTGAGCAACGGCAAAAGACCGACTGCGGACAGAAACACACACTCACTCACACACACGTCTCTCGTTCCCCCTCCCTCCTCTCCCCCTTTCATATAGTCCTTTGCCATCCACTCACCTCCTCGTGAACCCTCCGTGTGTGTATCTGACAACACTCGGTACACAGTGCAGATGTATGAAGAGACAGGTTTGTGTTGAGGAGTGTGAGACATGTGACCACCCAACAGATGCATTATTCACCGTTTTTGGGGTGACTAGCGTTTCACGCCATGGTGGTGGCGGAGCGCGATGCGACATTAGCCGCCCGCATTCACAGCTGTGCTTTTATTCAGGCATGATGAGAAAAGTGTGTGCATATTTGAATTAAATATGCAATTGGAAGGATGTTAAAAGTGCTGCTTTTCAACACACACACACACACACACACACACACACACACACACACACACACACACACACACACACACACACACACACACACACACACACACACACACACACACACACACACACACACACACACACACACACACACACACACACACACACACACACAGTGTGTGTGTGTTGACCCTGTAATTTAACAGTCGCTTAAGTGCAAATATGTAAACAAACTGTTTACATATGTTACACAAATGTTTTTTGTGAAGGCACAGCTCTGTGTCAAGATCAGTGTAGCATGACATGACATGAAGATGTCCAATAGACTTACTGTCGTTTACATTACAAAAGTAGTATATTTCTAATTTGACGGTACAACATTTTTTCCCCTGTAATTTGTTGGATAAAAGATTACAGGCAAAAAAAAAAACATTCCAGCGGCTGTTCCCACATGCATCAATCCTATCACATTCTCACACAGACGCATCAGTCTTATCACATTCTCACACCAACACACACACACACACACACACACACACACACACACACACAGACACAGACCCACACCCACAGGGTGTCCAAGCTCACGCTGGTTAACATTGCGTGTCTGTTTTGTACATTGTGTCCTGAACGTTGCCTTGGCGACGACGCTGTTTAACAGCGCAACTGAATCCAGTCTCACTGCCTTGACGACCGAGCGATGGATGGAGAGATGACGAAAGCGATGGATAGAGAGATGAGGAGGAGAGCGATGGATGGAGAGCGGAGGAGAGCGATGGATGGAGAGAGGAGGAGAGCGATGGATGGAGAGAGGAGGAGAGCGATGGATGGAGAGAGGAGGAGAGCGATGAATGGAGAAAAGAGGAGGAGAGCGATGAATGGAGAAAAGAGGAGGAAGAGGAGAAGGAGGAGGAGGAGAAGCGGTGGAGGTATAGACTCTGTGGCTGTGTTTAATCGAGGGAAAAAGATAGAAACAGATGTGGCCCCTGGAGAGAGGTAGTGGGGCCGCCGTGTCTGATGGGAATGTTTTTTATCTGATGGGCTAATAAGAGGTTAGCCCTCTGCTTCCCAAGGCCTGATGGTTACTCAGCCGGGGCCAGGGAGCGTAAGCGCTCACCCAAAGCATGTGTTCTAAACCACCGTTGGATCACACCAGTACACTCAAGAAAATGCCCCACCCATCGGAACCATGCCGTGGGATAGTCCCCCCCCCCCCCCCACACGCACACACACACACGCACAACGCACGCACGCACAATGTGTGTGTATATCACACAAGATATAAAGTCTTGCATGTTGTGCACCGTTTGTGTGGGAAAAGATTTGCTCAAGGACAAGGCCTGTGCCATTCCTTTCTCACACACAAATACTGAGTTACTCTCCCCCACCCCTGGAGCGGCACACAGTCTATGCCGTGTGAATAAATCCTTGACTTGAAACATTAAAAAGGAAACATCTCCATTAGTAGGGGAACGAAACAGTCGGACACACTGATAAAAAGGGTGGATGGAAGGAATATGTGGAAGGTTTGTTAAGCACTAATCGGGGAGAGGTGACACTCCCAAACTGTAATATGGTTTAAGGAAAACTGGCCACTGCGGTTGACCTGATTTCCCAATCAATTCCGTTCAAATTCCATCTTTCAGAAACTCAAAAAAAGTCTTCTTTTTCCAACTGTCCCTCTTTCAGACCAAACTATTGACTCCAGCGCCCTCTCTGGCAGTCTGAAGGTACTACTTCTCCCTCCTCACTCACTTACAGAGCCCTTCCCGAGGGGGCAGCTTATTCCAATCTTGGGTGTTTTTTCGGATGCTGTACCCCCCCCCACCCCCTGAGTAAAGCACCGCCGTCAGCACCCACCAGTTTTTCTTGGCTGTGATTTGAGTATTTTTTCACCAATTTATTTTTGCTTACCAACTATTTTCCTTGGGATTCCAGGCCAATACCTCAACATGGTTCAACACCCCTACCACACACACACTCACTATATTTAGCAATGAACATTTTTTGATTTCTGCCAAATATGCCACGAAATTCTTACAATAAAACAACCAAAAAATTATCAAAAAGTATACTGACGAGTGTACCGACAGTACCTATTCTTGACACATTATATTCATTAGTTAGGGTTGGGAGATTTGAACCATTAAAATCTCTACCCAAAACATTGCGGTTCAACTGTCAAAAAAAACCTTTGTATAACCTTCTGGTTACATCACTCGGGAGCAAAATGAAAAATATTATCGGAATAACATTTTTGGCCACCCATCCCTAGCTACAAGGCATGTTTGAATAGACTACCGATGAATTATGACCTTCATAAGCCTCCAATTCATAACTTTGTGTTAGCAGGCTGGGCCTATAAGCCGAAAATAATTATTAAATCAGCATTATGTCTGGCAAGCGGTTGCCTCAAGTGGGGTGATTTTGACAAGCAGTTTCACCGGGAGATGGAGCCACGTAGCCAGCCAGCTTGAGAACAGCGATAGCATCGTTTTTTTCATTTTCATTTGACCTTACTCATTTGCGCTCATCTTACCTGCTCTTTAAGGTTTACAGCCTAAGCTTCGTACACATATCGTCAATGAAGTTATGAAGGTAGGGCTCATTTTGGGTGAAAGAAATTGAAAGAATTGTGATCCGATCTGTGAGTGACAGTAAGCACCACGTCCAGGTCAGTGGCACCTAGAGAAATTCAAATAAGACATATTTTGAGATGGTATCGATATGGAAACCATTATAACGTTATACAACCCAGTGATATACGCTGTTCTATCGGGAAAGAACTCCCCGACCCTACGGCGTGTAAATCCAATTTGCAAACAAACGGACCTCCCAGACAATTTTCATGTTAGCAGCGTGTAAAGACCATTTGGCCTAGAAGTTTACGACAAAAATAAATAAATAACAAGCAGCTGGCGTCATTAAAAGCACTGCACACTACACCCAGTAAACAAATAGTGCCAACCACAGCAGCCAGGGCGCTGCCCCTCTGCAACTGTACCAATATGATACCAATACAGAGTCATGGAAACACAGTGTTCTGCCTTAATGCGCCAACCCTTTACATTGGAAATCAAATGCATCATATTCTACAAGCCTGCGAAATAGATCTGCTTTAAAAAAAAAAAAGAAGCTTTTAAAGTCTCTTCTCACCAGCCCAGAACACCTATTTACTGCCAAGAGCAAACGTGTTTTCTTTACGCAATCTATAAATAATGATATTTCAATTTGATCTAATCTAATCTAACCCTGATAACATCTCTCTGTTGACCCGGGTAATAAAAAGTCTTAACTTCAAGACAACACACACACACACCCCTAAGTTCTGGAGCTCACTGCTGGTTTTCCAGACGACTGATCTGATTAGGTCCAATGAGATGAGACCAGGTATTTGGCTGAGGCCACCAGTATCAACAACTGCTGCCCATTTCCCAAGGTATCTTTGCACTGAGCAGGAATGCAGAGGGACCAAAGCCAGTCAGCCGGAAAACAAAACACAAGAAAGAAGGGGTTTCATTTCCCGCATTGTATTAGTATATGTATTAAACAACAACAATAACACATACATGAATAAAACACACCAGTGTGACAACACAAGGCTTGTTCCATGCTCCTTGGATCCGCTGTATGACCTTCAGTCCAATTTGGTTCATGTAAAAGACACTGAAGTTAAAAGTTTCAATCTGAAGCCCGGAACCTCAAACTGACCGGGGGGAGGGAGAGGGTTGGGGGGGGGGGGAGCTTATCTCTTTTCCCTGTGTCTATGTGTGGGCCCCTGCATCATCCTTTAATCAGGCCCTCCCTCGACCCAAACAAGTGTCCTTGAGTTATTTATTGAGCGGAGTCTAGTAAATATTTAGCAGAAGAACGGGCATTGGCATGGAGGAGAGAGAGAGAGAGAGAGAGATGAGGAGGAGGATTATGCTATCGCCTTTGAAGGCAAACAACGACGTCACAAAGCATGCCTGAGACAGGATAGCGAGACATAGAGAGAGGCCTTAGGTGTAGAGAGAGAGAGAGGGATACAGACAAAACAGAAAAAGATAAACAATTAGTCATCTTTCCAAAAAAGCATTGGAAAGAACACACAAATGAAGGGCCGGATAAAAGAGTATCAGACGAGGAAAGAAGGGGACAGAGTGGGCTTGGGGGGGGGGGGGGAAGAGAGATGGAGAGGGAGAAAGATTTTAATCTCTTCTAGACTCACGCTGGTCAGCTAAATCCCTGATTGGGCAGTGCTGCTGACGCCGGAAAATTCAAAGGGAAAAAAAAAAATAGGGGGGGGAGGGTTATACTTTCTCATTTTTTGGTAGCAACTGTCATGGTGGTGTTCACACATCACAGCAGGGCTGTTGGAGGAGGGGAGGGGGGAGGAGGGGGGGGAACTGAGAACTCTTAAGCAAAGTAGACCTCATGACTCATTTCTTCAACCCCGGGGATGTAGATATTAAAAGAAAACCCCCACCCACCGACCCACCCACCCCTCTCTCTCTCTCTCTCTCTCTCTCTCTCTCTCTGCAGCCCCCGCCCAAAAACTTCAATCCACACAAACACACACACACACACACACTTTAGTCGCCCCCCAAAGCTTTTACAGTTTCACAGCCTCAGCTTTACAACTCAGCAGGCGGGGCAAGCATGAGATAGAGGTGTGTGTGTGGTCATGTGTGAGTGAGAAAAAGTGAGAGTGACTGTGTGTGTGTGTGTGTGTGTGTGTGTGTGTGTGTGTGTGTGTGTGTGTGTGTGTGTGTATGTGTGTGTGTGTGTGTGTGTATGTGTGTGTGCGTCTGTCCTGCCGATTTAATATTAACCACAGCAATAAGTAGACGAGGGACGGCAGGTTTTTCGGAGGCATACGAAGCAAGCCAGCCAGGCAGTAAACAGCCAAGAAATATCATCAAATATTAAATACTCAATGTTGTGGCTCCCCATCGCCGACAGGGCCTGCAAACCCAGCATGTGCACATCCCTGCTCTATTTCTATTGACTAGCAGCAGCAGTCATTCCACTGGGCTGCATGAGGCCGATGGACACTGCCATACATTAAACATGGGACAGGCTGCTGTGTGCTCCATTTGCCAGCTCCACAGCCGCCGAGCAGTTTGTATTTGATAGTCTCTCTCTCTCTCTCTCTCTCTCTCTCTCTCTCTCTCTCTCTCTCTCTCTCTCTCTCCTCTCTCTCTCTCTCTCTCTCTCTCTCTCTCTCTCTCTCTCTCTCTCTCTCTCTCTCTCTCTCTCTCTCTCTCTCTCTCTCTCTCTCTCTCTCTCTCTCTCTCTCTCTCTCTCTCTCTCTCTCTCTCTCTCTCTCTCTCTCTCTCTCTCTCTCTCTCTCTCCTACTTTGTCATTTCTACTGGAAGCAGCTGCAGAGTCGATGGATCATTATGCAATTTGAAGGATTTCAATCCGTATTCGGGTCCGCTTATCCGTAGTCGGGTCGCGGAGGTAGCAGCTTCAGCAGGGGACTTCAAACTTCCCTCTCCCTGGCAACATCGACTAGCTCTGACTTTGCGTAGACTCCTTTCTACGCGAAGGAGCAGTGGCTCTACTCCGAGTACTCTCACGAGTGACTGAGCTTCTCACCCTATCCCTCAGGGAGATACCAGCCACCATCCTGAGGAAACTCATTTTGGCCGCTTGTATTCGTGATCTCGTCCTTTCGGTCATTACCCATAGTTCATGACCATAGGTGAGGGTAGGAACGAAGACTAATCGGTAGATCGAGAGATTAAACCAACCCCCTCCTAACCTCCCTAACCCTAACCCCCAAATATTTGTCAGAATCTGTGTACGCACACCTTTGTGTGTATGCACGTGTGTGTGTGTGTGTGTGTGTGTGTGCGCACGCACGTCTCCAACAGCTAGACTGGTGAAGCTTGTCAATTATATGCAAGCGTGTGTGATTTACGTCCTCCATTTAAACTTCATCAGCGGTCATTAGCGAGCTGCCCTAGGCACCGCACCACCTGGGCACCGCCGCTCACTGCTGTCCACCCGGTCAGCCATGCAGAAAAGAGGCAGGGAAAACCTGCACAGTTCTACATATACTGTGTCTGAACCAAAAGTAAATATTACACTTTACTTGTTTGGAACAAAGAGAAGAAAGAGAAAGAGAAAGAGAAAGAGAGAGAGAGAGAGAGAGAGAGAGAGAGAGAGAGAGAGAGAGAGAGAGAGAGAGAGAGAGAGAGAGAGAGAGAGAGAGAGAGAGAGAGAGAGAAAACACAAAAGGAAATGAGAAAAGGAGAGGTGAACTATTTAAATGTGTTTTAGGACAGGCAGATTTATGGTCACAGCATGAGGTCCTCCACCCCCCTCTCTCCCACCACCCACCACATTCTCCTGGTGTGGTCTACTTTAAAGATGAGCAGACGCCAAGTTAGTGAGTGTGGTGAGTGAGTGAGTGAGTGAGTGAGTGAGTGAGTGAGTGAGTGAGTGAGTGAGTGAGTGTCTGTGCGGAAAAGGAGAGGGGGAATGTTTAAGGGCAGACGTGATGACTGGCAAGTAAATGTCCTCCCCTCCCCCACCCACAATCCCCTCTCTCTCGCCCTTCCTATCCCACACACACACACGCCCTTTTATAGGCCAGGATCCTGACACCCACCACTAGCTAGCTCTACATACAAATACAGACAGAGAAACGCAGGCAGAGTGAGGAGAAAGACTAGTCACTCAAGAGATATGCTTGTCCTCTGCAACGCCTCGTGTCCTCTCCCCTCCCACCGACCCGTCCCTAGCCCTCCAGTCTCCGGCTGGCTTTGTCTTTAACTCACTCGGCTGTCATGAAACTTCATCTGGCTGTGCGCAGGCCTGGAAAATCCACCCACCCACAGCCACATACAGAAGCAGGGCTTTCTGCCCTTCATAACGTTCCCATGAATTCCACTTCCTAATTAGATCTGAGGTCTACATGCTTCATCGGCAGAAACTGACTTCACTCCTGTTGTTGACTGAGGACACAACACACTCTCTTCTCCTTCTCCCTGTCCTGTATGATGTATTTGTGGAATCTCTCTCTCTCTCTCTCTCTCTCTCTCTCTCTCTCTCTCTCTCTCTCTCTCTCTCTCTCTCTCTCTCTCTCTCTCTCTCTCTCTCTCTCTCTCTCTCTCTCTCCTCTCTCTCTCTCTCTCTCTCTCTCTCTCTCTCTCTCTCTCTCTCTCTCTCTCTCTCTCTCTCTCTCTCTCTCTCTCTCTCTCTCTCTCTCTCTCTCTCTCTCTCTCTCTCT
This sequence comes from Muraenolepis orangiensis, assembly GCA_027704905.1. Taxonomy (NCBI): domain Eukaryota; kingdom Metazoa; phylum Chordata; class Actinopteri; order Gadiformes; family Muraenolepididae; genus Muraenolepis; species Muraenolepis orangiensis. The sequence continues at coordinate 13,836,690 of CM051000.1, read as the reverse complement.
CTCTCTAAATTGCTAAGAATTAGCAGTGGCTCCCCATAGGGGCAACAGCACATCAGCAATGCTGTGTGTGCGCACAGCCTGGAAATTCCTCAGTCCGTCTGTTTGTAAAAGTGTGTGTGTGTGTGTATGTGTATGAGCAGCTTTGTGTGTGCTCCAGTCCAGTCCAGTCACATTTCCAGGCGACCTTGCCTGCTCCGCTGCGGGGGCCGGCTCTTAGTCTTACGTCTCTATTGGTGAATAAAACATTGCCTTAATAAATTCTATTCCTCAGTGTTTTCCAGAATGTCTTTACAAACCATAAAAAAAAACGCTGGAGCTTGGGCGGTTTTATTTTTTACGATCAGACAGGGCTTGATTCAATCAGTGTAATAGAAGCCGGGTCATGTGTCCCCGCACTTCCAATTCTCCCTCTCTCTCTCCCTCCCACTCTCTCTCTCCCTCCACTCTCTCTCTCTCTCTCTCTCTCTCTCCTCTCTCTCTCTCTCTTCTCTCCCCCTCCCTCTCTTCCTCCCACTCTCTCTCATTCTCTCTCTCCCCCTCCCCCTATCCCTTCCCCCCCTCTCTCTCTCTCTCTCTCTCTCCCTCTATCCCTCCCTCTCCCCCTATCCCTCCCTCTCTCTCCTTCTCTCTCCCTCTATCCCTCCATCCCTCTCCCCCTATCCCTTCCCCCCTCTCTCCCTATCCCTCCCTCTCCCTCCCTCCCTCTCTCTCTCCCTCCTTCCCTCCCTCCCTCCCTCCCCTGAAGTAAATAAGATGCATCAAGGGGCAACAACCTAACAAGCTCGTCACACAGGGGGCAAAGGAAGACACACAATTCAATCGCGACGACATCTCCGTCGCTTGGCCCTGATCGGGGTTCACCGTGCTTCACAAGAGATTAAACAAAAAGAGGTGTTGGTTGGTTGAGAGGTGGGTGAACAAAACCCGGGGGGCATATCCTTGGCTACACACTACAGCACTAATTAGACGAAGAGTCGGTGACAGACAGACGACTCAATACCGGCACCGTTTAAGATGACCCAAATCTTCCCCCACTCTCCGCACCCCCCCCATTGAAGGACTGACAGAACCAGAGTCCAAGGGGACACCTGCTCCCCCCCCCCCCCCCCCTTTAAGAGTAAAAGCAATGTCTCAATCGATGAGACGGCACTAATGGATTGGGCGAGGTCCAACCCAACGCCCTGGTATCCCGTCAGCCGCTTCCAATGTGTCTCTCACTGGGCTTTAGATGGGTGGCGTGGGGCGGGGGGGGGGGGCTCTGATCAATACGCTGCCATCAAACTCTCCCAGTGTACTAGTGTGGCCGGAAATAGTGTTTGGCACCTCCCCTCTCGCTCTCCTTTCCCCAACCCCCTTTTACTACACTAGCCAGTAGCCACGGCAGGGGAACCGCAGATGGACAAAATATATACAAGTATGCATGCACATAAAAGCAGGAAACAGTAGAGATACACAGTGCTAACAACATAAGCCTCAGGTCGGACTCCTAGCTTTATCTGTCGAGGGGGGGGAGGGGGAGAGTGGGCTGTTAACATTTCACCTCAATACCAGCGAGAGGTAGCGTGGAGGAGTGGCACTGTTATTTTCCACTTGACCAGTGGTTACGCTTACGTGACTGGGGGGGAATACTCCTCCAGGAGGCTCTCCGGACCTCGGCCGGCCCCATGCCTGTTGCCAGAACTCACTCCACCGAGACGTGACAGCACCAGTCCACAGCACCAGGGAACCCTGGTCTGCGCTGGGTACAAAGGCAGACCAGTGCAGGCCCCTCACAACCCCCCAACCCCTCCACACGTCCACCTCCCGAGCCCCTGGGCTAGACCGACCCCCGCTGTCACCCTCGGCACACAAACGTTGAGACAAATTACGCTTGTCGAACCACCGGTGAAGGAAAATAAGTGGCTGAGGTAAGACAGGGCCATAGAACCACATGACAGACAGGTTTGAACTGCGTGCAGGCGGGGCAGGTTTGAAATGTCCTGGCACCTAGTCACTCGGAAAGTTGGACGAAAAAAAGAGGAAATCATCCGCTGTCATGAGATATGAGGAAAGAGAGAAGGGGGGTGGGGGGGGGGGCATGATAAGTTTCACTCACTGCATCCGTCCTCGTCGCTGTGGTCCCCGCAGTCGTTGTCACCATCACACTGCCACTGGGCGGGGATGCACGTGCACTCTCCGAAGGCGCTGACCGCGCACGTGAAGTGGTTCCTCCCGCAGGAGCACTCGGCGCTGCCCTGTGTCCCTAGAGAGAGAGAAGAGAGAGAGAGAAAGAGAGAGACAGAGAGACAGAGAGAAAAAGCGGGCATTAAAGCAAGGCACTTGGAGACAGAAGACAAGGAAAACGTTGAGGATGACCCGAGGTCAGGGGGACCCAAACGGCAGATCAATGGCAGACTCCTCATTATGTTTTTCGTTTCCTGTAAGCTTCCTATTCCACACCCACCCGGGACGACCGTAACCTTTAGGCACACGTCAGAAACGACCAGGATGACAGAACTTAAAGGTTAAGATACACTTAGGAGTAGACAGAGACATGGAGCCTGTGTTAAGAGTCGGTTATAAAGCCTAATCCTGCTAGATCGGTGTCCGTTTCAAATTTTGTTTTTTTAAAAAGGATTTTTCACTGCTCCGTTCACGGTTACAAAACTTAAGAATTTGGTTGGTGAATTGTAGTCTGAAGCCTGAAGTACACTCTGTACACAGCAGACAAAATGCAGGCCAGGCGCCAAAACAGGCTGCAATAATTGATCTGCAGCCCGGTTTTTTAACGCTGCCTTTAGCTACTACGTCCGCCAACCGGTACATTGCTGTAAGCACGCACGTGTGCGTGCGTGCGTGCTTGCACGTGTGCGTGCGTGCTTGCACGTGTGCGTGCGTGCTTGCACGCAGGCGCACACGCACACTTACTTTTCGGTCGTGACAGCGTATCCGTTTTTTTCCTGTCAAATAAACCCGTTTTTCGCTTTGATTCGTGTAAAGATTAGAGTAGCGTTGGCTCTTAATATGCTCCAAAAAGTGTGTGTGGGTGTTTGTGAACTCAATCTCGTGCACGCCTCCGCGGTCTGTGTTTCTAAACAAAAACATTCAGAGTACCTCTACAATATTTCACCCCATGTGTTCAGCTTCACCTGTAACCTCATACAGAACCCCCCCCCCCACACACACACACACACACACACACACTGGCCCAATGCACGCATTAAAAACAGCCATACAAGCGACGGTAGATTTAATGTGTCCCATTTCCTTTCAGTTCAGCCTTTTTCTTTTCTTTTTTTTGTGTAGGCTGACGATCAGTGAGTGACATCACAGTTAACTCATGACCTGATCATTATAATATATATTATTATTATGGGCAATAAATTAATTTTGACCACGCTTTGGAGCTTGTTAATGTCCATTGTGAGCGTGAGTGTGTGGTTGGTTGGTTGGTTCCTGGCCCGCTCATGAAAGCATCAGTCAACCAAGGCCTGGCAAAAAGAGCCTGTAACCTTCAGAGCCCTCCCACTGCACTAAATTAATGGCCTCTTTCTTTTTAATTCTCTCTCTCTCTCTCTCTCTCTCTCACACACTCTTTGTCTCCTTCACCTCCCACTCCACTGCCCTTGTTCCAGAAGGTTCATTTAACGGAGGGGGAAAAAGGCAATGGCCTCATCACAGTCATTTTCTCAAATATCCCTATAGAGAGCGTGTGCCATACATGTGCTTTAACCAGCTGTGTGTGTGTGTGTGTGTGTGTGTGTGTGTGTGTGTGTGTGTGTGTGTGTGTGTGTGTGTGTGTGTGTGTGTGTGTGTGTGTGTGTGTGTGTGTGTGTGTGTGTGGACCCCCAGCTCTGCCACAAAGATGTGCCGACGGAGAACCGCTCGAGGGACGCTCCCTAAACATAACTGTCCTGTCCTAGGAACCACACATTCGCCGTCCACGTTGTTTTGAGCATCGAAAAATTGATGCAATTGATGGTTCTTTGGCTTGAACAGAACGGTTCCAATGGGACTTAACGGGAACAACAGACCGTACACGTGCACGAGCAGGTCAACAGAAACGCTACAGTCGTTTCAGGGCACATGTTGCGGATCTCACAGCGGATAATACGACTCTTCAAAGGGACGGCTTTGTAAACTCTTGTCTGAATACGCCATTTGAAGCCAACCCAACGCAGTGCAAGTCAAAGGCTTGATAATTAGCCAAGAGAGAAGAAAAACAACCAAGGTCAACCATAATTTCCCAACTTGAGAGAAGCAATGCATTCATAGACGAGGTTATCCCACAGTATCAAAGAGGTGGCTAGAGGGCCTCTCTCTTCTGGCTCACCAGGTGGTTATCACATGTTTTTGGAAGCACAAAAAAAGAAAAAAAGAAAAAAAAGGAAAAAATAAAGAAAGAAACAGCGGCAGCCAGGCGTGGAGGCCTGGGGCTTTCAGATCCACCACCATGACGGCCAGGAAGACTAGTCCAAACAGATAATGATCACCTGGCCCCACTGTTATGAAGGGCCGACCAATGGGCTTGGGCTTTTGTGTGTGTGTGTGTGTGTGTGTGTGTGTGTGTGTGTGTGTGTGTGTGTGTGTGTGTGTGTGTGTGTGTGTGTGTGTGTGTGTGTGTGTGTGTGTGTGTGTGTGTGTGTGTGTGTGTGTGTGTTTTGATTGGCAGTAAGGGGCTGTCATACAAAAGCTTTTGTCAGTTACTGGAGGTTTTCTCTGCATGCCAGCGACTCGACGGGAGCAAATGCCTCCTAACCCGTCAAAAGTTTGTACCGCGGGGGGGGGGGTTGCCGTTTGTGTGTTTTCATTCGGAGACCCGTTGTGCAGAGTCTTGTCAGTTACTCGTATTTGCACGGCAACAAGCTGAACCAAAGCAGTGCCCTGCTGTCGCATATGACTTTCAAATCTGGTCCCCACAACCGTCTGCACAAGCATGGTGTGTGTGTGTGTGAGTGAGTGTGTGAGTGAGTGTGTGAGTGAGTGTGTGAGTGAGTGAGTGAGTGAGTGAGTGAGTGAGTGAGTGAGTGAGTGAGTGTGTGAGTGAGTGAGTGAGTGAGTGTGTGAGTGAGTGAGTGAGTGTGTGAGTGAGTGAGAGAGAGAGAGAGAGAGCAGAGAGACCAAAAGGTGTAGGAGACAACCAAATGGACGTTTCACTGGACGTGTGCTTGGGAGGTGAGCACTGTAACCAAACGTGCTCTTGAGGTGCACAACCGGGGAACATAACATCCCATTGCCCACCACGCCTAAAAACCATGCACACCTACAGCACAGCAGTCCAACCGCGTCCTCCTCCTTCCCTTCTTACACCCCAAACCCCAAAGCAGGAACCCCCCCGTGGTTGTGGTGACTAAAGGAGGTGGTTGGACAGCGGAGGAGGACACGGCTTGTAGGTCTGCTCCAAACCGCGGCCATGTCAGATCTACCAGGTGGCATTCGGCCTCCGGTTTCTCCGTTTCTGCCAACTACCCCAAGTTGAACATTTTAGAGCAACAGAGGGAGCCGGGGGACGGGGAAAGGGGGACGGGGGCTTGTGTAACGAGGACGGCCCACACAATGACACCTCAGCCCCCAGAGAAGAAGAAGAGTGGGTGGCCCGAACTCTTTGACACCGTGTCAAAAGGCTGCCATTAATTGGGCATTAGACCTCCCTGGAAACTACCTGGAGGGTCGGAGCAGTGTCTTGTTTTTGCAGTGTGTGTGTGGTGGTGTGTGTGTGTGGTGTGTGTGTGTGTGTGTGTGTGTGTGTGTGTGTGTGTGTGTGTGTGTGTGTGTGTCTGCCGCTATGCATCTGTGTGTGTGCGTGTGTGCATCTTGAGCGTCTGCGTGTGTGAAAAGAAAAGAAAAAAGTGTGATAAGCGGGAATAGGGGGGCATCTGATATAGTGTGAGGTGCACGAAGGGTGCATTGAGCGAGCGAGTCGATCCTGCCTCCTCCTCCTCGTCTTCCTCCTCCTCCCGCATTCACTCCTTCACGGCCTTGCCTCGCTCTTCCGCTCTTCTCGCAGCTAGCGTGAAAGCCTTTGCGCGGGAGGGACAGCTGTGCCACAGCGTGTCAACAACCCAAACTGAACCAGCCGAAACCAAACTCTTGTAGCGCGTCGCGTCACACCCCCCGAAAGTAAGGCACAACCGGTACCCCGCCTAACAACAGTCGGGGGGGGGGGGGAAACACTCCCCCTCCCGTCCCCCCCACTCCCTTTTCCACCCTGAATAGAGCCCTGATCATCAGTGACTCAAGCCCAACGGTAGGAGGATATGCAGGGAACAAAAAGCTGCTTCATGAAGGAGTCAATCAGTGCTTAGTTGTTTCTCTCCCCCTCTCCCGCTCTCTCCCCTCCCCCCCCCCCCCCCCCACTCCGACTGTGTGCAGATAAGAGGTTCGACCTCGTTTTAGTACATTGTGAGGAAAATGTGGCATTCCAAAAACACGTTTGAACAGAAATCACATGGATAGGCCGATTTAGACCATGCCCGCTACGCCGTGCTACCAATTTGGTTTGAACCAGATACCTCATCAGCTGGACTTCATTTCGAAGGGGTCAATTCAGTGTTGCATTTATAGGCCATTAAATACACCAATTAAAATAAAACGTTTCACCATGAGGGTCAAGTACAATATGAATAAAACATGCTGCTATAGCTATAAATACCCCGTAATCCGGCATCTGATTGATGCAAAGCACTAGATTTGGCTTCATAAAATAGGTTTGCAGCTAGTATAAAAGTGGCGAATCACCATACTATGTGTTGCACTCCGGATGAGTCATGACTCAGTCCGTTTGATCACATTAGAGCTGGGCTGTATGAGAGCGGGTCGGTACTTTCAAAGTAAGAGTTGGCCTAGATGGAGAAGGGTAAGACGCGGTAACACCGTTAACAGGGGTGCTGCTGGCTATGCACATATCAGTGCACAAGTTGGATTTACACACACGCAGGGCGCAGGCTCATTTGGAAATAGCTTGCCATCACTGAGAAAGTTGTGCAAGTTGCGTATCAATCATTAAAGAAACTATGAGATGGGGTGGAGGGGGGGTGCGGGGTTGGGGAAGAGAAGCTTTATTGGGTTGGTGGAATGTGTGTTTTCATGGATGAGTGCTCAGCGGCGGTTGCTGGATTGCCCTTTGATTGGCCAATGTTGAAAACGTTTGAGTCAAGAGTCAGTTTTTCTATGTTGTTTGAAGTCGATGACGCTACCCTGTTTCTTCAACTCTCTCTTGCCATCACACACACACACACACACACACACACACACACACACACACACACACACACACACACACACACACACACACCACACACACACACACACACACACACACACACACACACACACACACACACACACACACACACACACACACACACACACACACACACACACACACACACACACACACTTCCGTGCGGTCACGATGGCTCCCACTTTATTGAGCATGGCTACATGACTACAAGCCGTTGGCTTGGTCGTCATCCTTCCCCCTGGCCAGCGTTTTTTCTCCTGCGCCTACTAATTTGTCCTGTGGCGGTTGGGTCGAGCCTGATGTGGAGCAGTGCCGAACCCACAGTGGCACATGTTGGGCCCAGCTGAGCGCTCCCTCTTCCCTCACTTTCTCCGTCTCTCTCTCGCTCTCTCTCTCTCTCTCGAAACCAGGCCATAGATGTTACAGGACAGGGCCCATCATCACCAACTCATCCTCCTGGTTCTCACACACACACACGCTGCAGACTGACGGGGAGCACACGCACACACACAGCAGACGGACGGGGAGCGCGCGCACACACACAGCAGACTGACGGGAGCACACACACACACACACACACACACACACACACACACACACACACACACACACACACACACACACACACACACACACACACACACACACACACACACACACACACACACACACACACACACACACACACACACACACACACACACACACGGGGAGCACGCACACACACAGCAGACGGACGGGGAGCACACACACACACACAGCAGACTGACGGGAGCACGCACACACACACACACACACACACACACAGCAGACTAACGGGGAGCACACACACACACAGAGAAAATGTCTCGGTGACTGGCCCAACATTTGGTCAGCAGCAGGGTTCCAATCTTTTCCCACCTGCTCATCACAAACTTTCATTAAAACTCTTATCAGCGCACAGCACTCAATCACACCCCCGGTACACAATATGGCAGGCTGTGTGCGTGTGTTCGTTTGTGCGCGTGCGTCCGTGCGTGTGACATCCATGCCTCCCCTTTGTCTCGGGCTCCCTTACAGTCCCAGTCTCATGTTCAGAGTACTGTATTTCTATTACTCTCTCACATACAGACCTACATATTATGGATATTAGCACTAGTGTACCGCAGCGGCATGCAGCACAAACAGTAGTTTGTGGAAGAGTACACTGTCCTTAATAGTTGTTGTTCTGTTCTTGGACAATGAAGCGCCAGCATAATTGCATCCCTCATGATAAATCATGGGTCTGACTGCGGCGGGTTATAAATAGGGCCTGGGAGATCAAAACCGGGGCAAAATCAAATGAAAGGATCGCACTGTCGCCACACACACACACACACACACACACACACACACACACACACACACACACACACACACACACACACACACACACACACACACACACACACACACACACACACACACACACACACACACACACACACACACACACACACACACACACACACACACACACACACACACACACACACACACACACACACACGGTTGGCCAGCAGTACGCTCTCTGAAGTGAGTTCAAAGATAAGGGTGAGCTGGCGTAGGATCAGTGGCTGGTTCTTTTCTGCATGGGCATGTGGGCAGGCATGGAGGGTAAAGGGGGGGAGGGTATTTGTGATGAGGGCATATGTGTGTGTGTGTGCGTGTGCGTGTGACTGTGTTATGAAGGCAGAGCGAAGGTTCAGACAGGAAGACTACTGTGCCCTGAGAGTGGGAGACTCTCCCTGCGGCCTCCACTAAAGACGCAGCGAAAGCCCTCCTGGACCGTGTGGCCGCTTGCTTCGATTGCTACATTCGAGTCAAGTCAAGTCAAGTTTATTGTCATTCATGCAAACCCCCCCACATCCACCGTACAAGGAGAAAGGTTCATCGCCCGGCCTCCGCCAGAGTATCAGGACTCCGTGTGTCCAACTCCTACGTCACACTCATCAATTCAACTATACTGCATCATTGCATTCATGGAGCCAAATGGATATTGTAGTGAATTGTCATTGTCGTTTTTAATAGTCTCTCCTGATTGTACTGGAGAGTGTTTTGAAAAATGTACGGGTAATACAGAGCGGTGAGTTTGAAGATTAGGAAAACGATTAGGATTAGGAAATGCGTTTTCAAATGTGTCATTATGCGTTACGTTATAGTCGTCAAGTGCCAAGTTATGCTCACTTATTTGTTCCGGTGCGACACCCACTCAAACCGAGCCTCTTCAGAGCGGCCATTTGCTTGCAGCTTTGTCAAGAACCACCACTCATCCAAGACATCTTCACACTCGAAAACACTCAAAACTTTCTTGGGAGATCCTCAGAAATACACCCGCCAAGTTTAAAGTTGATCGGATGCATACATGTATGTACAGAGTCTCCTTCCATTTAAGTTAGATGCTCAGGATTGCTCTCCGTGTGTGTGTGTGTGTGTGTGTGTGTGTGTGTGTGTGTGTGTGTGTGTGTGTGTGTGTGTGTGTGTGTGTGTGTGTGTGTGTGTGTGTGTGTGTGTGTGTGTGTGTGTGTGTGTGCGCACGCGCGTGGAGACGAGAGAACGCGCCGTCCTACATTCTATTTTTCACTAGTCAGCTCCTTTCAATAACTCCGTCCTTGGGAAAACTACAACTACGTGCCCCCTGGGACTCGGCAAGTTTAAAGAATAGGAGAGAAGCACTCGTCGTCTATTTCAAACCTATAATTAACATTCTATGCGACGAGGCAATTAACATAGGGTACTTACTCTACGTTGAGGAGGTTGGTTTTGTTCTTCATACTGTTTTTTTTTTATAGGGATGATGATGATGATTATGACGACGATGATGAAGAGCACCATCATGAAGCAGGAGTGTAAGAGTTAAGGTGAGGACGGGTACGACCAGGCTGCTAATTGAGAGTGGACACATCGACTTGTGATGAGATGAGATGAGATGAGATAATAAGCACTAGTACACACTTTTTAAATCCCCCCCCCGGACCCTTTTCTAAACCTTGCACCAAGGACATATAGGCATACCTATTCTATGTCAAAAGACCACGCCGTTTCCAACCGGTGTAAAGTATTGCTGTTGCACAATGTCCCAAGAATGTATGACATGCGGCAGGAGGCTTGTTGTCAAAACTGTTGTTACTACTGTTACTACATTTGTTAGCCCTATCAGCCAAATCGCAAAAGACAATGTCCAATGTCCACTTGGAAAATGTGTGTCTTTGTGCATTTGCTGGGTACATGCATTGGTTATCCAAAAGTTTGTGTGCGCTGATAACCAAGTGTGTGTGTGTGTGTGTGTGTGTGTGTGTGTGTGTGTGTGTGTGTGTGTGTGTGTGTGTGTGTGTGTGTGTGTGTGTGTGTGTGTGTGTGTGTGTGTGTGTGTGTGTGTGTGTGTGTGTGTGTCCCGCACAGTACAAACAGGCCTCTGGGCTGTGCACCCTCACTGTGAACACTAGACTGCTAGGCAATGTGCTGAGTGTGCACTCTGTGTGCAAGCACCCCCCTCCACCCCCATCTAATCCACAGATTGTCTCTTTTGGCTAGCTAAACATCCCCTTCCCTCACCCCCCCACCTCAGCCCTTTGACAACACAAGCTAGGGGGACCTCTCCAGGGACCCTACCCAAGGTGTGGACAAGAAGAAGCTGAAGAGACAGAAACAGCAGGTTGTCAAAGTGTGTGTGTGTGCGTGTGTGTGTGTGTGTGTGTGTGTCACACACACACACAAATAACTTCTGAATCAGGTTTTAACTGAGGAAAACAAGATGTAAAACTAAAAAAGACGATCCCCCTCTTTTAACAAGTTGGTGGAGGCAAGTCCATATTTCTAAGAAACATATTTCTGTGGTACCAGAATGGCGGATCTCGCTAAAAAGCAGGAATTGTATCATCCTCTTGACCCAAAGTCCGGGTTGAGTAAAAGAAAACACTAGAGATTGAGAGATTGAAGAGTTGTTACAGGGTGAGAGCAGCCTAGAAATGTGCAGGACCAAAGAAGGTGCCCAGAGGGACTCCTAAAGTATTGTGGATCTAATTTGCCCTTGAATATCCAATTCTTACCGTTTTCCAGCAGTCCTTTTCACAACACACACGGCAGGCTAGGGGCCTTGCGTGCGTGCGTGCGTGCGTGCGTGCGTGCGTGCGTGCGTGCGTGCGTGCGTGCGTGCGTGCGTGCGTGCATGTGTACATGCTTTTCCGAGTGTGTTGTATATATGGGCATTACTACCCATAGGGTCTGGCTCAGGTCCAGTCCAACATGGAGGCCCACTACAATCTCAGATACAAGTCCCTCATCTGGAATCAGACTTCCAGGCTAGGTCGTCCCTGCAATACAAGCCTCCCCAGAGAAGGAAGTCTCTCCCTGGGTCCCAATTGGCAGTGGCCGATTCCACGAGCCTTCAGCCAGATTACAGATTCAACCTTGACAGACATACGGAAAGTCACTCAAGCAATAACTCGAATTAAACTTGAGGTGAGGCAGAGTATGAAAATATATAATTTGAAGAGCTGCTTATTCCTGAGCATCGCGGTTCATCAGAAATGATTAATGAGGGGACCTTTTGTAAGACAACCCACTGAACACCAATGTACACCATATGATTGTCTATGTATCATTTTCAACCAACGTCCAATCCAAACAAAGTTGGTAGTACATCGTTATAGTGCCACACATGTTACAAAGTAACAGTAAGTCCACATTACAGCACTGATTGCAGTACTTGCTGCCAAACTAACATTTCCATTGTATATGTCGATCCGTCTGGGAATATGTGCCGTCTGCCAAATTGGAGTACACTGACTGCTCTGATTTCCACATTTGTCTACTGTGAACCACCAAACTGAACTCTACATTACAGTATCTAAAAGCAGAGATATTTAAAGAGAATGGACAAAAAATATATCTGGATGGCCTGTCACTGATTATGAACCAGTATGACCATTGCATAGGTTGTATGTCATTCTTTACCATTATATATTCTTGTATTCTCACAATAAGTGACCAATTATTGGGAAATATACATACGTGTTATGAAAGCTCACAAGGTGCCTTCATACACACCCCATGGGCACATTATACAAAACAAACCGCATTCTAGAGGAAAATGGGGGGTATGTTGTGCATTGGGTGTTCAATTGGTGACTTGGAAGGCAGAACCATTGCCGAAGCAAAGCGGACAACCTGCGGTTGGGGGTAAATTCTTTCCCCTCATATGCTCCTTTGAGAAAGAGGGGCAAACAGAAAACGGAGAGGCCTCCATTCAGAGTAATTTATCCCTACGGTCGATCCTTCTTTACTGGCTGCAATAGCCCCCTTCCGGGGCTGCCCAGCAGGATGCCTGTGAGTGGCGTGTGAAACTCTGTCTCCTTTAGCTCCAAAGGAAAGGATGAACAATGGCCCATGCTAGGCACTGGATCTTAACAATCCTATCCTCTTCCCCCCCCTGCCCTCTATATTCCTCTGCCATTCCATAATTCACCTTATGAAACATGCAGACTATTAGACCAAATATCAGCAACATTCTTTATCCTTCCATTTTATTTTCATCAGTTCATCTGTCCATTAGTCTGTGGCTTGTTGTTCTTGGCGTTCGGTGAGGCCGGCTTACTGAATTAGCCAGGAGGGTGAGATGAGCTCACATTTTTACAGAGTTCTCAGGACCCTCTCTGACCCCGCCTATTGCCCAAATCGTCAAAATGTGGGGTGACTCCCCATTCTCCCCATGCTGCCTGCCTTCATTGCTGGCTTTACCCGAACCATGGATGCCTTCACCGATCCACATCCCCACGAAACGTCCTGCTGGTTCCTTGTTGCTTAAGAGGCTTGGAAACCAACTAGGGGGTTGGGAGGAACACAATGACCCCAACCCCTGAAAAAGCCCAATTCACATCTCAGACTTTGTGTCAGCAGGCTTCTGATGAAGGAAGTAAAAATATCTTTAAAATAAAGATGAGATACTTTCGTAAGATTTTAGAGAAATCATGCTATATAGCAAGGTTAGAGCAGAAGTGGCAAGTGAATGTCCAATGTCCAATAGTACTCATGTTGTGTGTGCAAAATACAAAGCAACAGAAGTGTGTAAACAAAGTGTTATTGTGTAATGTTCATAGAATATACTATTCCCATACCAGAAAATGGATCATAATCAGGAATCACATAATATTTGGTCATTTTATTTAAACAAAATAAAACTGGATAAAAATTGTTATATTCAATAACTACATTGAATAGCTCCACAAAAACTGATTCATGAAGATAGACAGTCCAACAAGTAGTGCTTTTCCTCAGAGAAGCAAAGCCAGACACTGCACTAACTACACGTGGTTGTATATCCATCGGTGAAGTGTATAAAATCCATCGGTGAAGTGTATGCAGAGGCCTCCTCTTGGTGTTCCTCTCTTAGTCTTTACAGGCCAGTGTGCAATTTGATGCCAAACCCTAAACCCTGTGGCGGGTTTACAGACGACCTCTGGGCTGGAACCTGAGTTCGTGGACTCCTACATGTTGATGGTCTCCTCTGTGCATTTATAGGGACCCTTGAACTCCCAGAACGCTTTGGGGTGTCGAGAGCAGATGCCACTTGTGCCTGGTTGTTGCCTCTGCTGCTCAGCATCTCTTTCCTTTAAATATGAAGAGATTTACAGTCCAGCTTGTAGAGGAGCCATGCCTTGATCACAGCAAGGATGACTGTGTGCCAGAAGATGTATATATACCAGCGTTGGTATACGTACACATCGTTATATCTGGCAGTAAAGGATTCCAGCAGGTGGGCCGTCCATTGGTTCCTGGTTGTCTATATTTTCTCCGATAGAGTCTTCGTCGCTTCATCCTCGTCACCGATATCAGTGTCATCTGATGGCAACTCGCAAGTCGCTTTATCGGGTTGGGATGATTTAATGTGCATCCTGCACAGTGTACACTCTCCCTCTCCTACAGGTGGTGTTCTGAAAAGGGAAACGCCGGTCTGCACCCCCAGAATATATAAAACCGAACCCCAACCACACAATAAAAGATTAGACTAACATAATCTTGACAAATCCAGGCAATGGAGAGAGATGAGGTCAGAGGAGAGTTGTTCGGCTGTGTGCCTTCATGGCCTAATCTCCAGACCTATTAACACTAATTCTACTACTAATAGGACTGCAAGGATAAACACTATGACCCGTTAAGTATGTCAATGTGTCAGGGTATTTTGTAGTCATTTTTGAAATATTGCAACTGTGGGCTCTTCAGAGTTAACGGTATATTCACTATAGATAGAACTACAACCAAACACCACCTTTCCTGAACTATGACATTTCCATCACAACACAGAAGCTCGAATGAAGTCAGAGACTGACTCAGCTTGGTTGCACCACCATCAACATTGTGGTCTCTTCCTTCAGCTTGGCTTGGTGGATGTTAGGAGACCGCAGAGGGCCTCAGTGGAACGTGTGCCTAATCAGTTAAGCAGGGTCGCCCTATACACCCGGGAATGGCCAAAGAATAAAAAAAGAATAAAAGAAAACCTCACCAATCAACTTATAATGAAAACAACCCCATAACACCACGTTGGGAGTGCGTGTGACCGATGGAGAAGAGACAGAGACAGTAACAGGTTTCATTTAGCAGCTCATCATCGTCATCATCACCACCATCATCAATAAACCACCTTCATCAACAACACCAACGCTCTGCAAGGCTCTCGCAGGAAGCCACCTCTTCCGTCCTCTCTCTGCCATTCATTGGAGGCTCCAACTGAGCTATTGAGCATTCAGCGGGCACCTCCACATCTCCGACAAGCGCCACAAAAAAAGTATTTTAAGAGCAGCACTCTCCCAGCAGTTCCCACACTATTTCACCTGTCAAATGCTTACAAAACAGGAAGGATGGGGGTGGAAGTGTTAGTGAGTGTGTGTGTGTGTTTGTGTGAGAGAGGACCCCCTTCCCCCCCCTACACACACACACACACACACACACACACACCACAGAACACCTCTTGCCAGCCCAGCAGAGACCCTATAGAGACATTGTCAGTGATTCTTCAATGAAGGGATTCACTAGAAGACTCATTCCCCCCCCCCCCCCCCCACTCAGAGTGACACGGTTTATCCAGGCCCCGCAGTCGACCAGTCAGATGGGGTGACCTTCCCCTACCTAGAGCCGCAGCTGGCCAGGCAGCGAGGGGACAACGAGGTCCGCCCGGAGACTGATTCATCGGAGCGAAAGGATGAGTCACGCCCGAGACGGCGGCGAGCGAGGCTGTGATGAATTTCAGAACAGACCCATCTACCTGGAGACGGCGAGCGAGGCCGTGATGAATTTTAGAACAGACCGTCTACCTGGAGACGGCGAGGCGGAGGCAGAGGGAAAAGGGCAGAGCGCAGCCAGAGGTTGCGGAAATGACGGTGTAAAAAATAAATCAAAAGTGGGTCATTCAAGATTACCCCGCCGCCGGTTAACTTTTCCACGGCAGGGATTGCCGGTGATTTATATTTAACCAAAGTAAAAGTAGGTTTACATTTGTTTTTGCTTTTCCGCAGTACTCTTTGCTACATTTACGGTCCGTCTGACTGATTAGGAGTTTAAGCAAAACAAGCGACAAGATATAGGGGCTATGGTTCAGCTATGGCACTCAGAAGCCGATGCCAGGAACTCGCAAATACAAAGCTCGACTTTGTATATAGACACACTATTGTGTCAACAGCAATTCCGAGAATTTAAGGGGAGCACAAAACACAAAATCTATTTAAGTGCAGAATTCGCAAACAAATTAAAACAAGTGGGGGGGACACACACACACACACACACACACACACACACACACACACACACACACACACACACACACACACACACACACACACACACACACACACACACACACACACACACACACACACACACACACACACACACACACACACACACACACACACACACACACACACACACACCTTGAGCTCCTCTCCAAAGCCACAATTTCTCCAATACACACCCGGACACACACAGGTTTGACTCTGGCAACACAACATTACCGAATGACTGCTATTCACAGTCTGCATTGTGGCCAATGACCATGGCCCCGGTCACTGTGATAGAGTGAACTGAAAGAAACGCATTGAAAATGTACTGCGCCAACTCGTCGTCCACGGTTAAGTTTCTCATCGAGGACAGCAGTGTTTTATTGGCCCCCTCTCGCCACACCCGTCCCAATTCTAGAGAGAAATCATTTTGTTGCAGTGTCATTACATCGGTTAACAGATCACAGCACAGCAGTCAACAGAGTTTAATTTGGCAATATTGCAAATATCCAGACACTAAAACCTGCCTCGTAAACATGATGAATCCCCCCCCCCACCCCCAGAATAACCATTAAAACGCAAACTCATTTAGAGAACAATTTTGTGGTAGGCGTTTGAGGGGAAAATTGAAAGTGGGAAGAGAGAGACGCCTGGCGTTTGCCAACCACACATCCCCACCATAGGCTTTGTGTCCGCGTGTCAGTTTCCTGAGAAGAAAAAAAAAAACACTCAAGGACGCTCAATAAGGAGAATTTGGAGCTATGGAGACATCAATCCTGCCGCCGTGTCACCTGGCAACGGTAGCCAACAGCACAGCAGATTAGCTCATCACACGCTAATGAAGGAGCGGCATGCAGCCAGACACCATGGTAACAAAAACAAAAAGGAATGGGAAAAAAATAAATACAATATCAAAGACGATACCTTCGCGCGTGCGTGTAAATGACAGTATTAATCCCCCTCGTTGCATCATTCAGACTGATGTGCGGTCGTAACAAAATGCGAGTCTACGTGACCGCCTCCATCCACTGTGTTTAGGACCAACTGAAACGACAGCCTCATATTTTGTTATTAGAGACGAGGGCACAGACGCACACCTCAATAACTTCCACTTGTCACTCCCCCCCCCCCCCCCCCCCCAACACCCCGTTTTCCCATGCCTAAATCTCTGGCTAACCTTGTTTGCACATATCTGCTCTCTTCTCTGTCCCCTCACTCCCATCATCCTCTCCCTCCCTTCCTCCATCGGTCACGCATGCCCTGCTGATGCTGATTGGCAACTCCTTTGGCTGTGAACCTGATGTTGCAGACTTGTGTGATTTCAGCCACACCAAACTTACAAAGGATGTCTGTGTCCGTCCAGCAGTCTGGTCGGACACAGACACACACACGCACGCACACACACACGCAAAACATTTAAGAAGACTTCAGGGACACTGGAAGGATTGAGTCTGAGTCCCAGATCGCAGGTGCCTGCCGAGACTTGTTCGGCCCCCAGACCGTCTCGGTCTGCAGGGTGCAGACAGATGAGCCATCCGGAGATAACAACACTTCACTGCTGCCTGCTGCCATCACCGTGGGATACATTCCCACTTAAACACCACAAGGGAAAAGCCCTTATTAATGGAATTGATTAATGATTTAAATCGGTGTCATTATGTAGGGCGACACATGACGCAATACAAAAAAACACTAAATAGACCGGCCTTATGAGGACGTATGAGGAGGGGGGGAGGGAAGAGGAGGCACGACATTTTACATTGGCGTGTGAAAAGCAAAGTGAGCGAATAATTTACCATGTGGCTGTCATTGCATTTCCAATTCCCCTCTCCTTGCTCTGCGCTTGTCTAAACACCCACTGACATATCTGTGCCACATCTGCCTTGTTCTACGCCATTTACAAATGTGCCCCGCTCTCAGACAGCCGCTGGTTTCTTCCCCCACCGGATGAGGCAGGAAGAGAGAGAAGCCGGTGGAAAGAAAATGAAAGAAGAAAAAAAAAACAGATTATTTGGGACACGAGCACACACACACACACACACACACACACACACACACACACACACACACACACACACACACACACACACACACACACACACACACACACACACACACACACACACACACACACACACACACACACACACACACACACACACACACACACACACACACACACACACACACACACACACACACACACACTTATCTGCAACAAACTCAGCAAACTCCTCTAACTGAATATTCCGACCTTTGATTAAAAACGGGATCAGATTTTGCCCCCCACCACACCCCTCATTACACCCACTCCCCGACATCCAAAAGAAAACGTCTTCACAGCGTCAAGGAAATACTTAATGACATGCCAGGTTGCAGATGGGCGCAGCGCCACCATTGATTCACAGCAGAAATTGAGGAAACGTCAAAAACAAAAACAGGATGTTGTTAATTAATGCCCAAAGACGAGGGGCTTGTGACGTCGAAGGGAACCGAGAGGAGATGGATAACGAATGAAGCCACAGTAAATACATTTAATAATTGTTAATATTAAATCACACACACACACATATATATATATATATATATATATATACTTAATTCACACTATTGCATAATAACCACACGTTCAACTCATGTCTACTTCCTTAACTCTACACAGACAAACACACACACACACACACACACACACAGGCCGATCTTCTGTGGTCTGAAGAGCCCAATTTGTTAACTCACTGGTCGGGATTATGGGCAGCAGCAGCAGGGAGGGCAAGATGTCTGACACTATGCAGGGAAACCTCTCCTTTCAAAGCTCCTTAATTACCACTCCTCCTCCTTCTCTGACCACATCAGACACTGCCCTCCACCACCCGTACTCATTTCCCAGAACTCCACCACTGCAATGAACTTGAGCTTGAGCTACAGTTAGCCCCTTGGTTTAGGTCAAAGGAAGGTGCGTGTGTGTGAGAAAGAGAGAGAGAGAAAGACAGACAGACGGACAGAATGAGGGTCAGAGTGAGGCAGACATGTGCAATCGCAATAAATACTTATAATACTGTATTTGATATCTGTATTTATTCACATTACAGTCACAATTCTTTGAATCTTCACTAGTTTTGGCAGGGTACACGTTTCCCATGCAAATTCATCTCTTGGAATTAAGAGATTGCTTAAGTTTTGCTTAAGATCGTTTTAGAAACTAAGTGAACACTAGTATGAAAGAATATGTCCAATATAATTTGCCATAAGCAAGCATAGAGACTACATTGTCAAAGAGTGGATTCTGCCCTTTAAGGAGGGCAGAAGGGGCATGAAGTCCGTGCTGCAGTGTTAGCTCAGCTGTTGAGCGGCGGAAGAAGACGGAGACATTAGCATCCTCGTGTGACCTCGGTAACGTGGTAACGTGGTAACTCATTCCAGACGCTAGCTGCTCACGTAGCAACCATTATCTTGACCCGTATAACCCATTGAACACAACCCATAACAGATACATCAACGCATCGCATGTCTGGGGCAAAATAAAGTTTAAATAAATGTTTTGTTGTTACGATCACATGCACCGAACTGCCCGCTTAATTTGACCTTAAAAGCCCAAAACACAAGCAGTGTGAATTTCAGAAAGTGGTGGCTCCACCCAAAAAAATAAATAGAATCATATTGTTTTAACCGGGCAAAGAATGCTCAGCAGACTGCGCCTGTGCCAAAATGCCTCGAAAAAAACATGAAAAGTGTTAAAATCATTTTTAAGAATCAAGATGCTACTTCCGATAGTTCTTTAAAAGGCCATGGGTAAGTGATACGCCACTCCTATTGGCTGGGCTGGGATCACTGGTTTGTTATTTACCCACAATCCCCCCCCCGAAGCCCACAATACCCGGCGGGGGTTTGGAAACCCTGAACATAAGCCCCTGGGAGGGGAGGGGAGGGGGCTTAGCCCGGGACACAGCTAAACATGCTTAAGAAAGAGTGGACTTCCGCGCTCCTTTGGTCTCTTGATTTTGACTAATCCCCCATCCTAACCACCCATTCTAACCCTGACTGCATAGGAGGCTGGGAAGAGGAGCTCTCCATAGGAAAAGAAGAAGGAGAAGAGAAACACCCGGGCAAGGGAACGCGCGCACACACACACACACACACACACACACACACACACACACACACACACACACACACACACACACACACACACACACACACACACACACACACACACACACACACACACACACACACACACACACACACACACACACACACACACACCACACACACACACACACACACACACACACACACACACACACACACACACACACACAATAACCCAGAATGTTGAGGCACAAGATGGCGGTCTCCAACAGAGCACCCATAGATAACTTCATTCAGAAGCCTTAAAAATCAGCCCCTAGAAAAGGCCAGACAGCGGCGTCTATCCCTCTCTTTCTTTCCTCCCTCCCTCCATCTTCCTCTGGCTCCTTCTAACCCTTCAAACAGTCACAGAGAGACTGTGACAGACGGACAGACTTTTCTGCAGGCCGGATAAAAAAAAAAAAGCAGCTGACCAATAAAATAAAAAGGAGTTGCAGACAAGAGTCTTCCCAGGCGTCGTCTCGGCCAGAGACAGAGTAAGAGAGAGCGAGATGAAGATCTAGCAGGCGCCGCAGACACCGAAAACACAAAAAAAAAACAAAAAGAGTAGCAGAGAACCCCCATGAATCAAATCTCTCTCTCTCTCTCTCTCTCTCTCTCTCTCTCTCTCTCTCTCTCTCTCTCTCTCTCTCTCTCTCTCTCTCTCTCTCTCTCTCTCTCTCTCTCTCTCTCTCTCTCTCTCTCTCTCTCTCTCTCTCTCTCTCTCTCTCTCTCTCTCTCTCTCTCTCTCTCTCTCTCTCTCTCTCTCTCTCTCTCTCTCTCTCTCTCTCTCTCTCTCTCTCTCTCTCTCTCTCCTCTCTCTCTCTCTCTCTCTCTCTCTCTCTCTCTCTCTCTCTCTCTCTCTCTCTCTCTCTCTCTCTCTCTCTCTCTCTCTCTCTCTCTCTCTCTCTCTCTGGGCGATAACTCTGGACAGGACAACAGTTGGCGTTTTTTAAATGTCTGGACTTTACAGCCTTGGCCGCCGCCGCCGGCCCCGCCGGCCCAGGCTCCGACTGCCTCTCCCCGGGGCAAAGGAATGGGAACAGGTGGGCGTGTGGCTCCAGACGCGCCGACACGCGTGTAATCGTCATGACAGCGAGGATTAGAACCTGTGGCGCCCCCGCTGGATCACCGGTGCAGTGACATGCGATAGTCAAGTAAAGTTACGCTGTGCAAAAGTCTCTCCCTCTCCCCCTTCCTTTCTCTAACACTCGAATGAAGGCTACAATCGTGTATGCATGCATTGCATACACAAGATAAGCCTTTCGATCAGCTTTGGAAAACTGAAGATACCCAGATCCAAATGTGCCAAGTGGCTTCATGTACCATGCATGGCCACCCGCCCCTTCCCACGCCTCTCCCCTCCTAGTGGACGAGGTCAAGTCTCTTGTTAACAAGTGCTGATGGAGAGAGAGAGAGAGAGATGCTATGCAGTCTTGTTGGGAGAGAAAACCAATGGGCAGCTGCCCATTGGATAATCCCCATTCATTAATTCATAATACATCCATAATCATCATTCCGAAAGCTATTTAAGCAGTTCATTGTGTAATGGATGGTGCAGGATGTTGCATTGCACAAAGAAGATGATGCGTTGCTTGACCTTGTGGCACTCTGGAGGCCAACTTCATCTCATGCGCTCATCTCACACGACAGTACAGGTCGAGGGCCTTTTCTTTTTTTTTTTACAGCCCTGGCTGGTGTTAACATTTTCACCATCTTGTCTCGTCTAGACCCAGAGAGGCCTCCTGAGCCAGCTGCAGTAAAACCCCAAAAAAAAAGAGACATCTTCTGCATTCTCTCTCTCCATCATCCCCCCCCCTCTCTCTCTCCCTCTCTTTATCCGTCCTCTTGGGTTACGGGACAGACAGACAATTGCTAAAGCAGAGCGTCACTGCAGCAGCGGGCTCCCGTAATAAATCTGGGCCTGATTTAGCCGTGGAAAGACAGCTTCCTGGACGTGGAAGCGAGACCGGCCGACAGCTAGGGTAGACTCCTCCAGATGACTCCGATGAGGTCCAGCTGCAAGAGGCGTACAGCCTATTTAGCGGTTCCGAGTCACTACCGAAACTCACACGTTTGACCGCTAATCTACCGCTATAGATTAACGCCATGTGTGTGGACGCAGCCATTTAAAAAAAAAAAAAAAAAAAAAGAAAAGGTAGGTTTTATTCCGTAGGGAGGGAGGGGGTGGGGGGAGCAACTAGCTGCTGCATTAACGTATGCTCTTGAAAAGATGGGGGGGAGTTGGTGATCGATAGGCCCTGCCAAGCGGCATTAGTCCCTCCGGGGGCCCTAAGGGGTCCCGTCTTACAGGCACAAGAGCACTGGGACTCTAACTCTGATCTTATTTACGGCCGCACAAAAGGCGGCACAAGGGGTCCTTTTGGTGGGGGGGGGGGGGGGGAGCTGTTCAAACAGAAGGCCGGTGTGGACCGCTCTTTGAGGGGGCCGGGCTGAATTGACTCTGGGGAGTGGGTGGAGAGAGAGAGGGGCAGAGAGAGAGAGGCAGAGAGAGAGAGAGGCAGAGAGAGAGAGGCAGAGAGAGAGAGAGAGAGAGAGACCTTAAAAATAAATGGGGCCAGGATCAAGTGGTGGGAGGGGGCAGGACCCACCCTCCCCCCCTCCCTCCCTCCCTTCAGCCTCCTCCACCCCAACTCCCCAGAGAGGAGGGGGCTTGGAGACAATGAGGCCGTGCTGCTCCTGCTTCTGGGACCGAGTGGAGCTGAAGAGTAGAAGGGGGGAGGGGGGGGGGGGGATATGTGTATGCAAGTTGGAATCTGTATGTTGCGGTCGTGTGGGTATAACATTTGTTTTGGTTTAAGAACGGCCCCACCCTACCTTCTCACCCCAGCTGCCACGCTGCACGCCAAAAGCCAAGTATGTACTTTCAAACCCTCCTGACACTTTCCCCTCACACACACACACAGGGGAGAAGCTTTAAATCAAGTTGGTACCCCACTCAATTCCCCAGGCTTGCAAGACCCTGGAACCGGGGTTACGAATAGACCAGGCCATGTGTGCACGTGCAAGGGTGTGTGTGTGTGTGTGTGTGTGTGTGTGTGTGTGTGTGTGTGTGTGTGTGTGTGTGTGTGTGTGTGTGTGTGTGTGTGTGTGTGTGTGTGTGTGTGTGTGGGGGGGGGGGGCACAGGGATCAAAGGCCTCAGGAGAACAACAACACATCGGTTCTATCCAGCTGGACGCTTCCCTCCTGTCACCTCGGCGGGAGGGAAAGAGAGGAGAGGGGGGGGGGCAGACATAATCAAATCCAAAAAACCCAACCTGATTTGTTGGAGGTGCATGTGGAGTAAGGTCCAAATTAAACACCCCTCACAAGCTAATGGCGGGTAGATTTGAACATTTGGCAGGTCGAAATAGAATCCAGTTTTACATATTAAAACAAATGGTGGGCCAGTAGAGTTTTCCACGCAGGCAGGTATGAAGTCCACATTGTAAAAGTTAACATACACATACACACACTGTTTTGTCAAAGGAGGGGTGCCGATGAGAGCCCAATCAGACGCTGCCCAGGCCAAAGATCCCAGATCGGAGAGAGGTCACGGCTGTCGTCGTTGCCAAGCGACCCGAGGCGAGCAGAAGGGTGGAGGGTGGAGATGGACCAAATTTAAAAAAAAATAAAAAAAACTTTGTAGAGCAGATAAGATGAAAAAATACGCTGGAAAAACAGTCCTGGGACACTATGGAAGATTAGATTAGATTCAAATGTATTGTCATTGCACAGCACAAGTACAGTACAGCGAAAATAATTTAGCATCTAACCAGAGTGCAAATGTTGCAGTAAAGTGCATGGTAATATAATATAATTTACAGGTTAAAAGACAGTCTAGGTATAAATGTGATAGGAGCATAATAATAGGTATATGTATATACAGGTAAGTGATAATTTAACGTAGTGATCAGGGAAGATGACGTGAAGTGAAAGTGAAAAGAAGTGGAAAGAAAAAAAGTCAAAACACAATAAAACAGCATGTGTCCGTACGACTAGTCACACGTTTCACGCTGTGTGCATGTGCCGTGCACATCTGCGTTCGGCACTTTTTAGAGTTTGCCGACGTTTTTTTTTTTTTTTACGGAAATCCGCAAAGCAGTACAAAAACAAAAACAAAAAGTCAAGTGATTGATGGTTGTGTCCTGATCCCCGGTGTGTGACCCCCTCCACCCTGCGCCCGCTGACCTGGAAGTTGCGTCCATTTGGGGGCAGCCATTTCCTGACTCTATAAAGAAAGAGCTGAGCGGAACTCCGAGAGACAAGAGGGTGAAAATGGAGGGGCAGAATCATTAACTGCCGGCACAATGACCACAACTGTGTCCAAGACCAGTCTAGATTTTCGGAGAGGTCAACTACTCCCCCGGCGAGCGCCCGTAAAATGATCCGAGTGCACACTACACTACACTACAGCACAGAACAGGAGCCCTTACATCTGAGAACAAAAAAATAAACATTACATTTTGGGACAACGCAACAACTAAATGCACAAGGCAAACTGAATAGCAGAGAAAAGCTCTTTTTCACAAATTGCGTGAGCTGCTCCTGCGTTTTATGAAAAACCTTATGTGAGAAATGTTGGAAAAACAAAAGCAGACCGAGTTGGTGCCCATGCCGAGGTCACAGATTGCTTCTACACCCCCCCCCCTCTACCCCCATCCCCCCCGCCAGGACGGTCCAGACCAATCTCTGGAACAAAGTCAGAAACGGGTGTGGAGCTGGTTCCAGCTCTTGCCCATTGTCTAGATCCAATCCAGTCAGCCTCACCATCAATGCAAGAAAAGGGATTAAAAATAAATGCAGAGGACCGAATGAACGAAAGCAAAGGGTAAAAGGTTTAGACCAGAAAAAAAAAAAAGGACCTTAATTGAATCCAAAGCTCTGACGACCCGATAACATTCACACCAACTCCAGGATGGCTGGCAGTCCCAGTGTGTTTGCAACGCCACAATAGGACTGTTTGCCACCTGCCAAACCAAGACTTGATACAAAGTCAGTCGTGATATCGTTCGTGTGTGTGTGTGTGTGTGTGTGTGTGTGTGTGTGTGTGTGTGTGTGTGTGTGTGTGTGTGTGTGTGTGTGTGTGTGTGTGTGTGTGTGTGTGTGTGTGTGTGTGTGTGTGTGTGTGGAGGAGCAGGAGGCTGAACAGAAAGGGAGGGCCAGGGGGGTGCTTGTGTTCAACACATGATGAACTCCTGATTCTCTGTGCAGACTGCATATCTACACTAGTATGTGCGATTGCAATTGCTGACAGGCGATCCTCCTAGAAGTGGACACGGATCGGTAGTGAAGCAGAGTATTTGTGTAATTTAAGATTTAGAGCCATCAATCAGAGAATTCCTTTCTTGTCGAGTTTGTGTGCATGTACAGCATGTATGCTTCAGTAGTGATAAGCCAGGCATTTTACCAGGCATCGTTCCCTGCCAAAAATAGAAATATAGTATCCTATATAAGTATAGGATCTTTACAAAAACTGTGTCTGCTGATGACTTTAACGGTACGTTTGACAGCAGATTATATTTCCTAAAAAATCAAATATAATGGGGATAAAGAGATTTTTGTTATGAATGGAAATTAACTGTGCTTCATATGATATGGCTACAACTACTAAAGTCGAATTCTCTACACATTAACGTTAAATAAATCAGCATGGCAACCCACACCACAGGCTGCATTTGAAATGTGTACGGCACTTTCTGCACGCCTGAGATAGTGCCCATGTATGCATGTATGCCATAGATATATTAAGTATTCCTCCCTTTCAATGTCCCTGCTCCTTCCTACCCCTCCTCTCCCCCCCCCCTCCTCCCTCTCCCTCTCTCTCTCTCAATACCTCTTCCCCCTCTTTTGCCTTCACCCTTGTCCTTACCATAGTGTCTCACAGTGGCAAGGGAATTAAGTGTTCTCTCTCTCAGTGTGTCCGTGTGTGCGCGTGTGTATGTGTGTGCGTGCGTGCGTGCGTGCAGAGTGAATAATGACTGCTCTGTCTGAAGGGGAAAGGACGGGCCCAGAGCCATTGGACTGATCCAAAGCACGAGGTCGCTGGTTGACGCTGCTGTGCGCTGAACGTCGGTCATTGTTGGGACTCGTCGTCTCGGCGTTTGGGAAGCACCATGTGGGCTTCAGCGGCCTGGGCGAGCCCCGCTTCTCTTGTGTATGTACGTGTACGCTCTCGCCGTGCGGCCATAAAAATAATCATGCGTGTATAATCGTGCGAATAATTGGCAAGGCAAAACAATTTGATTGCACTTCTGAAGGCAGATACTCCACACAAAGAGTTTCCTTGAACATGGGGATGCGTGTGGAACGTTCTCAGTAGCGGAACGTTCTCAGTAGCCACTAAATCACTGAATCACTGTTAGCTTTTGGAGGGTGTGTGTGTGTGTGGGGGGGGGTGGGGGGGGGGGGGGTACATACATCTGCAACAATTGAAAATGTACAGAAGACGGACAAAGGCATCGAAGGTCAACTGGAAGGTTACTGGTTAAATTCTCAGAGCAAGGCGCTCAAGTAGCTTTTCTTGCTACTGGGGAACGTTAGAAGCAGAGACCTTTCTGGAATGGCGGCAATCCATGTCCAATAGCGTTCTATTAGCCCCACTTAACCAAACCCCTCTCCGAGATACGTCGTGCTCTATTCGGTTTGTGTGTGCGGGCTGAGGCATTGTTTGGAATCCCCAGGCCGGTCATCTTGGAGAGATGAAAAAAAAAATAAACAAGTGCACACACCAAAAATGTACGCCTGTACGGGAAGGTTTTCTGTAGGCGAGCCACTGTCCATCTTCCACTGATGACTTATTTGGAAGGCAGGGGCAGGGTTAGGAAATCCACCCCACAACCTCCATGGTATCTGCCGCTCCGCCCTCTCTCTCCCGCTCTATATATATCTCTGTTCCCTCCATCACTCGAGTCTCCCATTCTAACTCTTTTAGAAAATTGACCCACGAGTCGATACATGTGGCAGGAGCTTAAGAGCGGTCAGCGGACCGCAAGCGCGCGCACACACACGCACGCGCGCACGTTAGCCACGGAGCAGGTTGGCGGTTGGATCGAACAGACGCCCATCGCCGCATACAGTATGTCCCAGGGCCCCGCTGCTAATAAATCAATGCCATTCGGGCATAAAGGAGAAGGGGAATTGGCTGGGAAGGGGCAGCTTGCCAACGCTAAATCCAATTATACCCAGGCCTGGCACCACTCAACCTGATGACTGTCTCTACCTTAAGCCACAGGGGTGGTGGGGGGTTGGGGGGGGGAGGGTAGGTGGGGGTGTACAGCCAAGCAAGGACGCCTTCAACTGTGACAGGGGAGGGAGGAAAAGAAGGAAATAAAAGGAAAGGCTGTTGAGTAAAAAAGAGTGCATGCCCATTATTCCCAGTGTGTGTCTCCGTCTGTGTGTACGTGCATGTCTGTGTGTGTGTCTGTCTGTTTGTGTGTGTTTCTCCACGTGTGTGTGTGTCTGTGTGTGCGCTTGCGTGTGTCTCCATCTGTCGCGTGTGTGTGTCTCCGTGTGTTTCTCCATGTGCGTGTGTGTTTCTGTGTGCGTGTCTCCGTGTGTTTCTGTGTGTGTGTGCGTGTCTCTCCGTGTGTGTGTGTGTTTCTCTGTGTGTGTGTGTGTGTCTCCGTGTGTGTGTGTGCATGTGTGTGTTGCATGCTGCCAGGGAGACATATCTGAGTAGACTTCCATGGGCGCCAGGCACCAGCTGAGGTCCTTTATTCAGCTAGCTGCTATGACTACACAGCAACTGGCCTGAGCCCTGACACCTGTCAACCACATACACACCCACACAATCCACAACACAGTAGGCGGCACACACAGGGTGTCGACAACCGCCCAGGGACAAGTCGCCAGATACACCTTTAAGCTGCATGGCACCTGTGGGGGATTTGGCATGATATTCATGGTTGGAAGTAGGGATGGGTTGTTGTGGGCAGGCACACATATTATGCAGGATTTATTAGTCATCATTGTTCTCACTGTGCCCTTTCCTCCACTCCACTCCTGAACCGTCTCCCTTCTAAAGAGTCCCACTGGCCCTCGGACAACAACTGGCACTATTGCTAGCATGATTTAGAAGAGATCAGACGAACGCCCAACCACATGGCGCTAGTTGGGCTAGCACAGCTTTAGCTATGACCACAACTCACACCGAGCCAACTAAGGCTCTAACCCTGACCCCAAGGGCGTTCTCAAACAAGGACACTGCAAAATGGTGCCACATTGCCAGATGGCAAAGATTGAATGGCAACATTGACAACACCATGAACAACAAAATAAGCCTTGAAATGTGCCATTAATGCCTCCCGCCTTTCCCGGGTTCTTCAACAGCCTCCACTATTAAGTAAGCCATTTGGGAAGTGTACCTCTTTTATGAACAGCCTGCTAAAGTAGTCTTGCTGCCATATGCAAGGTTAGGGTGATCAATCTAGTGTTTAAAGTGGCCTGCAGGCAGACAGGTAGTCAAAGAGTCTGCTCACCGACACCATTTCCAGAAGCCTGTGCTTGCTTAACGCACCACTCAAAAAGCACCTGTACAACGCTGGAATGAACGAGTTCAACGTATCTTAGGGTGTGATGCAGGGACAGTGATTTGTTAGTGCATTAATATGGACATAATGATTGTTGCTGTTTAGGGAATACCTTTGTGATATTTTTGTTTTGGCTGCATCACTCAGAACAACTAAGGAGTTGATAGAAGTAGAAATAAAGCCTTGCTGATATCTACAGCAAGGCTTTATTTCTACTCCTATCGTGTTGTTTTTAAATGCAAACTATTACCGAAGGGCATCTGGCCAGGAGGATAAGTGATTGCGCAAGAATATCGGCAGTTTGAAGCTTTCAATAAATCTATCCTCAACAATCATCTTCGCAACTATGTACAATACCCTCCTCCAGCAATAAGGATTGGGTCATAGCGCCTGGTTCTGATTAAGCAGTGCCTAGGATTTCCTCTCCCTCGAGGGCAAACACCTGGCTAGGATCTGGGAGCACCTCGGGTCCACAGAGCAGCTCAGATCTTCTGGTTCCTGGACACCAGAGTGCCTGGATTACCATCAGCCACTAAATTGCTGAAACACCTCAGATGCTGGGTATCCACAGCAAAGAAGCAAAAAGGGTCCAAAGCCAAACTGCTCTTTTCAGCCTTGTCAGAAATTAGAAACAGGGGCAAGTCAAAAATGAAATGGGCGAAAAACCAAATGGGTCTGTGGGATAAATGTGGTCCATAACTTTTAACAAGCCTAAAAAAGGTTTAAGGTTTCCAGAGGGCCTTTAACCGAACCTTCCTCAAAACAGACACTCTTGTGATCGTTACCTACTGGCAAATGGTTCAGAATGGCTATTCTCCCCAGCCTGACAAGGAAACAATTATCTCTACGACCATGTTGCGTTTCCGATGTGGGTGACAATGACGGTAAGCAGATGCGCGCACACACACAAGGCAGTGGCCTCGCAGTTAGAAATCCAGTAACACATTAATCTCCTAGGAACGGAAACTACTCTTTAAGGGAAACCATATTGGCTCATGCAATTGGACCAATTTAAAATGAGGACAGCATAAGACGGTCAACCTTGCCTGACATCTAGGGAGCCATCTGCTAATGGTGGACACAAGATAACAACTAAAATAGGCAGCTAATTATGATAGGAACCCCATGCATCACCAGAGCCACAAGTGGAATATCATGGCGACCCATTTGAGAAGACTCTCAGTAGAATACAAGACTGGCTCTGAATAGCTTTGACCCATCCAACAGACGATCCGTCTCTGATCAGACATGCATTTGTACCATTGCTGGGTCACCATCCATCAACACACAATTCAGAGTCCAATTATTGCTCCCCGTCCATCAATTTATTCTCTTTAGAATTACCACAATGTTAATATCTTGCAATACTTTGCAATAAGCCTCAATGCGTGAGAAAAGCTTTTAACAAAGTGCTGTCTGAACAGGTAAAAATCACTTTTGTAGTACTGTTCACATTGGGATTGAGGATTCCTTTGTCCTTGCCCTACTTGCCATTAGGTCTATGCTATATCAACATTCTAAGTCCCTTGCAGTCCCCTTCATGAATAGTTCAGCCATGGGCCTCAATCAGATGTGTGTGTTCTGAAATATATCCAGCCGGTGTTATAGTAGTATAACACATAAGTCCCCAGGCAAGGTAGCTCTTTATTCAGTCACTGTCATTGCCTGGGATGGACTTTGAGTCGCAGACATATTTTATTTTTTCACCCACGGCTAAATGAGCCTGAGCAACGTTTATTCCCGACGAAAGCACTGTGCCGGGCACCATACCCCACCCCGGGACCCATACCCCACCCCGGGACCCTTCCAGAGCAGCCAAGCATGGGCTTGGGTCAAAAGCGGGAGTGGGAGGGTGAGGGGGAGATGGAGCTGAAGAAAGGCGTGGGGGTGGTGGGGGTGGTGTTGGTGGAGCCTCAGAAACAAGAGGAGAATGGAGCGAACTGAGAGGACATGAGGGTACACAAGTCTTTAGTGGTGGATTGAGGGCTTTGCGGTGACGCATTCAAGACCCTTTCATCAGGGGGCGACAGTGCTGCAGAGTGCGCCTCCCAAAAGGATCTCCCTTTGAGGGCCCCCACTCACAAAATATATGGGCTTTTCAACCCCCCTGTGCAAGAGTAGCTCTAATTAGAAGTCGGGGGGGCGATACATACAGAGAGGGGGGGGGGGGGGGGGAGGGGCGTATGAGGCCGGTGGAAACAGGAGAACTAAACGGAGAGAAAAAAAAATAAAACTGCTTCATTTAAGGGGCCGTTGTTTTAGCAAGAACATTCCGCCTCCCTCTTCTGTTTCCACGGCCGGGCCTACACTTCAGACGCCCACACTCCCGAGAGTTAAAAGGCAGTGTTTAGCCCCTGCGAGCGGCAAGAAGGGCTGGGCTTGTTTTGACACTTTGTCCTTTCTCTGAAAAGGCCCCACTTCTATGAGCCACTCGAGTTCATTAGGGAGTAGAGCACTTTTCAGTAGCGGCCCCCTCTCTCTCTCCCCCGCCCCCCCTCCCCTTTCTCTCTCTCTCTCTCCCCCCCCCTCTCTCTTTCTCTAGAAGCCAACCCTCCCTACTCCCATTCCCCCACTTCAGCTCCAGGCCTCAATGAAGATCCAAAAGCCTGCTTGTTTAATCAAGAACCCAACCAACAATCACCACCTCCTCTGTGTTCCTCATTCCTAATTCTGGTTTGATGTCAAACCAGTCTGGTATAAAAAGAACACAAATCTGGGAAACAAGAAAAACAATGCAGTGTTTAGTGGGAACAACACAGGTACTGGTCCTATGTGGACTAGACCTGAGAATGGCCATTGTGTTCGTCTGGAGTAAGGTTTCAGTGCTCTCCCTTCTGGTGACATCACCATTCTTCCACGCTAAGAGGACAACAGTAAGATGTTATTCGAGAAGGGCAAATGCGCTCTGAGGTCATAAGCCAGCAGGAAATCTCACGTGCCTTCAGGCCTATGGTGTGTGTGTGTGTGTTTGTGTGACTGTGTGTTTTTACAAGCTTCAATTTAGTTAATTACTGGAAGTCCCTCGCTCTTCAGCGCTCCCGTCTCCATTGTCGAGCATGATGGAGGTCTAACGAGAGCCGCGCAAGCACGATCAGACAACCCAGATGAGAGGAGAATGTTCCGCTGCACAGGCGGCATCGTGCGTGTCGTCTTGGTTTCACCAGTTCAGTTCTAGAATAACACCAGATACTGAGCAGGTGGGGTCCTGGCAGCAGCAGAGCCTGAACCCGGCAGGGCATAAGGAGATTGAGGGGAAAAAGTGGCCATCAATTCACCATGAGTTGAGAATGTGTCACAAGCATCCTTGACTATTCCAGTAACGAATAAGACGTGTTAGCAGGTGCGTTGAAGGGAACGTGTGTGCACATGTACTTTTATACACACGGCTGTTGATGTTCCGGTATGTACATGGGAATGTGTATGTGTGTTCACACAGTGTGTAGAGACAGTCAGTGAGGTGTCAAGACCTTAATTCCACCACCCGTTTGCAGGCAATATATATGAGACCTATATTCAGCTGGGGGTGAACAAGACGGGTGCAACGTTCTAGACAAAAATAAACTGGATTGACAAAAAAAAAAAAATACAAATCAAATCAATACATGCGTTGAAACTACAAACACTAATTGAGTAACATAAATTGTCTGATTGAAGTTTGAACTACAAACTTTAATTAGACAGAATCAATCCATGGAATGTTTGAGTATCCTGCCCTTGATTGTAATTTTGTAGGGAAAGATGCATCTGCATGTGTACGCGTGCGTTTAGAACCATTTAATATCTCCAACCCATGACCATCTTGCTTATTGGTTACAGTGTTTCCCAACACATTGATTTATTTGAGGCAGCCCACCACAATATCAACATTGACTGCCACACACACATTGATTTTATGCTTTATGCTTTTACGAATTGATGGAGTCTAAAGCTTTTGACGTTTGCAAAGCCACGCATTTGCCCCCGGTCATAATATTGTTGTTGAGGCTGTGTGAAATAAGTTGGTTCTCCAATGTTTAGCAGCTGTCCTGGATAGGCCAAGTTCCCCCGCGCATTCGACGAAGACCGCCCAGGAACGTCCCGGCATAAAAACTGAAAGTGAAATGTATAGCAGCGTAGCGCTGCTGCTATGGTGGTGTAATAAACACTGTTCAAGTATGAAAGACATTGGATATTCAGCAGATATCCACACTCTGAATTATGGATGTGACGCTGTGAACTCAAGATGTGATTAACTGTACAAGTCCCCGTGTGTGTCTCCCGATGTAAACCTGCCCAGGAGACGGTATGAGTCCCGTGTGTCTCCCGATGTAAACCTGCCCAGGAGACGGTATGAGTCCCGTGTGTCTCCCGATGTAAACCTGCCCAGGAGACGGTATGAGTCCCGTGTGTCTCCCGATGTAAACCTGCCCAGGAGACAGTATGAGTCCCGTGTGTCTCCCGATGTAAACCTGCCCAGGAGACGGTATGAGTCCCGTGTGTCTCCCGATGTAAACCTGCACAGGAGACGGTATGAGTCCCGTGTGTCTCCCGATGTAAACCTGCCCAGGAGATGGTATGAGTCCTGTGTGTCTCCTGATGTAAACCTGCCCAGGAGACGGTATGAGTACCGGTGTGTCTAGCGGTGTGTATACCTGCCCAGGAGGTAACGCACATGGACTGTATAAAATACAGATGAAAACAAACTTTCGATGTGTAAATGAGTGGTATTGAAAAATATATATTTTAAACTAATTAGGATACCCAAACTTGCCCAAAACTGATGCATTCAAGTCAACTCTTGGTTAGGTTAGTCCCCGCCCCCCAAATCAACTACCACAAATACATTCCAATTCTGTGGCAATCACTATGGCTAGCCAGTTGTTTATGTGATGAAGAAATCCCAATACAAAAGCAACAAAAGCACTTGTGCTTGTGTGTCAGGGGCCAGAGTCACAACCTTGTTGACACGAATGGCTCGCCTTCCATTTTTTTAAAACCTCTAGCCTGGGGGCAAGTGAAGATGCACTGATGTTTTGTAAGCTAGCAAACCATGTGTCGGGAAGAGCTTGCATGTGCTCACACGGACGTGTGTACTACGCACACTCTCATACTATGCAAAGCCTTTGACCCCTTGACCTCTGGTGTAGCAAGCAGGGTAATGGTACACAGCACAGTAACTCAGAAGGCCCAAGGCAAGGCAAGTTTTTCATATCCCGACCTCTCACCCACTGTGATGTCAGTTGATTGATTGTACACCAAGGAGAGCCAAGACTCGTCTCCTTTGCCAACCATGAATATCGGGCTATGGCCTCTGGACCCCTTGATCCACTGCAGGGCGACTGTTCCAACTCCCACCAACACCACCGCCCCTCTGTCCCGAAATATCCCATGAACAACTGTGTCGTCTGGGTGTGCCCCCTATTACCCATTCATAACCGTCCCTAGGACAAAAGGTCACACGCTTCCTTCCCCCAAGATGATACTTACTAAACAAACCTCAAATGACATTGGATTGTACTCACCCAATACGGAATACAAATTTATATCACGCTTCACACAACAATGAAGAACGTATTACTTGTGGAGTAGACCAAAACAATATCCCAAACATAGAAACAATTGTTACTACCTCACGGTATTGCTGGGATAGACAGAATAAGAGACACATGACTGAGATTTCACAGAAAATAAAATAATCCAAACAATCACTAGTGTAAAGGGAAAGGGAGAACAACAACTAAAGACTTTGGTTACCACATATCTATGCGTGTGTCTCTGCAAGTATGTGCCCTTCAGTCGCCTTTGAGCAAGACTGCACACACACACACACACACACACACACAAAAATCTAAAAATTCATCGGCTCCTACGGCTAATCCTCCTCAAATACAAATGGGTGTGTGCATACAGGAGAGGGGGCTGCCCAAGTCTGTTGGCTTGCATGTTTGTTTGTGTCCTTCTAAAAGCCAACATGGGTGACAATTTAGTCAGAGTGAACGTGACTCAAAATGGGCCTCCAGGGAGTCTTATTCAGTAACCAGATACAACCCCTCTCCCCCCACACACACACATGATTGTTGAGAAAAAGCCCACATCTCAGAGGGCCAGGTGATTTATGGGAAGGTGGAGATATAAGAGATAGAGAGGAGGGGGCTGCAATCCTACCACCAACCACAATCTCCTCCCCCCAGCATCACCCCTGATGGGGCTTGGAAGGGTGTGTGTGTGTGTGTGTGTGTGTGTGTGTGTGTGTGTGTGTGTGTGTGTGTGTGTGTGTGTGTGTGTGTGTGTGTGTGTGTGTGTGTGTGTGTGTGTGTGTGTGTGTGTGTGTGTGTGTGTGTGTGTGTGTGTATAAAGGGAGGCTTAGGAGTCAAGTAATGGTAGGTGGCCTCTCCGCTACCTTGAAGGTGCAATTCCATACTCTCTGTAGAGACACACACAGAGCACACTGGGGGTATCAGGTGGCCAGACCTGCTCTCCCCTGGTGCAAGCTAAAGGCCAAGACACACACACACACACACACACACACACACACACACACACACACACACACACACACACACACACACACACACACACACACACACACACACACACACACACACACACACACACACACACACACACACACACCACACACACACACACACACACACACACACACACACACACACACACACACACACACACACACACACACACACACACACACACACACACACACACACACACAGCCGTCATGTACATATTAGGACTGGGCCATTTGACTTTAAATCAATATGACGATCAATAATATTACCTTGACTAAAACTAATGGGTGGCGTCACCTTTGTTTGTTGAAATTGTTTTTCCTGCAGTGTTTACATTTTTTTTTCAGAATGTGTCCACATGACGGACGCGGTATTTTTCCCCTATAAGCTGCTCAGGTCTATTTGTTGGCCCAGTGTTTTGTGCGCCCATGTCATCCATCAACGCTGCCAGCCTCACTTTGAGTGAACACGGGCTGACGACAGGGGGGGTGGCGGTACGTGACCGAACATGACGTAGCAGCGTTAACCGAATTAACAGAACGAGATTAAGTCGGTGAGAGGTTCCCAATGTCAATTTTTGATACAGGTTAGGCTAACTGGCCAGCCCTACAACATAGGCTATTGGACGTCAGAGGATGGAAAAACAACAACACAAAAGTACTTTGTGACCCAAACGGGGACATCTCGGGGACTTTGTGCCCTCATTTGCCGTCTCTGGGGTGAAGCCGAGTACGGCACAGGAGACCGCTAACACAAAAGAGGCATGCGACAACAATAGCCAGCGAGCAGCCGGACACAGCTAGCCGGAACAACAGTGACCTGGATCCACTGAACGCCTACAGTGACTGCGGGTGTTTGTGTTTGAATTATCCGGCAAATGCCAACAGAGGCGAGAGTCGTGCTCTGCCACGGTTCTTTCGCGGCGGATGTCGGTGCAGCGGAAACTGCAGCTTCTCAACACACACACACACACACACACACAGCAGTAACCTGGTTTTACCTTGGAGGGGGGGGGGGGGGGGGTATCAACGGGATATAGATCAATAATCAACGTTATTCATTCATCAAGACGTTTCATTATTTGTATTATACGTATCATGCTGCACATGTCGTCTGAATTCATATAATTCCGATCCAGTTCCACACCCCCCCCCCCCCCCCCATCATAATCACCCTCCTTCCCACCTCTAGAAAACCACAGGGTTGTAACTATGGACGGTTCAGCGGTACGGACTCAAGCAGGTCTACAAAGTCGGTAATACAGCACTTAATCCACCCAGCCGCCATTAGAGGACGCCTGGAAAAAAGCCCTCAGGCTGCAACCCCAAGGACATGGGGGGGGGGGAAACAAGCCCCCCACATCCCCCCCTCACCTCCGCCTCCTTCTTTCATCTTTTGTGTGTTTATGCCAATACTGCTTAACTCATGTGGAGCTAACCTCCACAGGAGACTCCGTTTTCATTTGAAATCTTACATGGTCTCCGATTTATAGATCTCCATCTCCTTTGTTCTGACCGGGGCCCCCTCTGACCTTCGCCACAGATCCAGAACGATCCAGAACGATCCAGAACAAATGCGCGGCTCCCGGGGGCTCTTCCAAGACACGAGCCTCGATCAATAGTTGATTTGTAAATGAGCTCGGTCCGGTGGGGGAACGCCGGGCCAGTTGATTTTATTAGGAGCCACACTAAGGGCCTGGACCTCTTTTCCCACAGCACATCATTAAAGTGTATAATACCCTCTCCAACAAGCCATTAGTCCAACTCAGCCCATTACTCCAAGACCACTAGACTTAGCTGAGGGAAGGCGCCCACACACACACACACACACACACACACACACACACACACACACGTCAGCTGAGCAGACCTTGCATGGCCATGACAATCTGCAATACAAGCAGGTTTTCATATAAAAAAAATAGAAGACAATATTCAATCTTATGGAATATATGCAACCTAAATGCATCTAAAATACAGAATAAAATGCTGGGTATAAATAAATATATATATATATATAAATAAAAATCAAATGCTATCACCAAGGGAACAGCTGAAACTCGAGTCCAAGACAATACAGTCAGGCAAGACAAGAGGGACTTAATTGCTTTATGACAGAACAGGCCTACAATAAGTGTGTGTGTGTGTGTGTGTGTGTGTGTGTGTGTGTGTGTGTGTGTGTGTGTGTGTGTGTGTGTGTGTGTGTGTGTGTGTGTGTGTGTGTGTGTGTGTGTGTGTGTGTGTGTGTGAGAGAGAGACATAGATCGAGCTAGACAGGGTCCTGTCCTCATAACTAGATCTGAACGAACACCGAACAAGCTAAAAATAAGTCCAGGATCATCCATGGGTCACTTTGTTTATTTACAATATAATATTGAATCCAATCCAATCTGGCTGACATTTTAAGAAACAGTCCCCTGGTATCATCTGCCACATGAAGGTAAGATGACAAAACCAGCCAAGTACATGTTCATTTGTTACCATTGTGTCATACAAGTCGTTTCATGACATGTGAAAGGACTGTGCCTATCTGTGTGTGTGTGTGTGTGTGTGTGTGTGTGTGTGTGTGTGTGTGTGTGTGTGTGTGTGTGTGTGTGTGTGTGTGTGTGTGTGTGTGTGTGTGTGTGTGTGTGTGTGTGTGTGTGTGTGTCTCCGCACTATAGCCTACTAAAGGTCCATGCATTCCAGCGGTTGTTGTAACATGTTGTAAATACAAGGTGTCAGAGAAAACATAGGAGCAACATGTACCATACCAAAACGTTTTACAAGAGCTATTGCAGAGAGTTTAAAATCATCCACAACCACTGGACGTAGTGCAACTTCACCTGCGATCGCCGCTGCTGTTGTTGTTGTTGTTGTCTTGCATGCAAGTATAATAAAGGATGTAAGAAACAGAAACAGTATTGTGGACGCGTAATTACAGCCCAACAACGGGCATCTGGCATAAAACGTTCAAATTCAAGATGTGTCCGCCTCATCTCATACAAAAAAAGTTTGTATGGAGTCGTTAAAAAAAGCGACACAATGTTCACCTTCTGGCTCTCACACTGGCAATGCGTTGTCTCCCAACACTTGGTACCGTAGTACATGACAGAGGAGGAAAAACACATAAGCTTCGTGTTTACCAAAAGGTGAACTCGTTGATAGCACCTTGTTTTAAAACACCGTCGGCCGTATTGTTTTACATATTTTTATTTATTATTTTACTTTGACGGGCAACTGTGACAACTCAATGCGAATCAAAGCAATTGACCGCCGAGAAGAATGAACACTGACTAAATACATCGCTGTACTGTTAAGACACTGGCGTGCACAACGACTTCAATGTACGTGCACTTTCTACATCCCTGGAGTTGGAGCGAACAGAGAACGGGTTCTTACCTGGACAGCAGATGAACAAAGTTAGGGTGCCCCATAACACCGCGGCGAGCTGCATCTTGGACCCCGTTCTCTCTCTCTATCTCTCTCTCTCTATCTCTCTCTATCTCTCTCTCTCTC
>CM051000.1:13788013-13793013 GCA_027704905.1 Muraenolepis orangiensis | reverse complement strand
GTGTGTGTGTGTGTGTGTGGCGTAGCGTAGGCACACATGCACCTGTGTCTATTTGGGTGTACGTGTTTGTGTGTTTACCCAACAAATCCCGTGCCGACTCCTGTGTTTGGCTAGAGCTGGTTCCTTTCTGTTTGAAAAGCCTCCTGCCATCGCCAATAGCAAAGCTCTCTCGGAACCACCGCTCACCGTTCAGCGAAATGATAGGTCAGCGGCTTAACAGGCTGTCATTATGTGACGATTTCCCGTCATCCGCATGTTTTCATCACAAAACCTGCTCACAGGCTCCTACTCACTCTCGGTAAACACACAGGATTCCCCTATAAATAGTCTTTCTCTCTTTTTTTTGTTTTATTCCTCCTCGAACTGTATTTCTCTGTGCTTTTGTGTTTCACAGAGGGGGGACACTGTGAACACGCCTGTCATTACCACGCGGTTCAAATGAACGCTCTCTCTCTCTCTCTCCCTCTCTCTCTCTCTCTCTCTCTCTCTCTCTCTCTCTCTCTCTCTCTCTCTCTCTCTCTCTCTTTTCTATTGGTAGTATAACGGCTCTGAAATCACCCCGTGCACATAAGAAGAAGCAACATGGATCAGGAACACTGTATTCCCCTACGAAAGCCTGCACATGTAAGCACACAGTTTGACACGTAACTCCCAAACACACACACACACACACACACACAGGCACATGCACGCACGCACGCGCGCACACACACACACATACGACGGCTCATCTGCCTGTGCTGCGTAGGCATGTAAGCGTGTGCATAAATAGAAAAAAGTGAACTTTTGGATTTTTTTTTATATTTTCCACCTCCACTTGCCAGCTGCATTGCATATTGCGTGTACAATAGCTGCAAAGCCCGCAGTCATAGCCTGTATGGGGGCCGTGTTTTTGTATGGAGCCCACTGAATGGCTGGTACCCGTGGCTGTTCTTTAAAGCTGTACAAAAAATAACAGATTATTGTGTGCGAGGCATATGGGCGTAGAGGTGGGGCTGTGCAGCTGTGTCAATAAGCACCACCAGAGATGCCTAATGCTGCCTCCAAGCCCCCTTGCAAAAAAAACCTCCCTTTTATGTCGGACCTCCCCCCCCCCTGGCTGAATGGCGCGGGTATTTACACTTTGCGTTGCATTCAAACAGTGATCGTTTTTAAAAAAAAGTCTTACACCTGCGTCAGGCAAGGGGGCGGGGCTGTGCGGGGCTTAGCGTTGAAGGTGTGTGTGTGACTGTGTGTGCATACCTGTTGAGTGAGCGGCAACACCTGTTGCGTCTAAAAAATTGGACTCGGTGAAGCTGTGAATCTCTTCTTCTTATCTTTGACATTGTTATTATAGTTATATAGCTGTATTCGGGGGGGGGG
Organism: Muraenolepis orangiensis; assembly: GCA_027704905.1. NCBI lineage: Eukaryota > Metazoa > Chordata > Actinopteri > Gadiformes > Muraenolepididae > Muraenolepis > Muraenolepis orangiensis. Next base: position 13,791,651 of record CM051000.1, on the reverse strand, counting down.
GGGGGAGATCATCCACGATGCCTGCACTGAGGTTATCTGCAGATCTAGGTGCAAATCCCGTGTAAGTTCCATGAGTTGTGAGCATGTGGCCATTGAGGGGATATCGTTTTTCCCCTACGGCCTCAGACGCAGTGCTGGAGACGCAACAGAAGGAGGAGAGAGGCTTCCCCTAATAAAAGTCTCAGAGTGAATCCTTGTCATGGGGTCACCCTTCTTGTAATCTATCCCCTGCTTTCACTTTGGTTGTTTGTTTGTTTGTTTTTCTTTGTTCCTATTGTCTTTCTTTCTCTCCCCCCCCCCCCCTCACACACACACACACACACACACACACACATACATACACACAGTGTGCGCGCACACATGCACATTGCACACCCTCTGCATCTTGCACAGAGGGCACACAATAAGTAAAATAACGTCTTAAACGTCCTTAAACGCAAAATAACCTCATGACCGAGATGACAGCACTTAGAAAAAAATTAGAGTTACAACTCATGGTGTAAAGCAAAGGGTAAAAGGCTTCCAGACCCAGATACAGCTGACTCCGCCATACTGTCCACACAATTAATTTCATGCTTCATCTGTGGGTATAAAGGCCGCAGACAGAACACGCTGCAGCGATAAGTAAGGTGTTCAATCCAGCATTAACCAAGCATATTTTAGGAGGGTTTGGGGGGGGAGAAGGCAAATGCATACACTTACACACTCATACACACACACACACGCACGCACGCACGCACGCACACACACACACAAACTCAAAGGCACACATAAATAAAAACATTTAACAACACTGTTTGGTTACAAACTGGGTATGGTATAGTGAAGTGCAAAATATGCAGAATTAAAAAATACGTAGATATATGATAACCCATAATTAAAATAGGAAAAATGAAAAGGTCAGACACAAACTAAGAAAGTGCATGTGTGTGTGTGTGCGTGTGCGTGTGCGTGTGTGGGTGTGCACATGTGTGTGTGTGTGTGTGTGTGGGGCGGGTCTCATGTCTGACAGTGAGGTTTGTCTTTCAGACGTGGTCTGTCTCCTGACCAAGTATTTTAATATAACTATGCCTCAAGGGTTAGAGCAGGCCTACTAATACCCACTAATAACAACACTGGTGTTACTCCAAAAAATGATTGATTGACAAGCTTATTTTCATTCTCTCGTATTGCAATTGACTTGCTCTAGAATTCTAGTAACCGTGTAATTGTGCTCTCGAATTACCGTTACCGTTACCGTTGAATAAGCAGCCACTTGAGGTTATCACCGTTTGTTTAGACCCTTTTCCCTTAACAGGGGCCATTATTGAAGTTGCTGTGTGGTCAAATACTTTTGACCAAACAACCCTGCTCTCAAATGCTAACTGTGGTGAAGAGGCCTGTGAAAGTGTCTGGCGCCATTCACCCTAGCAACGTGCCATTACTGCAACCACAAGGTCGGCACAATTCAAAACCTCACACATTCTCTCGTCGTAGAGTGATGAGAGAACACTCGTACCGCCGCCGCCGCCGCTGGGGGAACACACACCAAAAAAGGCGCGTTGCGCCTGAATGTTGACAAAATACTACAGCGGCCATTGATTGAACATTGCAGTTATAGCGGTTGATCTGGCCCCCTGCCTCTTTTTGGACGGATGCTGCTAGTGAACGGACATACAGTACATGCAGTGGCCAAAAATGCATCAACACAACACCAAGTGCTCATCAAAGTAATCCTCATCATGATCATCAGGGCGATTCCTGAGTATCATCAGCGTCAACCCATTACATTACAGCATCATCAGTCATATTCCCACCAGGTTTTTTGTACTTTGTGTATGTTGGCGGAACCAACAGACACATTCCATTCATCTTGCCAAATAGGCTACAACAAAGTCTCTGGAGTCAACAATATGGGCAGAGTTTAAAAGCCATTCGCAAGTCTGACTTATTAAGTGAGGGCCGTTGAATTGGAACACTTAATCCCTTTAATCACGGCAGGGTGAGACGTCGCAATGGATGCAGTTTGTTGGCGTTGACGCTGTTGTTGTTGTTGTCGTTGTGGCGCTTTGCCTCGCCCATGAGAAACATGCGGAATTCCTGATGCAGCGGGAGGCGCGGAGCCGGCGGCTAGCCCCTCCTGCGGCACCGGCGGGTGGGCCTGTGGTCTCGTCACCCCCGGAGCCTCATTTGGGCATATTGCTCCTCCCCAGCACCCGACGTGCTGACCGACGCGACACATTGGGAGGAAATGAGCATCCACAAATTGGCCTCGGCGGTGCGAGGCGGTGTGAGGGCCCGGGCCGCCCCTCCAGAGTCGGTGTCTCTGCGGCTTCTGGTCTGCGGTCACGTACTCAGATATCCCCTGTTTCTTGCTTCCTGCCCGCCACAGTATAACATTAGCATCCCAAAGAGCAGGCCTGTCTGTGCGTGGAATTGATTACCGTCTCTCTGTGCCTAGTGTTTATATTGGACTATGTAATTGTGGTTATTAGTGGTTAATGATAGCGGAGAGAGTGGCATGCGATGTGTTATGGAAAATGGGGTTGAACCCATGTGTGTGTGTTTATGTGTGTGTGTGTGTGTGTGTGTGTGTGTGTGTGTTTGTGTGAGTAAGTGCATGCACGTTAGAGTGTTTTATATTGGTCTGTATTGGTTTGTACTGGTATTCCTTAGTCCAAATAATGCAATGTAGTGGATTTTCCAACATAAGTGCTACAGCTGAAGTTGTTATTGATGAATAACAAGTTACATTTAACATGTATTACAATCCCACCGTATTGTGTTTCCATTCCTGAACTATTGTTGCACTACAGCCAATCAACTTGCCATTGTAGCGCTGCAGATACATTTTCCTCTCCCATTCTTACAAAAGAGTCAACGCAGCATTGTTTCTAATATGTCTCACTGTGGCCCGTGTAGAGTGGTTGAAAGCAAAGAGAGTGGGAAGGCGCCTCAGAGAATGTAAATCAGTTTTGAACAGCCATAACGTCTGACAGAGCTCAGCAGAAACACGCCAGACCGCTGGGTCGGATGTAGAACATACTATGTAATATAAAAAGCTTCTATACCTTCTATACCTTACACTGACTGTATGTATGTTTTTTTCCACAATGTCCTTGATTTTGTCTGCTGTCTGCTGCTGCTGCTGCTGCATAGATATTTGCTCAATATAACGCCAGAGAGAAAGCCAAGGTATGCCAATGGTATTCTAATGTGACATTAGCGTTATTGGCTCCTCTCTCTCTCTCTCTCTCTCTCTCTCTCTCTCTCTCTCTCTCTCTCTCTCTCTCTCTCTCTCTCTCTCTCTCTCTCTCTCTCTCGCTCTCTCTCTCTCTGTCTCTGTCTCTCTCTGCCTTTCTTTTCTTCTCTCTTAAAGGTTGCGGGCCTGACCTCCTTTTGCCCCGTAGGAATAGGATTAAGTTTGGCTCTGCCAGGCTCTTCTGAAGAGGGAACTCACAAAAGCATGAAAGACCCGACGGGGCTATAACTCTGTCTTGGAACATCATCTCATTCAAAGTAGTTTGGTGTGACAGATCATTTATCACTGAATGGCACACTACTGTATGGGACGATGTGGCGGGGGTACCATTAGAATGCCTGCATCTTAATTATCCGCTCCACACAGTTTGATGTGTTGCATTTAATTGGCTCCTTGA
>CM051000.1:13773013-13785513 GCA_027704905.1 Muraenolepis orangiensis | reverse complement strand
AGCATGGTTTCTATTTTAGGAGCTTGGTGTTGTCATGGGGATGAAAGAGCCACAGCAGTGAGCCTTATATCCTCTCCATCCAAAAAACAGGCACATGCAGCGATGAAAGGTATGACCTAGAAAAATGGCTGATCATTAACTCTCAGGGCCCGAGTTCATTGGCTGTCTGTTGCCTCTCACACTGTGATCAAACTGGCCTTGATAAATCCAGCCAGTTTTTTTCTTTAATTTCCAGGCAGACAGAACATCAAACAACATCGGCCTTTAAAAAAAAAGAAAAAAAACAGAGATGAGTCGTGTGTGGATTTGCACCTGGAAATAATCCGTCACTTGCGTTCTCTGTCGCCTTAACAATAAGGGGATTAACTTCAACCAAACAGCTGAGGGGGGTCATATTGAGTTTAAAAGTTTTAAAATAATTCTAAATGATAGTCACCTTCAATTCCATCCCGTCTTATGAAACATGCGGATGATACCGAGTAGATTTGTTTTTCACAACCTGAGAGTTTGACCGAGAGACACCCGCCGTATTCAAAACTATTTGGGGTGATTCCCCAGCGGAAAACAGACACAGCGTCCATACATTCCCATGGGAACAAAGAGCGGTGTAGAGTTTCCTGGGGGATATATTCAGATAGCCCGGGGTACCCGCCAGCCATTGAACAAAACACCAACATGGTGTTGCCTTCCCCCTGTCCCCCTGAGTTGTTTCAATGTGAGCTTTTTTCTTTTTCTTTCTTTTCTTTCATTCATCCATGCATTGCAAGAGGGTGATTTCATGGCTGAGAACTGTAACCAATCAAAACGAATAGATCCTGCGGCTTTGTCAGAGCAGCAAACGTCCAGAGGAAACAGAGTAAGAGTGGTTTGGATCGGGAGGCTATGGACGGAAAAAGGATAGAGGGAGGAAAATAAGAAAAGGAGAGAGAGAGAGAGAGAGAGAGAGAGAGAGAGAGAGAGAGAGAGAGAGAGAGAGAGAGAGAGAGAGAGAGAGAGAGAGAGAGAGAGAGAGAGAGAGAAGATGGTGGGCAGTGAATAAGAATCAAATTAGAGAAAAAGGCTGTGACAGAGATTTGGCCCATGCAGCCCCGCGTGGCGAAATTAGAAAGACACGACTTGATGGGGAGAGGGACTTTTAGACGCCGCGCGTCCCGGCCAGCTGTCTGAGAGCCTGCTCTCGGTGAACCCACGCGCCACACAAACTGTTACCAGGTGTGAAATGGTAATCCAGCGGCAGTGTTGCTTTAGGGACTTAAGCGCACGGGAGGAAATGGAAACTTCAATTTGATGAAGACTCGGTTCCAGAGTGACTTCCTCTGCCTCCTTTGTGCTGTCATGGCTTATCCTGAAAGCTACTTTAGCCCGTTCTCTGCTCTGTGTGGGAGCAGGTTGTGTAGGAGCAGGGTAATTGCCGATATATGTATATATATATATCCGGCAGGAGGAGGTATCAAACCCTTTAGATCCATTTACATTTGACTTACATGGCTATTATCAGCATAATCAGTAGTACACGGCCCGGCCAAAAATACATTAATTTCTCTGTGCTACTGGACAGCGTTGACCCCAACCTCCCCCCCCCCCCCCCCCCCACTTGCCGGCCCATCTTGCTTCAGTTGACACAGGTAATGTCTCACCTCTCAGTGAGACATTACCTATGTCAACAGGTCTTAGTCAGTGGTCCAGTGCCTGTCATTGGCTAAATAACTTAAAAGAACAGGAAACACTCATAGCACTACCTACAGTCCCTTAGTGAATGAAAAATGACTTTGAACAAAAGGGTACATTGCTGTCAATGTGTGTGCAACTTTGTGTGTGTGTGTGTGCGTGTCTGTGTGTGCATGTATGTACAGACGTGTATGTGTGTGTGTGTGTGTGTGTGTGTGTGTGTGTGTGTGTGTGTGTGTGTGGTGTGTGTGTGTGTGTGGTGTGTGTGTGTGTGTGTGTGTGTGTGTGTGGTGTGTGTGTGTGCGTGCGTGCGTGCGTGCGTGCGTGCTTGTCCAAGAGTTGGTGAAAAGTTTGATCAGATTATGCGACTCCACCACAGAGAATAGCTAGCATCTATTTAGTCTCACTGGATTTCTCTAGTAAGAAGACATTACACTTTTAGCCACAGTATGAAAGCTAAGTGGTTTGGGGGGAGGGGGGGGGGGCTTCTCTGGAATATTCTGTAACCTTTTGACGTGGCAGTCAAAAAGTGGAGAACGTCAGGGAAGAACCTCTGGTCTGGTCTGTGAGTTTTGGTCAAAAGCCTTCCCTGTGTTGTGTGCCATGGGACGGAAATAATTAGGTTGGGTTAGTTGTTGACATCATAGTCAGGAGCTGAACCCCGCACCTCATTACAGAGACAAAGACAAGGCAGTCCAAAGGGGGTCATAGGAGTCACCCAGTGTTTGTTTTCAGTCCATCATAATTTACCTACAGGCGACCGCCTGCGCTCAGCGCTGGAGGTCTGGGGGATCACAGGGCTGAGCCGTGGTTTGTCTGGCTGCTAGCTGGGGGTGTCAAGTGTGGGGTGACACTGATCAGACTGAGGGGCAAGGAGAGGTGAAGGGAGTCAGAGGACGGAGGAAAACGAGGAGGGGGAAACGGCGAGGACCTTCTACGCCTTTAATAGTCCCGGCAACCTCTGCCAGCCGGCGACCTCCAGTGCCAAAGTCAATGTTATCCTAACGGGTCCAGGGCCCAATTTCAAACTGGGAAAACCAAGCTGAAAGTTTGAAAGATCTTGGAAGTCGGGAGAGCCCAAAGCCCAAAGCTCCCATTTAAAACATCACTTACAGTAGGTAAACAGCGCAGGTTTCCTGCTGTGGCTACAGGCGTGTCACTGTTGTTATTCTCATTTATTCTCATTTACTCTCAATCATTCACTCTCTTTATTCTCCTGTTACTCCCTCTAGCCTCAACACCTCGTGAGCCAACCACCTTCTCGCATTCATCAAATGTTTCCCAAATGTACACCATTCATCAGCATGATATACTGTCTGTAGCACCGCAAAGTCATGTGTATTTCAAATAATTCTTTAGTAGAATTTTTTGGGAATTATGATTTTTTTATTTTTATTGAATTGATTTCATAGTTTTGATAGTTGTGTTAAATTGCACTCAGAGGATTACACTCAAGCCAATGCATGGGATGCGAGTGGGTGGTATTGGACAGGGTTAAAGGCTTATGGCTGGAGCCAGAAATCATTTTTTGCTTTTAATTGCCACGGATATCTGTGTCTGTTTTAGAGATTGTATTAGGTGAGTGTTCCAGAGAGAGGTAGTGTGTGTGTGTTCCAGAGAGAGAGAGAGAGAGAGGGACGAGGGAGTGTGTGTGGGTGTGGTGTGTGTGTGTGTGTGTGTGTGTGTGTGTGGTGTGTGTGTGTGTGTGTGTGTGTGTGTGTGTGTGTGTGTGTGTGTGCACACGCGTGTGTGTGAGTGTGTGTACATGCGTGTGTGTGTGTGTGTGTGTGTGTGTGCGTGTTTATATATACATGTAGATTTATAGTTGTATACATATATATATACAAATATAAATCTATACGCCGGCTATATACAGTATATAATATATAGATATATATATATATATAATACCAAATACGCACATGTCTGTGTGTTTGAGTGTGTGTGTGTGTGTGCTAGCTAGCCTGAGGCTAAACTATTTTAGCTGACAGGGTGAGCAGCAGACTGCCGCCTCCGACGTCCCAGAGGTGGCAGATCTGCAGCAGGGTTTTGACACGTCTGCCTCCCCCCAATCCCCCCCCCTGCCACAGGGAGGGGTTGTGTATGGAGATGATGGGGAGGTCCCATGGATATCCATGGGGGGGAGGGAGAAGCGATAACTTTCTGCCTTTCTACGGAAGCTGCTCACCTGCTGAGAGGACACTGGCTGGTGGGCCGAGGAGAACATGAACATGACGGTGGTGGGTCTGGCGTCACACTCCTGCTGGAGGTATACATATACGCCGGCTTGCTATACAAGCCGGCGTACATGCAGGCGTGCACACACACACACACACACACGCACACACACACACACACACACACACACACACACACACACACACACACACACACACACACACACACACACACACACACACACACACACACACACACACACACACGCGCGTTGTCCTCAGAAGTCCAGGTAGTCTTGTCATTTCTTATCGGCAGGACATGAATAAATTAGTGTGCGAATGATCTGCGTATTTCCCTGGGCCTTGAAAGGCAATCCCACCTGAGGCTATGAATTTGTAGCAATATGCAAAGCAAAACACTGCAAAAACATATTGCTGAAACACTGCTGAAATAAGGCTAAAACACTGCTACAGGACACTGCTAAAACACAGCAAAAACACAGATACAAACACAGCTTTAAAACTGAAACAAATCTGCTAAAACTCTGCTGAAATACAGCTAAAACACATCTAAAATGCTAAAGCACTGCTATAACACAGCTCAAGCACTGCTAAAGCACTGCTAATGCATTGCAAATTCATTGCTAAGATACAGATAGGATGCATAGGGTAATGATTGAGATGCAGTTTGGCCAATCAGTGCAGGGCTTAAGTTGTAGCCTACATACCAGCCAATGGTGGCATGCGAGAAGGCGGGACAATAGGAGAAATGTCAAAGTAATGTTAAGTAATGTGACTGTTGTGCCCCACGCTCTAATCGGTCCCAGGTGTTGCTCGGGCCGGCTGAGGCTAATGAACACCTGGGATCTACCCTACTTAAGGCTGTCGAAGACCGACGTCGGGGCTTGACCATTGCGTACCTTACCGAGAACCATCCTGACGAAGACCGACGTCGGGGCTTGACCATTGCGTACCTTACCGAGAACCATCCTGACGAAGACCGACGTCGGGGCTTGACCATTGCGTACCTTACCGAGAACCATCCTGACGAAGACCGACGTCGGGGCTTGACCATTGCGTACCTTACCGAGAACCATCCTGACGAAGACCGACGTCGGGGCTTGACCATTGCGTACCTTACCGAGAACCATCCTGACGAAGACCGACGTCGGGGCTTGACCATTGCGTACCTTACCGAGAACCATCCTGACGAAGACCGACGTCGGGGCTTGACCATTGCGTACCTTACCGAGAACCATCCTGACGAAGACCGACGTCGGGGCTTGACCATTGCGTACCTTACCGAGAACCATCCTGACGAAGACCGACGTCGGGGCGAGGCCGTTGGGAACCTACTGCCGAAGACCGACATCGGGGGCGAGTTCACTGAGAACCATATGGTTTCCTCCTACTCGGGAACCTGTATCTCCAGCTTCGACTACGTCGCGTCTCGTCCAACCACCCCCCCCCCCGCCCCGCCCCAAGGACCCTCTCCGCGTTCCATCCTCTGGACCATCTCCCCGTGTACCTCGTAACCTATCCAATCCTACCCTGTTATTTTTGTGTTTATTGGATTTGTTCAGTAAAGCCATTATCCGTTGTTTTGGGTGTCCTGTCTCTTCTTCTGGGTTCTCTGGCACATTTGGCTCGCCGGTCTCGTTGGGTCCTAACAGCGACTGTAGGAAGCAAAAACCAAATCCCGGATATTTGGCGATATTTTACCCTTTTTTTGGTCCCAAAAGGTGGACAAAAACACTGCTGAAATACAGCTAAAACACAGCTGAAAACAAAGCTAACGCCGATAACACGCATGAAACCTAAACAGTTCCCCTGTGATTCACGTTTGGCTTCGAGGAGAATGAGCTTGGACATCAACAGGCCACCGGGTGAGTCTGTGTTTTCACAGCACAGACGCAGCCTGACCCTCATAACTCAAGTGTCCGGCGTCTCCATCCACAGTCTGGAAGTGCTTCATCACTTAACCTGTGTGTGTGTGTGTGTCTGTGTGTGTGTAGTGTGTGTGCTGCCGCAGAATCTGTTGCACACAGTGAAACTAAAACGAAGAAAAAAACCACAGATAACCTTGCCTGGAGCAGTAGTGGTTGTAGTGGCAGAAAGAATTCATAGTGTACGTGTTAACATGAACCTGTGTTGTGCTGACACTTAACTGTACATCTGGGGAGGGCCTAGCTCCTATCTGCCTCCCCAGTGTGTGTGTTGCTCTCCAGGGAAATATACCCTGGATTGTTTTGGGAAGCTAATAGCATTAGCTCTAATGGCACCCAGTTTGTTTGTTTAATTGACCTCTCATCCTCTCTCTCTCTCTCCCTCCCTCCCACTCTCTCTGCCCTGGTCTCTATCTCTCTCTCTCTCTCCGTCCCGCTCTCTCTGCCCTGGTCTCTCTCTCTGCCCTGGTCTCTCTCTCTCTCTCTCTCTCTCTCTCTCTCTCTCTCTCTCTCTCTCTCTCTCTCTCTCTCTCCCTGCCCTGGTCTCTCTCTCTGCCCTGGACTCTCTCTCTCTCTCTCTCTCTCTCTCTCTCTCTCTCTCTCTCTCTCTCTTCTCTCTCTCTCTCTCTCTCTCTCTCTCTCTCTCTCGTCTCTCTCTCTCTCTCTCTCTCTCTCGCTCTCTCGCTCTCTCCTTTTCACTCCTGCCCCCCCTATCTCTCTCTCTGTCTCGTTCTGCTCTTCTTCAAACCTGGGCTCCTGAGCCCACATCATTTCCTCCCTGAGTGTGTGGTGGGGTGGTAGATAAGGTGACTTCAAAGCATGCTGGGTGGTTTTGATCAGTGGCGCATGGGGGTGGTGGTGGGGGTGGTAGGGGGGGGGGGGGTGGTGACGGTGCGGGCAGGCAGGGGGTGGCACCATTATCATCATCCATCTCAGACATAAGGTGAGGTAACCTCTTGTCTGGAACTTGGTGGAAGATATAACACGTCTCCAGAGGTTGAGAGCAATGGAAGACAGCTTTCCGTTATCTTGATGGTACCAGACTGATATCCTCTGGTATACACGGAGGCCAGAGTAACGCGGCTCTTTAGTAACGCGGCTCTTTACGTGTATGCATGAATACACATGTATATATGTGCCACACACAGATAGCACACACACACACACACACACACACACACATTTGCGCACACACATGCGTTCCACAGACGGTGCCCATCAGCTTGTTGTAAACATTGGTGGGAGAGTTCAAGGAAAGCTGTGAATTCAATCAACTGATGATGAAGGCAGAATGGCTCTGACAGTGGGTTGTGTCTATAGAGCTAGGAGAGCCTCCTTTATAGACAGTGGGTTATGTCTATAGAGCTAGGAGAGCCTTTATAGACAGTGGGTTGTGTCTATAGAGCTAGGAGAGCCTCCTTTATAGACAGTGGGTTATGTCTATAGAGCTAGGAGAGCCTTTATAGACAGTGGGTTGTGTCTATAGAGCTGGGAGAGCCTTATAGACAGTGGGTTGTATCTATAGAGCTGGGAGAGCCTCTATAGACAGTGGGTTGTATCTATAGAGCTGGGAGAGCCTCTATAGACAGTGGGTTGTGTCTATAGAGCTGGGAGAGCCTTTATAGACTGTGGGTTGTGTCTATAGAGCTGGGAGAGCCTTTATAGACAGTGGGTTGTGTCTATAGAGCTGGGAGAGCCTTTATAGACAGTGGGTTGTGTCTATAGAGCTGGGAGAGCCTCTATAGACAGTGGGTTATAAGCTGGAGAGCCTTATAGAAGTGGGTTGTCTATAGAGCTGGGAGAGCCTTTATAGACAGTGGGTTGTGTCTATAGAGCTGGGAGAGCCTCTATAGACAGTGGGTTGTGTCTATAGAGCTGGGAGAGCCTTTATAGACAGTGGGTTGTGTCTATAGAGCTGGGAGAGCCTTTATAGACAGTGGGTTGTATCTATAGAGCTGGGAGAGCCTTTATAGACAGTGGGTTGTGTCTATAGAGCTGGGAGAGCCTCTATAGACAGTGGGTTGTGTCTATAGAGCTGGGAGAGCCTTTATAGACAGTGGGTTGTGTCTATAGAGCTGGGAGAGCCTTTATAGACAGTGGGTTGTGTCTATAGAGCTGGGAGAGCCTTTATAGACAGTGGGTTGTATCTATAGAGCTGGGAGAGCCTTTATAGACAGTGGGTTGTGTCTATAGAGCTGGGAGAGCCTCTATAGACAGTGGGTTGTGTCTATAGAGCTGGGAGAGCCTTTATAGACAGTGGGTTGTGTCTATAGAGCTGGGAGAGCCTTTATAGACAGTGGGTTGTGTCTATAGAGCTGGGAGAGCCTTTATAGACAGTGGGTTGTGTCTATAGAGCTGGGGAGGATTAATAGACAGTGGGTTGTATCTATAGAGCTGGGAGAGCCTCTATAGACAGTGGGTTGTATCTATAGAGCTGGGAGAGCCTCTATAGACAGTGGGTTGTGTCTATAGAGCTGGGAGAGCCTTTATAGACTGTGGGTTGTGTCTATAGAGCTGGGAGAGCCTTTAAAGACAGTGGGTTGTGTCTATAGAGCTGGGAGAGCCTTTATAGACAGTGGGTTGTGTCTATAGAGCTGGGAGAGCCTCTATAGACATTGGGTTGTGTCTATATAGCTGGGAGAGCCTTTATAGACAGTGGGTTGTGTCTATAGAGCTGGGAGACCCTCTATAGACAGTGGGTTGTGTCTATAGAGCTGGGAGAGCCTTTATAGACTGTGGGTTGTGTCTATAGAGCTGGGAGAGCCTTTAAAGACAGTGGGTTGTGTCTATAGAGCTGGGAGAGCCTCTATAGACAGTGGGTTATGTTTATAGAGCTGGGAGAGCCTCTATAGACAGTGGGTTGTATCTATAGAGCTGGGAGAGCCTTTATAGACAGTGGGTTATGTCTATAGAGCTGGGAGAGCCTCTATAGACAGTGGGTTGTGTCTATAGAGCTGGGAGAGCCTCTATAGACAGTGGGTTGTGTCTATAGAGCTGTGAGAGCCTTTATAGACTGTGGGTTGTGTCTATAGAGCTGGGAGAGCCTTTATAGCCAGTGGGTTGTATCTATAGGGCTGGGAGAGCCTTTATAGACAGTGGGTTATGTCTATAGAGCTGGGAGAGCCTCTATAGACAGTGGGTTGTGTCTATAGAGCTGGGAGAGCCTTTATAGACAGTGGGTTGTGTCTATAGAGCTGGGAGAGCCTTTATAGCCAGTGGGTTGTATCTATAGAGCTGGGAGAGCCTTTATAGACAGTGGGTTGTGTCTATAGAGCTGGGAGAGCCTCTATAGACAGTGGGTTGTATCTATAGAGCTGGGAGAGCCTTTATAGACAGTGGGTTGTGTCTATAGAGCTGGGAGAGCCTTTATAGACAGTGGGTTGTGTCTATAGAGCTGGGAGAGCCTTTATAGACAGTGGGTTGTATCTATAGAGCTGGGAGAGCCTTTATAGACAGTGGGTTGTGTCTATAGAGCTGGGAGAGCCTCTATAGACAGCTGGGAGAGCCTTTATAGACAGTGGGTTGTGTCTATAGAGCTGGGAGAGCCTTTATAGACAGTGGGTTGTATCTATACAGCTGGGAGAGCCTCTATAGACAGTGGGTTGTGTCTATAGAGCTGGGAGAGCCTTTATAGACAGTGGGTTGTGTCTATAGAGCTGGCAGAGCCTTTATAGCCAGTGGGTTGTATCTATAGAGCTGGGAGAGCCTTCATAGACAGTGGGTTGTGTCTATATAGCTGGGAGAGACTCTATAGACAGTGGGTTGTATCTATAGAGCTGGGAGAGCCTTTATAGACAGTGGGTTGTGTCTATAGAGCTGGGAGAGCCTTTATAGACAGTGGGTTGTGTCTATAGAGCTGGGAGAGCCTTTATAGACAGTGGGTTGTATCTATAGAGCTGGGAGAGCCTTTATAGACAGTGGGTTGTGTCTATAGAGCTGGGAGAGCCTCTATAGACAGCTGGGAGAGCCTTTATAGACAGTGGGTTGTGTCTATAGAGCTGGGAGAGCCTTTATAGACAGTGGGTTGTATCTATACAGCTGGGAGAGCCTTTATAGACAGTGGGTTGTGTCTATAGAGCTGGGAGAGCCTTTATAGACAGTGGGTTGTGTCTATAGAGCTGGGAGAGCCTTTATAGACAGTGGGTTATGTCTACAGATCTGGGAGAGCCTTTAAAGACAGTGGGTTGTGTTTATAGAGCTGGGAGAGCCTCTATAGACAGTGGGTTGTGTCTATAGAGCTGGGAGAGCCTTTATAGACAGTGGGTTCAGCAGTGGAAAAAGAGAGACACTGTAAGAATTTCCCATAGGATCATGGTAGATTATAGAATATGAAGAAGAATATTTTCGAGTCCTACGACTAAGGATACACATCCAGACAGTTCTCAGTTTGTGTTTTAGTCACAGATGGGGGGAAAATAACTACATCATATAAGTTGTTCTCAAGCAGCCTCAGCACTAAGCATCTTCACTCAAACCATGCAAAAACGTGGTGGTGGTTAGGGAACACTCGGTCACAATGTTCCCCCTGAGGAACCGAAAATCTTCAGATCAGCAAAATATCAGCAAAGAAAAGTCATAAGTAATGCCTCCAATGCGGTCATACATTTTTTTTGTAATCTGATGAGAGTGATTTTATTAAAGGTAATGCGTTTGTGGGAGAGCAGAAAAGGGCAACTCGAGAAAAGGAAAACAGCAGTCACCTGCAAAGTGTATCAGTGACACCCACAATTTATATTCATACTGCTCCATCACCTGTTATGATTTACTATATTTACCGTGTGGATGATCTAGTGTGTGTGTATGTGTGTAAGATAAATGGAGGGACCAAAAAATATGAATATATATATATATATATATATATATATATATCATTTTCTGCATTTTGCCTCACATTCATCCATTCACACACTGACTGCAGTGTCCACCGAGGTAAGAAACTGCTGTTAGGGGAACATAAAGATAAGATGTCTTGGTGAACACCTCATTAAGTAAGGAATGAACCAGCAACTCTCTCCTCACCAATCAACCTGCCCTAACAGACCTGGAAAATGCTCATTCTCCAGATCTACTGCCACCTGTTAGTGAGTGAGTGAGTGAGTGAGAGAGAGAGAGAGAGAGAGAGAGAGAGAGAGAGAGAGAGAGAGAGAGAGAGAGAGAGAGAGAGAGAGAGAGAGAGAGAGAGAGAGAGAGAGAGAGAGAGAGAGAGAGAGAGAGAGAGAGAGAGAGAGAGAGAGAGAGAGAGAGAGAGAGAGAGAGAGATCGAGCCCCATGAAAAATGTCAATATCAACAAAATCCTCATGCTAAACAATAAAAAACAGTAATATTAAAGCTGTTATTAGCTTATTTTTTGCTTGGTTTTGATTCAATTGTGTTTTGCATTTGGATCTATAGCAATGGCCAGCAGTCAAACAAATGCATGAGAACTGTGAGACTCAATGAAAACACAATTTTATCAAAACAAAGCAAAAATGACTGATTGCAGCCCTAACCAAGTCATAAATGATCAATTAAAACAATATATTCATGCTATCTGCGTACTATTTATTCCTGGACACTGTGATGTTCTAACACTTCCATCACGTGGACATTTAGTTTACAATCTATTCATCGCTGAGTCACCCCTCTCTATGTCTCATTCCGCTGCCGATCCAAACAAATGACTCATGTTTTGCGTGACACACTTCTACATTAGAAGCTGTTTCTGTAATCATGCAAGATTTAAACATAAGTTAAGTATTGCAGTGTGACCACACAACCAAGAGTACCTTCAACACCACCTCAGCTAGGATGTGAATCGGGTGTACTTCGACACCACCTCAGCTAGGATGTGAATCGGGTGTACTTCAACACCACCTCAGCTAGGATGTGAATCGGGTGTACTTCAACACCACCTCAGCTAGGATGTGAATCGGGTGTACTTCGACACCACCTCAGCTGGGATGTGAATCAGGTGTACTTCGACACCACCTCAGCTGGGACGTGAATCAGTTGTACTTGCCTGTGGAGACAGACTCCACTACCTGCTGTGTGACCACAGGGGTTCTGCTGCTTCTTTGCCTGATACCAACTAAGATGCTCTCATCCCCAAAACAAACAGAGCTTTGCATGGCAATCAGCTGGGTGTATATTGCGACACACACACAAGTGATCAACACCGCCCTGTTGGCAGACGGAGGACTTCGAAGAAGCCTCTGTGAAGGACGAGCTGACCCAACTGATGAAGTAGCTCAGGCCAGCATCAATTCCACCTCTCTGGTTTCCCATGGCAACCTCTCTGGTGGTTCTTTACCCCCCCCCCCCATCATGCCCACAGTGGAAAATAGCGTACAAATCGTGTTAACATGTCAGATATAAGATGATTTTGTACTTCATTGATTTTGAATTTACATGCAAGCGTGTTCAATGTCTTCAAAGTCAAACACACAAAGTCACACCTGTTACAACTATATTGCAGGGAGAACAACCGAAAGGACAGATTATAGGGAAGATATGTGAGAAAAAGCCCTCCATCCAAAGTAGACCAATCTCACCGTTCCACCCTATTAAATGTACCAAATGCAAGACATCTATTTGGCAGGTTTGATCAGAAGGCTGTGTCCCATCCATCCATGAAGTACATTGCCTTTGAAAAGCACTTCTCAAAACAGAAAACAGATCATCTGACGCTTGATTTCCTTTGAGGGATGCAGGAGTGACAATGGTGGACAC
>CM051000.1:13753013-13770513 GCA_027704905.1 Muraenolepis orangiensis | reverse complement strand
AGAAGAACAAAAAAAACGGCCGCCTTGAAAGAAATTGGTGTCAGCTACATAAGTGTGGTAAATGTGCTGTGGAAGGATATTTCACTTTAAACCACACAGAGCAAAGTTTGCTCAAAGACTTTGAAAGAGTTTAAGAAAGTTCGAACAGGGAACATGAATTTGACTGACAAGAGATAAACACATAAGTTGTTTGTGGTTGGTGTGTGTGGTTGGTGGCTGGTTTAAGCAGCCTCACCTGGCCTGAGTTAAGCTGCACACCTGTGGGTCTTTGTTAATCAAGGCCCACAGGTTAAAACAGCCACCACCACACACACTCAAGAGGAAGAGTTCTAGCATGTTCCATCTGCTCTGTTCACCATGATTCAAACTCTTGCAATAAACAGGATTCCTCACCCTTCATCACCCTGTGTCCTTGTCTTCCAGAGGAGCTCTCAAGCCCTTGTGAAGAGCTTTTTCTAAGTACTTCTGCCCACTTCAGTAAGAGGTAATTTAATTTCAGCATCAATGGGATGAAGTTAAGGACACTCATTACAAAAAACACACTTCCACATTGTGACTCGCCAACCCACCCTTCCTTGGTCTTGGAGACCGGAGGCCTGGGCTGCAGTCTTGGTTGGCGGAGGTGTCCCTGGACTGGCTGTTGCTGGGTTGTCTGGATGGGCTGGGAGACTGGACAACTAGGCCACGGTGGTAGCCCCTTCAAGGGCCCACCAACAGCCCCCAGTAAGGCTACCCTCCACCAGGGCGACGAAGCATCTTCCCACCCCCCACATCCTACATGGAACATGGGGCCTTGGGCTGCTGCTCTGGCTGGTGGAGTTCCCGCAGGACCTGGGCTGTTGCAGGCTGGATCCAGGGCTGACTAGCCGCAGGCGGTTGCTCCTAGCTGTTGCCGCGCCACCAACCCTGTCCTCTGCTGGGCCCCACCAGTGGCTGTCGCAGCCTCCGGGGAAAGGGTTGGTGCTGGGAGGTGGCTGGTCAGCCTGGTCCCTGTTCAAGTCAAGTCAAGTCAAGTCAAGTCAAGTTTACTGTCACTTCACAGTTTACACGCTTTAAGTATAAAGCAGTGAGTGAAAATCTTATGTACAATACCCGACAATAGACAGCAGTTATAAAAATAAGATAAAATAAAATAAAAACAACAGAATAAAAGAAGTAAAAAAACCACTGTATAAAGTTAAATATATAAAATAAAAATGCAATTTTTAAAATGCAATATATCGGCACAGAAAAAGAGCAATATATATATATAAATCAATGTAATAAAATATACATTGTTATATGCTATACACCCTGGTTCAGCAGCCTGATGGCCTGACTGTGGAAGCTATCTCTGAGTCTATTTGTATGGCACTTGATACTGCGGTATCGCCTGCATGACGGTAAATGTGAATACAGTTTGTGGCTGGGGTGGGCATTGTCTTTTATGATGCGTTTGGCCTTGGCCTCGCACCGCTGGTTGTATATATCCAGGAGGGAGGGGAGCTCACCTCCAACGATATACTGAGCCGTCCGCACCACCCTTTGAAGCGCTCTGCGCTCGAGTGCGGTGCGGTTCCCGTACCAGGCTGTGATACACCCTGTAAGAACACTCTCGATGGTGCCGGTATAGAATGTTCTCAGGATGCAGGGGCCCATGCTGAATTTCCTCAGACGCCTGAGGAAATACAGGCGTTGTTGGGCCCTTTTCACCACGTGTGTGGTGTGCGTGGACCATGTGAGGTCCTCGGAGATGTGCACGCCGAGGAACTTGAAGCTGCTGACCCTCTCTACTGCAACACCGTTGATGGAGATAGGGTCGTAGTCCACGATCAGCTCCTTGGTATTCTTGACGTTGAGGGCGAGGCTGTTCTCCTGGCACCACTGCTCCAGCGATCCAACCTCCTCCCTGTAGGCTGTCTCGTCGTCGCCGGCGATCAGGCCCATCACTGTCGTGTCGTCAGCAAACTTGATGATGACGTTGGAGCTGTGCATAGCCATGCAGTCGTGGGTGTAGAGGGAGTAGAGGAGAGGGCTCAGGACGCATCCATGGGGGGCTCCCGTGTTGAGGGTCAGTGGCTCTGAGGTGGTGCTGCCCATCCTCACCACCTAGCGGTGGTCCGACAGGAGGTCCAGTATCCAGCTGCACGTGGATGGGGGCACGCCTAGACCTCTAAGCTTGGTGTCGAGCTTGGCAGGAACTATCGTGTTGAACGCTGAGCTGTAGTCCACAAACAGCATTCGCACATAACAGTTCTTTCCCTCCAGGTGGGAAAGGGCAGTGTGGAGGGCCATGGCAATTGCGTCGTCCGTGGATCTGTTTTGACGATATGCAAATTGCCATGGGTCCAGCGTGGCAGGTAACACGGAGCAAATAAAGTCCTTGACCAACCTCTCGAAGCATTTGCTGACAATTGAGGTGAGGGCTACAGGTCTATAGTCATTCAGGCATGTTACCTTGGGTTGTTTAGGGACAGGCACAATGGTGGACATCTTGAAGACCGCGGGAACAACAGCCTGGGACAGGGAGAGGTTGAAGATGTCTGCAAAGACTCCTGCCAACTGGTCTGCACATGCTCTGAGGACGCGACCCGGGATGTCGTCGGGGCCTGCCACCTTATGGATGTTCAACCGCTTGAAGGTGCAGCGCACATCCGCCTCCGAGATGTTCAGCATGCTGGCTTCGGCAGGCTGTCGTTCATGTCGAACCGAGCAAAAAAAGTATTTAGCTCTCCTGGGAGGGAGGTAGAGGAGTTCTCTACACAACTGGTTCTCCCTCTGAAGTTCGTTATCGTCTGTAGCCCCTGCCACATACCCCTCGCGTCGTGGCTCTTGAATTTCTCCTCCACTCTGTCCTCCACTCCCGCTTGGCAGTGACGATGGTCTTACGGAGGTCGTAACGGGCTCTCGTATATTCCTCCATATTCCCGGAGCCAAAGGCGGCGTTACGCGCATGTAGGGCAGCGCGAACATCGCCGTTAATCCACAGTTTCTGGTTGGGGTATATCCGAAACCGACTTGGTCGGAACAACGTCATCTATGCAGTTCTTGATGAACCCGGTGACCGAGGACGTGTACTCGTTGATGTTATTGTCCGAGGCAACGCGGAACATGTCCCAGTCAGCGCGATCAAAACAATCCTGCAGCATAGAGTCCGATTGGTCCGACCAGCATTGGACCTCCCTCACAGCGATCGGTTGCTGCTTCCTATAGACGGGGAGCACCTGGATAGAGCGGTGGTCTGATTTGCCGAACGGAGGGGCGGAGGAGAGCCTTGTAGCCATCACGGAAGGGAGTGTAGCAGTGGTCGAGGATCCGCTCACCCCGTGTGTTGCTCGTTATGTGTTGGTAGAACTTCGGGAGAACCTTCTTCAGGTTCTCCTTGTTGAAGTCCCCCGCCACGATGAGAGCAGCCTCGGGGTGTGCCGTCTCCTGTTCGCTGATAGCCACATACAGTTCCTTCAGCGCTGTGTCCGTGTTGGCTTGTGGGGGAATGTAAACAGCGGTCACGGTTACTGCTGTAAACTCCCGAGGTAGCCAGAATGGACGGCACATAATCATCAGGAACTCCAGGTCCGGGGAACAGAAAGACTTGAGGGGATGTACATGACTTTGGTTATACCAAGATCTGTTTATCTTGAGACATACCCCCCTCCCTCTTTACCGGAGAGAGCCTTTGTTCTGTCCACCCGGTGGATGGAAAATCCCGTCGGCTCGATAGCTGCATCGGTAACCCTCTCCGACATCCATGTCTCCATAAGGCAGATGATACAATTGTCCTTAGTTTCCCGGTGGAATTGAATACCAGCCTGTAGCTCGCTTAACTTATTGTCCAGAGACTGTACATTAGCCAGTAGAATGGTGGGTAGTGGGGGGCCATCGGATCGACATCTCAGCCTGACTAGCACACCGGCTCGCTTCCCTCGCTTCTTCCGGCGATGCTTCCGTGTAATCGTGCCCAAGATGGTCGGAGATAATCCAGCTGTGACTTCGGGTGGGACGTCCGAGTCGAAAGAATGAAAAAACTCCGGTAGGCGGCGAGCGACTGTCAATCTGATCTCCAGAAGTGTGCAAAAGTCATAAATGAATGTGCTGCTAACTTCCTGAACAAAAAAATGCAATAAATCTCGTACAGCGCTATACTCCACATTCAGGCGCCAGTGTAGCAGTCAACGCTGCAACAAGCCATTAAAATGGCTGCTTGAGGGCTCCACCCAAAGACAAGGACATTGTATTGCAAGAGTATGAATAATAGTTAACAGAGCAGATGGAACATGCTACATATTTTTTATTTGAGAATGTGTGGTGGTGGCTGTTTTAACCTGTGGGCCTTTATTAATGACCTACAGGTGTGCAGCCTCACCAGTCATGGAGTAATCAGTCTAACTCTAACTCTTAAACCAGATACACACATATATTTAGGTTTCTTCACATAAAAGCATGCAAGCATATACACACACACACACACACACACACACACACACACACTGTGGGTCAGGGTAGAAGGATGTCAAGGGAGTCCTGTCCACAGGCAATAAGTACTTGGTTTAGCACCCTTCCATAGCGTGCGAAAGAAGTTTAGCCCTGTTCACCTACCTGTCTAGTGTGTGAGTGAGTGTGTGTGTGTGTGTGTGTGTGTGTGTGTGGGTGTGTGTGTGTGTCTGTCACCACTATTTCTCTCCCTCCTATCCTCTCCCAGTTGCTTTCCCTCTGGAGGGGATGGCTGTCCATGAATAATGATGAGCATATGGAGCAGTGTGCACGCGCATGCATATGTGTCTCTCTATGTGTGCCTCTGTGTGTGTGTGTGTGTGTGTGTGTGTGTGTGTGTGTGTGTGTGTGTGTGTGTGTGTGTGTGTGTGTGTGTGTGTGTGTGTGTGTGTGTGTGTGTGTGTGTGTGTGTGTGTGTGTGTGTGTGTGTGAGCGCCCCTTAGTGTGTGTGTGTGTGTGTGTGTGTGTGTGGGTGTGCGTGCGTGCGTGCGTGCGTGCGTGCGTGTGTGAGTGTGAGTGTGCCCTCCAGGTGTCCCTGAGTCCCCATGAGTTGACTCTCCTCTGGGAGGCAGCATCCGGATTCTGTCAGAAGCCGCTGATTCCTGCCAGGCTCACCTGGAGGCTGGGCCTGATCTCCAGAGAGAGAGAGACCCGGGCCCATGCAGCACAGGTAGTGGAGGAAGAGACACATGAGAGGGAGAGGGACGTCGAGTGGACCACCGTAACGAAGCCCCGAGAGCAAAGACACCGTCAGACAGGAGGACGTGAACAAAATACACCAGACATATTGAGAAAATAAAGGGGCTGGATGTTTGTGGCATTATTCCCCTTTTGATTGCCATTCATTATTATATACTGTATATATTTTTTGTAATACCCTGTAAAATGAAGTGAAAGGAAGTTAGGGGTCTCTTCTTCTCAGCGTTCCTTCCTTCTCCCATTGGTCTCTCTGGACTCACCTGTTTGTGGGCTTTCGGGGATACAGTGGGTCATCGAATGTCATTTAAATCTAGACCCAAGAAGTCTATCTTCTGATGGTGATAAAGTGCTATATTATAGAATGTTCCTGGTTTTGACGTATAGTGTGCATGTGTGTGTTCCAGTGTGTGTGTGTGTGTGTGTGTGTGTGTGTGTGTGCATGTGTGTGTGTGTGTCTGTATGCATGTGTGTGTGTGTATGTGTGTGTGTGCATGCGTGTTTGTGTGTGTGTGTGTGTGTGTGTGTGTGTGTGTGTGTGTGTGTGTGTGTGTGTGTGTGTGTGTGTGTGCATGTGTGTATTTGTGTGTGTGTGTGTGTGTGCACGTGTCTGTGCATGCGTGCATGTGTGTATGTATGTGTGTTTGTGCATGCGTGTGTGCATGTGCGTGTGTGTGTGTGTGTGTGTGCATGTCTGTCCCGGACATTTCCTAGCCTCCTCTTCTTCTTCTTCTTCTTCTTCTCCCTTACAATTAAAAGCGTTCATTATTTTCCCCACCTCGGTGAGTTATTTCACAAGCCGCGGGCGGTGGACTCTGGTGCTGTCGTACTTCTCGGTCAACCTCTCTGTAAACACTGTCAGAGGCGGCATTCTGCCGGTAAACACATGACAGACAGGGGGTGGTGGGGGGTGGGGGGGGGGGTGGAGGGTTGTTTTCCTTCCTCTTTTGCGCTGCAAACGCTGCACTTTCAGGATAACACCGCCTTATTAAGCCCGGGCCTGTGGACTACAAAGAGGGTCTCGTCGGTGACTGTACGAACGGCTGGGAATGTGGGAATATACAGAGAAGTACTCGAAGATAAACTTGAGTTTCCGACAAAACCAAGAGGTATATATATATACATTGTATACACAGTATATACGTGTATATATTTGTGTGTAAACGTGTGTTTTTATAGGCTTTACATTTGGGATTCTTCATACATATAAGGACTGAATGCTGTCAACACGCAACACTCAACACACTCAACAAACCCCGGTTTAATAGTTTCCAACAAGAGGGTCTGTAACGAAGCCTCTTGATTAAACATTGCTTGTTTTTTTTTGTATTATTGGGAAAGGGGTCAAGGCATGGAGAAGCTTCTCACAACTCAACGGTAAGCAAGATGAGATGTCGCTTAGATTTACACATAGGCACACATGCACCCGCACACACGCACACACACACACACGCCCGCGCACACACACACACACACACACACACACACACTATTGATATTCCGTAAATAACAATGTATTATATTGTGATGGATAAAAAGCATTTGTTTTGCCTTAACTGACTGCCTTATATAATAAAAGCGGTGTCTTTTGTGGTGTGTTTTTTCCTTTGTTTTATCACGGTCAAACCGTTCAGATCCCAGATGAATGGGGACCCACATTAACATTTAAAGATTCAAGCATTTAAAGTGCAGAAAACATCAAGACTGAAAAGGCTATGGCGGGTACAACAGCCATCACATAAAGATACAGAATCACTAAGGCCATAAAACGTAATGCCCTACTTCCAGCGGTATTCATCTTGTTGCCATGACATTTTGCACAGGAATAATACCACCTCTCCTTTCACCAAATCAGTAAGTATAGAGTCTATCCCCACAGGGACTATGATGATATCCAGTCTCCGACCACTAAATGGCTATTTAGTGGTCGGCCGAATATTACAGCGGAGGAGATGCCGGACACGCCGGCCTCGCTTCTGCTGAAGATGCAACCTCAAAACCCAAATGTGGTCAGAAAACTTCCTTATCAGCTATCTCTGAACTTCCTTGTGGGTCCAATTCAATTTAGTGGAGTAGCGCAGTTGCGCAGAGACGCTCAGTGCAATCACACTGAGAGAGCATATTTGTGGTGTTGCAGCAACATGTGTGAAGTGTATGTAACAGAACACATCCTATAACTTTCTGAAAGGAATCATTTCAAGGCTGCAGGTTGAAGGACGTTGAAGCCTGCACTGTTATACTCAAGTTGAAACATCCAAACCCCAAAAACGCTCTATTGCCTTGTCATGGAAGAACACTCAGTCCACAGGTGGGCCAATGGCTGAGGGAAATTAGTTATTGCTGCTCTATGGAGAAGATAACATATATTCTGAAAAGGAAAAATTAAACCTGTGATAGGGTTTGGGGCCCGTTGACTCAAATGTTAGGGAATGTTAATGTGTCAAACATGCTAATGAATCAGAACAATGGGACTCCATGAGAGGGATCTGGTTAAAGAAAAAAGTAAAGTACCTCTTAATCTTAACTATGTACACTTTTTAGGATAACGATGCTGCTGCCCAATTGTTTTTGTTTTTATTTCATGCTATGTCATTTTTATAATATATACTTTATTATTATTATTATTATTATTATTATTACTATTATATATTTAGATATATATATTTATATATATATTTTTTTAAATACGTCCTGTCTTGTCTTGTTCGCGCTTATTTGAAGTGATGGACAACTGTAATTTACTACTAATTATGTTATTAATGAGAATTTCACTTTATAACACTTCTGGGATCATTTTCACACCTACCGGGGCTTTGGTCTGCACCCACGGCAGTTTTAAGGTTGCCTGCTTCAAAATTGATATCTTTAATAACCGTGTAGGAATCCTCCCCCCCCGCCCCAACCAACATCAAACTCCACTCCTGTAAAAACACGTCCCTGCTTCTCATTCCTTTTTTTAACGATTTCCTTTTAAACGTCTAACGTTAGAAACAAAGAGCTCTTTTTTTTTTCAAATAGTAGCACAGTTTCTGGCCTTTTCTTCTTCTTTGAGAAGAAGCGAAGCGAAACATTCCATTAGCTTAGCGTTGACATTGACAAAAAAAAACAACGTCTGCTAGCTTTTTGCTTGATGCAATGTCGGCGTAATAACGAGGGGTATTGCCTTGAAAGCACATTTTCATAATTTGCAACTTTGTGCCAGACATGGCTGGACGTAATCAGACAAAGACAGAGACGTCCTAGTGAACAAGGACTAAGGTATGTACAGCTACCACTCTCGGTGCTAAGCGGCTTAGTACCGAGCCTGAGAAAGTACATACTAACTACTCAAACTAACAGCGAGGAGGGGCGGAGATCCTGAGTCATTCCAAGACGAAGAAGAAGGAGAAGATTCCAAGCTGACTTTGAGATGGATATTATTATGCTTCTTGACATTTTCCTGACACTAGGTGTGTAGTGGCTACATCCCTCTGTGATATGAGATCCTGTCACTTTAAAGTGTGTTATGGTGGAATGTAGAAGTTGTCTGTGCTCGTCTTGCCTTCTCTTCACCTAATGAGCGTGTTTACCGTTTTCTGTGTGACTTGAAAACTGAACCAACCAGGGATTGAAAACTGACATCCACCCCATTTTGACAAAAATGTTAACTTCAAAATTCAAGTTCTGTATATGTTGAGGGTTATTTATGTAAGACTCAGGGGGTCCCACAGGCTGAGTGAGGGTCAAGCTCTATTGGGCCATGGCTTGAATTAAGTTGGAGAAAGGCCGCTATAAATGACTATCCTCTGAGGAGTGGCTTCACAGAGGCTCACACAAGCTGTTGCATGGCCCCCATTCATTTCATCAAGTGTTTTACTCTCACAAGATCAATTCCTACAAAGCAGATTCAGGTTCATTGATCTTTTGCGGCATACAAACCACAGCCAATTCATTCGGAGATCGATCAAACAAGGAACTCACACCCCAAGCAGACCTTTCATGCACCTTTAATGAATTTAATGAATATATTTATATTAATGATGTATATATTTAGGATCCTGACCAGATCAGGGTTGCCTGCCCTTTCCCTTTTTTACCATCTTTTAAAATGGCACGTTGAACACTTTTTTCAAAGTGTTTAAACTGTCTATTTATGCATGTGTACTAAAAAGTCATGAGCTACAATTTCCAAATCCCCACCATTAACCTAGAATACATTTAGGGGTCTTTTCCATTGACTTCCATACAGTCTTTCTTGTACTCCTGCGTTCAGTGGTAATTAGGAAAATGGCCTCTCACCGTACTCTCAGACATTGACATTAACACCCAGACATCATTGCATTATGCGGTGGCGACATGCTCCAAATCTCTGGCCTCTGTCACAGGTTTCTCTCACCGGTATATACAGTACATACTATATGAACAGTAACTTAAGAAAAAGGACTCCAACGGAGTCATCGGCTAGACTGTAAAAGTTACTTGATCAATCATGGGGAAAATAATCCTGATATTACAAAGAACACACGGCTGACTGTGACGTTTGAAACCTGCTCCGATGAATCACAAGAGCAGACAGTGGAAAAACAGACTTCTTGGCCTCGCCGCCAGCTTCCGTAGTCTGGCCACCGGCCGGCCGGCCGGGGGGGGGGGGTTAGCTGTCTGCTGGTGCTGCTATCGCAAGCCCTGCCTTCTCCTGGTCAACGCACACTTGACAATCCTATTTCTAGAAGGGAACCCTCGGGTCACCTCTCGACTTTATCTCTCTCTCTCTCTCTCTCTCTCTCTCTCTCTCTCTCTCTCTCTCTCTCTCTCTCTCTCTCTCTCTCGTTATCTTTCTCTCTCTCTCTCTTTTTCCCCTCTCTCGTTATCTTTCTCACTCTCTCTCTTTTTCCCCTCTCTCGTTGTCTTTCTCTCTCTCTCTCTCTCTCTCTCTTTTTCCCCTCTATCGTTATCTTTCTCTCTCTCTCTTGTCTCACTGTTTTTCTTCTCCTGCAAGGGCTAACATTTTCTTTGGAGGGAGGGTTTGGGGGGGGGGGGGGGGGGGGGGGGGATCATAAGCCACGATGTTCCTCAAAGCTGGCATCCTAATGACTGACGTTAAGTGAATGCGGGGCCCGGCGCGAGCAGCCATATGCAGGACTGAATATTCATGCCGGTGGCCACCGAACGCTACCCTCATTATTCTGACGTTCTGACAAAGAACAGCAAGGCCGAGCAGGAGGAGGAACCCGGGGAGGAGGAGAAGGCAAAGTCACACACGGGCACACGGCTGACTCCCCCTGATGGTGCAGGGAGACACAGAGTTTGAGGAAAATGTCAAAAAGAACTAACTTAAAACTCCCACTTAGTAGATGGTGAAATCTAAATCTGGACGATTGAATCCTCTTTATTACACACACACACGTGTTTCTCTGCATTTAACCCATCCTAGTATTAGAAGCAGTGGGCAGCTATTTGATATACAGTGCCCGGGGAGCAGTGTAGAGGACTGGTGCCTTGCTCATCTGGGCACCTTGGCAGTGCCCAGGTATTTTTCAGGTCTTGAACCGGCGACCTTCCGGTTCCCAAGCCAAGTCCCAACAGACTGAGCATCTGCCAGAAGAGCATTACAGTTGGGACTCGAACCAACGTCTGCAGGATCAATATACCACAGCTTGGTCCATCGTACCAGACATTCACACATGAAGAAAATAGATATTGACGAACATGTAGCGATTCGACGTGCTTTCTTCTTGTCGAGGTACAGCCGAGGAGGAATGTGTGGAGAACGGCAGCAGACAGCAGAACGAAGCGGGCCAGCTGTGTTGACCTCGTCCCTCTCTCAGCCTCTCTTCAACACTCCCATCACTCTTACACTCCTAACACACTGCAAACAAACACTGCCAAGGTCACAGGAGGGCTGTCACTCAACAAAGCTCACACACACACACACACACACACACACACACACACACACACACACACACGCACACACGTGTCCCTTTGTGTGTGTATGTGTATTTGTCCTTCCACAGGTGTGGCTTTGCATGTTTGCTTTAATCGATGTATATAGAAATGCAGGTAGCCCTGAATGGATATACGAGTGTATTGCACATCTTTATTGCACGTTTACACACACGTACGTAGGTAAAGTAAACACAGATGTCTACTGACACACACACACACACACACACACACACACACACACACACACACACACACACACACACACACACACACACATACGAGTGCTATGTGCACAGACATACTGTATCCCAGGCCTGTGTCTGTTTGTGTATGGGTCGCCATGGCGATGGCGGGCAGCTTTGTGCAACATCACCAGCGGCGGCGGCGGCGGCAGCAGCAGCAGCAGCAGCAGCAGCAGCAGCATGTGTGTGTGTGTGTGTGTGTGTGTGTGTGTGTGTGTGTGTGTGTGTGTGTGTGTGTGTGTGTGTGTGTGGCTCGTTAAGGCGCGTGTCCGCGTAATTAACGTGTCAGCAAGTCTGCAAATTAGCGACGTGCGCCGCGGCAACTGTCAGGAAATTAGTCTTGACTGGTCGGAACGGTTGACAGCATCCTTGCAGGTTCAGCATGTGGTGGGGGGGAAGTGGGGGGGAAGGGGGGGAGGGGGGGAAGTAGGTCTGACAGGTAGATCCAGTCAGACCGGTGACAGGAGTGACTGCTATAAAAGGCTCAACTGGAGCCTCCCTGGTGCTGGGGGAGTTCCTCATGTTTGGAACTGTGAGTGCTCTGCACTGTATAGTGAGTTTTATGCACTGTGCAGTGAGTAATATGCACTGTGCAGTGAGTACCTGGCAATGTACAGTGAGTACTATGCACTGTACAGCATACACACACACACACACAGTAAAGTGAGCTATATGTACAATGAGTACCAGGCAACCTACAGCCACTGCATGGCAATACAACATGACATCAAAGTAAATCAGTTTGACAGCAGGTCAAATAAGCATTGTCGCCATTCACACAGAGAAATTATTTTTTAATTGTTTATCCACAGGAGTGGTGTTACATAGTATAGAGAGGCCATTGTTGTTCAAATGACAAATGAAAATAGTTTGGTTGTTCTAAACGGGGTCCATGCTTTCCAGGGGAAGAAGTTGTTTTTCTTTGCAGAGGGAGAGCGAACCGAGCTGTGACTCCACTGATTTTCTTTCTCTTTTCTTCCAACTCCATGATTGCTGCTCTCTCTCTCTCTCTCTCTCTCTCTCTCTCTCTCTCTCTCTCTCTCTCTCTCTCTCTCTCTCTCTCTCTCTCTCTCTCTCTCTCTCTCTCTCTCTCTCTCTCTCTCAGACTCTTCCTTTTCACTCCACTGGATTGAGTGCCACCAGTCAATCCAACCCTTTATTGAATAGAAAGGACAGGCTGTAATGTGTGTGTGTGTGTGTGTGTGTTCTTTGTTAGTGTGTGTCTTATGTTATGTCCTGTCTCTGCAGTGCGAGTAATGAAGTGTATCTGGGTTGTCCGGCCCTCCATCACTTTGCCATTTACTCTGTGTTCTCCAGTATCCTCTTCCATCTGCTGGGGATCTCTTTTTGACCAGCCTTCTGATCTCTCTGTCTCACACAATTTTTCTCCCTATTGCTATATCTCTCCCCAGTGTGTCTCTCGCTACCATCTATCTCTCTCTCTCTCTCATCTCTCCCGCTCTTTCTTCATCCCACTCTCTTCTTCTCTCGCTATCAATCTGTCTATCTCTCTCTCTTTCTATTTTCTTCTCCCACTCTTTTCCTCTCTCATTATCAATCTGTCTATCTCGCTCTCTCTCTCCAACTCTCTCCTTCTCTCTTTCTTTCGTCATCCCACTCCACACTCTCTCGCTACCTATCTGTCTATCTCTCTCTCTCCCTCTCCCCTACTCTCTTTCTTAAACCCACTCTCTTCCTCTCTTGCTCGCTTTCTGTCCCTATCTCTCGCTCTCTCTCCCCAAATCTCTCATTATCTGTCTCTTTCTTCTCCCACTCCCTTCCTCTCTTTCTGCGTATCCATCTATCTCCGTCCCTCTCACCCACTGTCTTATTTTCTCTCTCCCTCTTCCCCATTCTGTTCTCTCTCTACCTCTCTCCCTCTCTCTCTCTCTCTCTCTCTCTCTCTCTCTCTCTCTCTCTCTCTCTCTCTCTCTCTCTCTCTCTCTCTCTCCTCTCTCTCTCTCTCTCTCTCTCTCCCCCTCCATCTCAAACAGGCTTGTTATCTCTCCCTCTCTTACAACCCACTCCTCTCCCCTCCATCCAAATCCCTTTCCTCTCTCCGCTAGACCCAGCCCTCCCACGCTGGCACCGGAGGACTGAATAGTCGGAGGAAATGGAGCTGCTTCAGCAACCTACACACAAGGTGGATCGACTTAATTGTGGCTCAAAGCACAGGGGCCGGAGAGCACAGCTGAAAGGAATAAACGGTAATTATCCTGACCTAGACTGTACCGGAAAATTTGTAACAAACGCTCAATATTTGCCGCAAAAAAACTCAGAAGCACCGCCTGGGAGTCGAAGGAACATGAGGAGGTGATGAGGTTATTGTTTATTATTTTCCCGCAAGAAGACGACAGGTCTCTTTACTCCCACCCCAAACAACATGCGTTCCATTATACCACAACCTTGTTGAATACATTAACCTGATTGGTCAATAACATTCCATGGATATGCATTATTTTTTCCAAAACGGGACACCTCTGCCTATTAACAGTTCCAAATGAATGCGCTACAAATCGAACATTAAGGAAGTAGGGCTTTTTATACTTACAAACTGGGCAGTCTATGCAGTACAAAGGTGCAAAACTAATTGAAACTGGTGCTACATGACCAGAGAACAACAGTTGAAACAACAGCCCTAGAGAACGGGTGCTACATGACTAGAGAACAACAGTGAAGCAGCCTAAAGTTGGCTACATGACCAGAGAACAGCAGTTGAAACAAAATGGAGGGGAATTGATCATTGTTCATTTGCATATATGACCCACATTGTACTGGTAATAACCTGGTTGAAAATCTAAAACAAAGGTCAATACAATGACTACATGTTTCCTTGACAACGCTTAAACAATATGCTCAAAGCACCGCAGTCAAACACATACATACATAGACCAACATCACCGACCCCGTGGTACATTATTTTACAATAACGGTGCTTTATTCAGGACAGAAGTACCCATAATCCATCAGTATCTACACCCCCCCAACCCAAAATATCCCCTGTTAAATAATAATACGAATAAATAAATCAAATACATGAAGAGCACATATGAGGGTCAAATGTGTTGAAACCCATATGATTTTCATGTCAGATTCCACAACCAGCATCTATATATATGATATATTATTGATAGGCAGGAGTCAACCAGGGGGGAAGGAGGTGTGTTTGCAGATGTGGGGGAAGTCTCCAGCTCCCGGCTCTCCTCTGTTGACATGATACCTGTCCAAGCAACCCCTCTGCATTATTAACAACAGGGTCTGTGTGTGTGTGTGTGTGTGTGTGTGTGTGTGTGTGTGTGTGTGTGTGTGTGTGTGTGTGTGTGTGTGTGTGTGTGTGTGTGTGTGTGTGTGTGTGTGTGTGCATTTAAGAAGGTGTGTTTGTGTGTGTGTGTGTGTGTGTATGTGTGGTTGTTTGAAGGTGTTTACTAATGTATGAGCATGCATGTTGTATGTATGCTTGGTGGGTGTGGGTGGTGTGGTGGTGTGTGTGTGGTGTGGTGTGTGTGGTGTGTGGTGGTGTGGTGTACTGTGTACCTCTTGTCCCTCCTCACTGGTCCCCTGATGCTCTTCACAATATTATTTGGGCCATAATTGACAGAGAGGCCCAACTGACCAAGGGGCCGCTGCATCCAAATAAAGACACTCTGCTTAGCTCCTGCCTTCCATCCATCACACACAGTGAATATAAAGAGGCCCTGCTTAGCTCCTGCCCCGCATCCATCAGGCACAGTGAATAAACAGTGGTTCTGTAATGAAGTGGTGCTGCAGGCTGAGATGTTTGCTCATTCACTCGTGATGAAGAAAAGAAGAAGATAAAGTAGAAGAAGAAGAATTTACATAAGAAGAAACACAGCCTCAGGGCACAGGGGGTAAAGCATCCTCCTGGATATCAACCCAAATCAGCTGCTGTCCATTAGTGCTGATAATGGGATAGCAACACACACACACACACACACACACACACACACACACACACACACACACACACACACACACACACACACACACACACACACACACACACACACACACACATATATACACAAACACACATTTACATACATATACACACAAAACACACACACGCACACAAACCCATACACACAAACACACACAGACAAACATAGAAACACACACTCATTAAGGCACACACACATACGCACCACATAAAGGCACACGCACATCGGCACAAACACACACACACAGACACACACCCACCCACCCACACTCATAAAGGCACACGCACATCGGCACAAACACACACACACACACACACACACACACACCCACCCACCCACCCACTCATAAAGGCACACGCACATCGCCACACACACACACACACACACACTGATGTTCTTCAGAGGCCATGCACAGTGGTGTGCTCTCTAAATAGGAGCTCATTCTCTGCGTCGTCAGCCCAGTGCTGCAGGGCATTATTTAATTGACAGCGTCTGAATGACACCCGACGTGTCTTCATCACTCTGTCTGACACCCGGATACAGCGGGAGAGGGCAAACGCCTGCATTCTGATTTACGTCGTCTTTCACACAGACACGCACACACACACGCACACACACACACACACACACACACACGCGCACACACGCACACACGCACACACACACACACACACACACACACACATTTAGCCCATCACCTCACAAAGCTGGAGCACCGCCAACCGTCCCAGCTAGCTGAGCTAATTAAGAGGCTGTGCGTGCTTCTTCCATGATCCAGAAAGCATCTTTTTTTATTGGGAGGGGGGGGGGGGGGGGGGGGGGGCTTACGCTTTGATGACTCAACACAATGGAGATGGAGAAAGAGACCTCCGTTCACCATGGGGGTGGAGAAACGATGGAGCAGCGACATTAATGGAGGCGAGAGTGTTCTCTTTTGCCCGTGTCTCTCCTCTCTCTCTCTCTCTCTCTCTCCCACCCTCTCTCTCTATCTCTCTCTCTCTTTCTCTGTCTCTCTCTCTCTCTCTCTCTCTTGCATTATGCCATGCGCCCCTCGCTCTACCTCAATTGTCTGACATGCTCTTCACAGGAAACAATGTGCTGACCTTTCGCCCCTCACCCCGAGGTGTTCCTTTAGGAAGAGGGAAGGCCCCCCCTCTCATCTCAATTGTGTGTGTGAGTGCAAGAGAGTGTGTGTGTGGCACATTGTGTTTCACCGCATCACTTCGAGTGTGGGAGTAATTAAGTGGTTCGGCTTTGTGTGTGTGTGTGTGTGTGTGTGTGTGCATGTGCGCCTGTTTGCTCGTGGGTTTGAATGCGTGCACATGAGTGTGTGTGTGTGTGCACAAGCGTGAGTGTATGCGTGTGTGCACACATGTGTGTGCATGTGAGTATGTGTGTGTGTGTGTGTGTGTGTGTGTGTGTGAATGAGTTTGTGTTTGTGTGTGTGTGCACACGCATGAGTGTGTGTGTGTGTGTGAATATGTGTGTGTGCATGTGAATATGTGTGCGCGTGTGTGTGCATGTGAATATGTGTGCATGTGTGTGTGTGCATGTGCATGCCCGTTGAGGTAACAACCCATTCACCAGAGAACCACAAGCCCCCTGCTCGTGTGTGTGTGTGTGTGTGTATGTGTGTGCGTGTGCACGGGTGAGTGCGCGCGTAAATGTGATCACAAGTGTGAGTGTGTTGGCGATCTGTTTCCAATTAGCCTCCTCCGCGCGGGGGCTCGGTAGCCCAGAGCCATGACTGATGTCGTGGTCGGGGGGGGGGGGGGGGGGCGGCACTGCAGGGCCCGTCTGCCCGCCCCCCACCCCCCCCATCTGCTGCGCGCCCCCCAGACAAAGAAGAGCTGGATGAACTCAGACAGAAGGGTATATATGATAAACTATAGGTGCAGCAGGGAGGGGGTAGGGGGTAGTTTATATACAGAATAAGCTATTAGGGGCCGATTGAGCTGGGGGAAAATTGTATGAGGGGGTGGACATTGCATGGTAACCTATGTGGATGAGTTGTGAAAGGAATTGCCATTTGCACCTTTGAGGCACGGAACCCACTCCCACACGCTACAAGATGAACCCATGCATTTCAAATGCACAAACACATACACATACACATGCATACACACGAGCTGAAGATGCACATTAAACACACACACACAGACTCTCACACACACACACACACATGCACACACACACACACACACACAC
>CM051000.1:13708013-13750513 GCA_027704905.1 Muraenolepis orangiensis | reverse complement strand
TCTACAATCTGTCCGTGTCAGCTGGGAATCCCTCTCGCTTGATGTTCTCAAAACTAAGCACGGCTTTGTTCAACAAACCATAATCATAACCACAGGAACAGGCTCCGCACTGTCGTCCCGTTCCACCCCCAGACACACAAGACAACGTGTCAGTGTTTAACTGGGCTTTTCAAGTGTCTATTGTTACTTCGGTAGTCGCTCGCCCTGAACCGAAGACATATGAAAGATATGCGGAAAGCGTTTGGCTGCTGCGCAACACAGCCTTCTCCCTTACACACAGACAGGGCAGGGAGAGCGCTGGATGAGGCGATGTAAACCAACCAATGACTTATTCATCTGATGCAAACCATTGAAGGTCTCCGATCTGAGGGGCCGCATGAAAGACACATTTACAATTTAGAAGGACTGAAGTGACTGAAGAGTCCATCTGTGGAGTCAACTGTAATTCAGTGAAAAGCGCAATATTATTCAGCGAAAACACGAAGGATCTGTGAGACTCTGAAGTGTTGAAGTATGGTGGTTTACAGATCATGTAACCTCCTTGGTACTGAGAGCGGTCCAGGACTTTAGCTCCTTGCGGTATTCCGGGCCCCTAACCATCTCCTTCTCCTTCTCCTTGCTGCTTGATGTGAGGGACGAGTCAATGGTTCTAATTATCATAATCAAATACACTTTGCCCATTTTAACTTTGCCCATTTTCGACAGGCTTTGCGTCATTACAATGTGGCTAGTAGACCTAAATGCTAATTGACAATGTTTCCTCCATGTTGCCCCCACATTGTTCATTTGCGTACTATCCACATTGAAATGACACAAAGCCGGCAAAGATCCCCTCTAAAAAGAATCTCTTTGACTAGAGGTAGCTGGATATGGAAGCTATCGCTGTCATGAATTAGCACTGCCAACATTATTCAAAGATTATCTTTTTTTTAGAGTGTCCAGGTGCCAGGTTGTGAGTTGTCTGTGGGTGGCTGTATTTTAATTTTTATCAGCTGCAGAGTTTCTTTCAGCCATTTAATTGCCTCCCTTGCCATATAATCGCCATCTAGTCAATAATCAACTCTCTCTCTCGAAATATAAACACTCATTGTTCAGTTAAATGTGAACACTGAGTACACAGTGCCATCAAACCACTGGCTTGTTTACGACACCCGCGCTGATTTTCATCTTCATTCAAACAATGTATTGTTTGTTCAAACCTTAATGAGGTCGTTTCCATCGTTCTTTGACGGTACAGCCGTTACAACCATAACACTTTAGCACCTTTTATCTTTTATCTTTATCTTCATCAAAGTCCGGCTTGCACCAATTCCAGAGATGAGTGACAGAGAGAGAGAGAGAGAGAGAGAGAGAGAGAGAGAGAGAGAGAGAGAGAGAGAGAGAGAGAGAGAGAGAGAGAGAGAGAGAGAGAGAGAGAGAGAGTGACAGAGAGAGAGAGAGAGAGAGAGAGAGAGAGAGGGGGAGAGAGAGAGATATGAAGATATGTGTCCATACCGTCTTCACATAATCTGATCGTGATCAACAATCAACTAATACAAAACAAGACAAGTGTCTGGAGCATGGACATGATTAAACACTCATACACACACATACACACACACACACACACACACACACACACACACACACACACACGTACACATGTACATAATATACAAGCACCCAGGCGCCTAAGCTCACAGCTACACGCATAAAGAGGCAGAATCTCAAATTGTCACGGTACAGTATGTACTTCTGTATTTCTTGAAGGGTTTTTCTTTTCACGTCCAGTAGTTCCGAATGCAGGACAGGCCCACGAGAACGCCCCCCCGCATCAGTAGGAAGCAGCAGGCCCAATTAAGGATGACCACCCATGGTGCACACACACATATACACACACACACACACACACACACATACTACATACACACACACACACACATAGGGGAGGGGAGGCTGGTCCGCCACAGCAGCCCACACAGAGACATAAAGCTGCTCCTTCCTATAAGCAGGAAAGAAGAAGAGGAGAGGATGCTGTTGGACCTGATACAGAGGAATGGATCAACAGACTATAGATCTGTTTCTGGAGTTGTTTTAGTCCTTTGCAATCTTTGTTTGCAAATTTGGCCGCGGTCATTGATTGTAAGTGAGTGAGTTGAGTGATACACGATCCAAGATCCAAGATACAAGATACTTATTGGCCATTTGTAACAAGTACATAGGAATGCTTACTCCCCATTCCCTCCCACAGTATACATCTCCAAAACAATACCATGAAAATAATATATACACAAAAAATGAACAACCAAAAGAACAACAAAGTGACTGATGGATGTGTATGTGTTGAATTGTGCAAAAAGATTTCAAAGCATTTATTGATCATTTGTTTGCAGGATAAATAATACATTTTCTTAAGCTGCTTGTTTCCATGTGCATGCCGTCGGGTGTATAGGAGTGCACCCATACACACACACACACACACCAACACACACACCCACCCACACACACACCCACACACACACCCACACAGTAGGACACATAAGATCTGCGCCCCCCCCCCCCCCCCCCTCAAAAAAAGAGGCTGATATGATATATTATATCTTCATGAACTCAATTCTTAAAAAAAAAATGGAAAGCCGCCCAATCAGACGCTCCCAGGAGAAATTAATTAAAGTAAGTGGGTGTGTTGCGTCAGAATACAGGAGAAAGAGCCTATGATACAGCAGGCTTGGCTCTCACCCGCGGACACTGTCAATGCAGAAGACAGATGTGTGATGGGCTAGATCACTGGGCTGTGGAGATAAGAGACAAGATGAAGCCGATTCCTCCAGCCTCCATTCCTAAAGCCCCTTTGTCTCGATTTTTCCAATGTGGACACGCAGATGCACAGTCCCCGTGGCAACCCCCTGAACATAGATTGGCCGTGGTTTTCCAAAACGTGGTACGGAGAATGTGAGATCACGGCAAGATGTTCTGGTTGTCATGTAGAAGAGATCAGGCAGCTCTCTCTCTCTCTCTCTCTCTCTCTCTCTCTCTCTCTCTCTCTCTCTCTCTCTCTCTCTCTCTCTCTCTCTCTCTCTCTCTCTCTCTCTCTCTCTCTCTCTCTCTCTGTGGTAACACCCGGCTGGTAATCCAAGATGGAGATCAGAGACGTGGTGGGTGCTGAATTTATTTGGTCAAGACTCTGAGACAATTCAAAGCCATTTGCTGGTTTTATGTTCCATATATATATATATATATATTTACACACATATATAGTGGGCCAGTGTGTGAGTGAGTGTGCTGACTCTATAAATACTCTATAAATACTGGGCTTTATATAAGCGTGGCTATTATTAATGTGGTCTGTTTTTTTAGTACACTCCCCTGCACACACACGCGTGTGCACGCACACACACGCACACACACACACACACACACACACACACACACACACACACACACACACACACACACACACACACACACACACACACACACACACACACACACACACACACACACACACACACACACACTGTCACACACAAATAGCAGCTTGTCAAACTGAGACTGGCTCTGTGTTGCGAGCAATGAGCTGAATGTGACCCCTCTTTTTAGAAAAAAATATTGTAATGGTAGATTTACCACCGCTATACAATATCGATTCTCCACGGAAAACAACACAAGGCAATGGAAGTCTTTCATTTGTAAATCCAACTCAGTCAGTACAACAACAACAACAAAACATACACAGTTAAGCATGCGTACGGAAACACACATCTGTGATCCATTTTCCACCACGCACTCATGATCCATGTTGTCGAGGAATCAACTGTGAACCGAACTAAAGGGAGAGACTTGGCAAGGCCGGAGAGAGAGACAGCAAGGAGGGGGGGGGGGGGGGGGGGGGGATGAGCTGAGGTGGAGGGGAGAACAACAGGAGATATACAGAGAATACAGAAGAAGAGGAGGAATATAACTCACGATAAACGTTAACCGTGAAACGCAGGGCGAAGAGGGGGCATGAAGGGGCACGCCGACCACAAACACAATCACATACCTCTCCCTCCCTCAGCCTTTCACTTTGTGTCTTTCTTTCTTTCTTTTATTTTTCTCTCTCTCTCTCTCTCTCTCTCTCTCTCCTCCCTCCCTCTCTCTCTCTCTCTCTCTCTCTCTCTCTCTCTCTCTCTCTCTCTCTCTCTCTCTCTCTCTCTCTCTCTCTCTCTCTCTCTCTCTCCTTCTCTCTCTGCATGTCAGTCATGTGTCAGAGGCTATGGTAACACTGCCCCTCAGGAGGGGAAACATTTATCCTATTCAAAGGGGGGGAAATTTGGGGGATTTTTTTCTCTCTCCCTTGTCCCATGTGCTGAACTCACACCTCCCGCTCACCTGACCCCCCCCCCCCACACACACACCCCCACCCCCGGGGTCACCCCCACCTTCTGCCAGTCCTCCTTATTCATTTAGTTGTTGAGAGGGAAGAAGAGAGGGAACATCAGAGTGCGATCTGTTCGTGCCTTTGTTGCACGGCTTGAACTGAAGGTCATTTCATGATGCCTGAATAATGTGACAACATAATGAAAAGAAGACCAACACACTCCCATTGTTAAATGCGTGCCTCGCTCGCTCACATGCATGTATGTACGTGTGTGTGCCGGGACGTGCGCGCCCCCTGTTGGCCCAAGGTTGAAACTGCAGGGTGACACGAGAGTGCGCACGCTATGGATGTCGTGTGCTGCATTGTGACACTTTAAAAATAGAAACTGGACTCAGACCGGCATGTGTGTAGGTGTCAAACACAAGCAGGGAGTCAATTAGTCATGCCAATTTAAAAATACACACAAAACAGCAGGTGTAAGCGGGTGTGTTTTCAAAGCAGCTAGAGCCACTAGACCGGCATCGATATATATACAATATACATATATAAGTCACAGGGAAGCCAAAAAAAACCCTGTTCAAGAATACACAACTACTATGTTTTTCCTAGTCCCTTACTCCCATTCAAGTTCTCAAGTTCAACCCCCATAAATGACCTTGCCTCGTCCCTCGACCTTGCCTTTTTACCGCATCCAAATATTGTTTGTATCCCTGTATCTCTACATCAGAGAATAGAAGCGAAGCTCAAAGGTTCAAACGGAACGGCGGAACAGAACAGCCGTATTGTTCCCCGTCGGTGAGGGTGTGTGTGTGTGGGGGGGGGGTTATGGGGGAAGGGGGGGGGGTGTATGACCACAGAACAATGAGCGCCCGCTGTAGGGCACCTCCTCCTCTGAGGTCAAGGAATGCAGCGGGCCCAGGGCCTCTCGCCGCCACGACAGGTGTGGGGACAAGTGTGGTGAGGCCGCATGATGTCAGGAGCGACACGACGGTGTCCGCTGTTCACACACACACACACACACACACACACACACACACACACACACACACACACACACACACACACACACACACACACACACACACACACACACACACACACACACACAAACACACACACACACACACACACACACACACACACACACACACACATACATACACGCACATACCGGCACATAGGATGAAGTACAATTTTTGTGTCCAATTCCGACCGCAAGCGGCATCACATAACAGTAAAGCAACACCATACTCCCCTCCCCTCTTCTCTCCCTCCCTCCCTCCCTCCCTCCCTCCCTCCCCTCCGTCTCCCTCTCATCATGGCTTTTGAAGTTTACAACCCCTCACAGTACAGTAAAGAATCGGTTACAAGGAGTAATAAAACTGACATCCCATAACTCCACACAATGGGGATGGCTCAAGGCCAAATATGTGTGTGTGTGTGTGTGTGTGTGTGTGTGTGTTTGCATGCGTCTGTGAAAGAGAGTGTGTGAGTGTGTGTGTGTGTGTGTGTGTGTGTGTGTGTGTGTGTGTGTGTGTGTGTGTGTGTGTGTGTGTGCTTCATTGTTCAGGTGTGAGCACACACACACACACACACATACACACAGACACACACACACACACACACACACACACTCACACACACACACACACACCTACACACTTAATAATAATGTATAAGTAGCTAGCTTGCAGCGAGGATACGAGTCCGATCCACTGTAGCACAATGGGGCATTGAGGGAAGTGACAGGTAAGAATGTGTGAGATGGACAGCCTGGGCCGATACCTCTCGGTGTCAGCCAGGCACGTCCTTTAAACAGGCTCAACATCCTTCCCCTTGTACCTCTCTTCCCCTGCTCTTCTGACATACTCTCTTGTTCTGCCTCTTTCTTTCCTTTTTTGTGCTTTATTCCTAATCTCTATCCTCCAGCTCTTCTACTTAGAGCTGGAGGCCTGGCTCTATTGGTTCCATATGGAGGTGAAAATGTCGGGGTGCAGCAGTGACATTTCAGGGTGTGATGTTACAGCGTTGACAGAAAGACAGACAGACAGACAGAGACAAACACACCCACCCCCCCCCCCCACACACACACACACACACACACACACACACACACACACACACACACACACACACACACACACACACACACACACACACACACACACACACACACTGTCTCCACATAGTGTGTGTCCACATCAAAGAAGAGGACAGGAGGACAGTGGATGAAAACCGTCTCCTTGTATTAATAAAGTCACCACAGGAATGTGCTTCTTAATTGCATTAGGTTCCCTCTGGCCCCCTCGCTTTCAAACTATTGTGTTTGGATGGCAGATCTGCACTCTGTGGGATAAATAATAGCATGTATACGACAATAGTTTAGTGACTGTTCTAACTCTGTGTGTGTGTGTGTGTGTGTGTGTGTGTGTGTGTGTGTGTGTGTGTGTGTGCATGCACCCACACCTGCATGCATCTGTAACAAGGCGAGGCTGATAAGGAGGGATGAAGGTCCCTTGTTTCATGTTCTCAGGGGTAGCGCGTATGACTGCAGTTTGCACTTTGACAAGGAGAGCATATACGTCTCGAAAAGTGGGCGGAATAGGCTAATAATGTCGGGTATGTGTATGATTAAAACCACTGGTCCTGACCCCCACACACACTCCATCTCTCATCCGAATAGAGCCACACAATGTTGGTTATGTGTGTGATTAAAAGCACTGGTCCTGACCCCCACACACACTCCATCTCTCATCCGAATAGAGCCACACAATGTTGGTTATGTGTGTGATTAAAAGCACTGGTCCTGACCCCCACACACACTCCATCTCTCATCCGAATATAGGCACATAATGTCGGGTAAGTGTATGATTGATATGATATGATATGATGCACTGGTCCTGACCTCCACAAACACTCCATCTCTCATCCAGATAGAGCCACACAATGACGGGGAATGTATGATTCGGATTTAGACTTCTTAATTGTAGAGTGTTCATTCACTAGTTGAACCACATCGTCTTGACCGACTTTTGGAAGGTTGTGCAGCGATGTTGTCCAGCGATAACTGTCCGCCATGGTGAATGCCAAGGTGAATGCATTAACCGGAACTTGGGATACACTGCTTCCGCGATTTTTAACGGATACTTCCGGCTTTCAACTGTAACGTGATATAGGCCTATTGTTGTGTTTAAAGTTAATAATGTAAACATTTTGCACTGTTTCAGGGGTTTGCTATTCTTAAATGTGTTTAGAAAAAGATAACAAGGGTTCCCTCTAGTGGTGAAGTGCATAACTGCACGCGTGTGTAGAGTGAATACGTGCTGTTATTTGTTAGGAGGCCGTTTCACATCGTAACCTCGGTAATACGATCTATTTCGCAACGCACATCCACGGTCCAGTATTTCAACCATTTTTTTTTTTATATTTACATTTCAGCTCGTCCTAAGGGGTCCCTGTGGCGAATGCTGTCTGATTTTCATTTTCATCGGCTCTTACATGGAATTTCACACACAAGGGAAGCTGCTGTCCGACGGCCAAAGCACCTGCTTGAAGCACTCACCCTGTGGGTTAACGTGCAGCCTAAGTCAAGTCTTGTGAATTTGAGAACTGCTGCTAAAGTTCCACTTCCAGGCTCAGAGATTCCACAAGGTTTGCGATGAAAGAATGGCATGCGCTTTTAATTTGAAACTGGACTCCTTTTACAGTGTGTTGATATGTTGCTGAACATTTTCAGAATTTTTTTATAAACTCTTTTATTACTCCCGGTCACGACACACACACATAGACACACACACACACGCACACATACACACACACACACGCACACACATGCACACACACACACACACACAGACACACACACACACACACACACACACACACACACACACACACACACACACACACACACACACACACACACACACACACACACACACACACACTACACAAATAATAGAAGTATCCATTTTCCAACAGCTATTTGTGGGAATGACCTCAAACTGTCATCTAGCAAAGGGGAACTTGTCAAAGTGTCATCCACAATCATCCAAACACCTTTATGTATTCATGTAGAGAGTAGAGACACCATCCAAATCAGTTGGGAATTATCTCGCTCTTCGTTCTGTGTTACAAATCAAGAACATCTGACATTAAGGCTCTCTTAATGTCAGATGTTCTTGATTTGTACACAGAAAGAGCGAGATAATTCCCAACTGATTGTTTCAAGATGCTTTGGAGGATCAAGACTGTTTGCGTTTGAAGAAATTGGGTTAACTAGTAGACCATTTCAGAGGCTTAGCTTACTGGGCTACATGCTGTATCTCTGGTCTGAATGAACAGGCACTATACAGAAAATAGGAGATTTTGTAGTCGGCTTGAGGAATTTTCTTCACACAAAGATCATCTTTTTTCGTAATACCATTGAAACAATTGTCAAAGCAATTGTACCTTTAACAATTACTGTGTGTTAAGTCATGTATTAACAAAGCACTATGACTCTATCCGTAAATAGGTTGTATTTACATCTCGTACATCTTCTTTACTTCATATGAGCAGTTCATTTTATGGCATAAACATTGACTGCGTTATCAAATACTCAATCATTACACTATTGATTTCAGATGTCTTTGACATCCCCAGTTCAGTTTGGGTGTGGTTGTACCCCCTGTGGTCTCTGTCTCTGTCCCCCCCTCTGCTGCCTCTCCCCTGTTCTTCCTCCATAGGGTGGTGGTCTGCTACCATCAGCCACAGTGCTGTGCTATGCTGCTCATACCTGAAGTCCTCCAGTTCCTCCCTGAGCTGGTGGGTGGTGGTGGTGGTGGTCCCTCTGCTGTTCATGGAGACACGGGTCCTTCCTGGCTGCTTTCTTCAAGCTGGTAGAGCCAACGTAGTACCAACTTTGTTTTCAATGCATTTTTTAACGGTGGTATTTGACTGTAAATTTATATTTTTAAATCGTGTTGTCTGTTATAAATATACTTACCTAATGAAAAACACACTCTCTCACACGGAGGCACACACAAGGTTGTTATTGTGATGTTTCATCATAATGTTTCATCATGATGTTTCATCAGGATGTTTCATTAGGATGTTTTTAGCTGATCGCCTCTCCAGCTCTCTGGACCTCAACATATCCAAGCCATGTCCAAGTCCCCTCCCTTGAACATTGCACAAGCCAGAAAGTTGCACATGTGCAATTAAGTAACTGTTCAATTTATCTTTAACAAGTCAGAGCTCGCTTTTCAGATTGATCGTGAACATTACTCACACTGCGTCTCTTTATGTGATGACAGTATGGATGCGTGTGCTCTGCAAGTTGCACGCTAATTGTGAATGAATGGGTGAACTGTATACATGCTGTCCTTCTCTGACACGATGTACAGCAAACCAGCCATCAAGAGGCAAAGTACCTTACACTCGTTCTTCAGATCAAACTGTTCAAGTTGAGTTAAGCTGATTGTCTGCTTTGATAACGTGAGGTAAATTATGTCAAATTAGTTAGAGTGGTGGAATGGTGGAAGTGGAGTGGAGGTGTGTGGAGTGGTGGAATGAACTCCCGTCTCATGTCAGGACGGCAGAGTCCCTCGCCAGCTTCCGCAAGAGACTCAAGACCCACCTGTTCAGAGTCTACCTAGACTCTCCATGAACCCTCCTTCGCCTTTGTGAACCCCTAACTTGCTTAAGTCCTGACATTAATAGCTCTTAGCATGTTGTATATTCTAGCAAGTGTATATCCTTAATGTTGATAACACGCTCTTATCACAGCTACTTAAGCAGGTGACCTGGCAATATGAAATTGTGTTATTCATCTTGTTAATATGAATACTTGTGAACTGCTCTATTTTTATGTTTGCGTACCTGAGCGTTACGCTATTGTCTGCTTCAACAAATGTACACCTTGTAAGTCGCTTTGGATAAAAGCGTCTGCCAAATGCCCTAAATGTAAATGTAAATGTAAATGTCAATCAGTCCACACACACTATCATATGAAAGCTGAGACTACTGATTCAGTCCAAAACATATCACTCTTGAGGCCAAAAACCACAATGAACAAACTTCAGAACAAACATTGTCTTCAACGTCAACGTTGTGTTTGATCGCTTTTCACCCACAACAACTAATAATTATCCCATTGATGGGCTTTTTAAAATACTAAAACGATGTTTACCATCATGTTTAGTAGCACAGAGGGAGTTTCTTTCAATCAGAAAACACTGTTTTGGTCGCCACCTGCTGGCCGTATAGTGCAATCTAGATTCGATTCTAATTTATTGTCATTGCACAGCACAACTTGTGCTGTGCTAATCTAATCGATTAGAATCGATTAGAATCGATTATTGTAATCAATTACAATTTGTGCTGTACTGTACTTGTGCTGCACAAGTACAGTACAGCAAAAATAATTTAGCATCTAACCAGAGTGAAAATGTTGCCGTAAAGTGCATGGTAATATAATTCAAAGTTTAAATTGACAGGGTAAAAGACAGTCTACTGGGTATTAAATGGGATATGAGCATACTAATAGGTATATATATATATATATATATATAACTGTGTATATACCTATCACTGATCCCTTAGGGATCAGGTGAGAAGCTCATCTCCCTTAGGGATAGGGTGAGAAGCTCGGTCACTCATGAGAGACTCGGAATAGAGCCGCTGCTTCTTCGCGTAGAAAGGAGCCAGTTGAGGTGCATCTAGTAAGGAAGCTTCCTGGTCGCCTCCCGAGGGAGGGAGGTTTCCCAGGCTCATGCAGCTGGGAGGAGGAGACCACAGGGCAGACCAAGGTACAGGTGGGGTTATTACATCTCCACGCTGGCCTGAGAACGCCTCGGGATGGGACAGTCTAAAACCAAATGTCTCTGGCATATGTCTTGTCATTAGCACTTTCACCT
This sequence comes from Muraenolepis orangiensis, assembly GCA_027704905.1. Taxonomy (NCBI): domain Eukaryota; kingdom Metazoa; phylum Chordata; class Actinopteri; order Gadiformes; family Muraenolepididae; genus Muraenolepis; species Muraenolepis orangiensis. Next base: position 13,739,275 of record CM051000.1, on the reverse strand, counting down.
GTCAAAATATTAAAACCTAAATCCTACTATTACGGAAGTGATTAAGCGTTACATTAAGCGTTTTCCTCTCATAAAGCTGCATTAAGACTTTTCCTTACTGGCTCAATACAGAGGAAAATACTTAATGTCACATAACATCCCTGATGGGAGGATTTAAGTTTAGATAATTTTTTGGACAGGTGAAAGTGCTAATGAAACAAGAACCAGAGAAATGTGGTTGTATTGAAATGTATTGATCGCGGTTTTGTAACTCTTAGTTACGTTAAGACTTTTCTTTATAATGGCATGGATGGAGAAGAAAATACTTAATGAAACATAACATCCGTAATAGTAGGATTTTGGTTTTGATATTTTGACAGGAACTTTAAGTTACGTTAAGCCTTTTCACGTTAAGCGGTTTAGACAGTCCCCCCGGTCAGAGCTGGTCCATGTTGCCATGGAGACCGAGGGACGCTGAGAGTCCCCTCTGCTGGAGCTGCTGTACCTCCGCGACCCGACCCGGATAAGCGGTAGACAATGATGGATGGGATGGATAATTATGATTATATTAATAATAACAAAATAACACATAACATACTATCTGCTTCATAAATACAAATATTTAAGTGTTTGGTGGACAACAAATGTATTTGTACGTAGGTTGGTCAACAGCGAAAGTAATTTGTTATGCATCACCATGAGCCAGCTAGCTAACAATGTTAGACCTCGATAATTGCCCCCCTGGACATTACCAAAGCATGACGAGTGTTTATTTTATGGTTTAATGATGGAACTATTGGGAGGAAAAAAACCTAATACAGGCGATACAGTACTAACGTTTATTTGATGTGTCTAAACTGACACATTTTTGGATATCATGTGGAAATTGGAGCGGTGGATTCAGGCAGACTTCTCACATTTCAGCCCTGAGCTTTTTTTTTTTTAAATCATATCTGCTGTGCAATACCGGATTTGCCCAGACGGTGGCGCCATTTCACCATGTAAACGACCGAGAGGGCTAATTAAAAATAAAAAACTATACATAATATAAACCTCACCGTTACTCATTCTACTCTGTATTGTATATATGTATATTGACTGAACATTCCTTTACTTACTGCTTAATTTCTTTTTTTACTTACTTTATTTTTACTGTATGTAGCACAATCAATCAGTATTCTGTATTTTGTTGTGACAAATAATAAACAAACTTGAAACTTATGGTGAAAGAACATTTATTATATGGTGCCTAGTAGAAAATAAACATAAGAAAAAAATATGGTCTTATATTAGAAAGACTACCCAGTGTGCCATCAAAAATAATACCTAAATATGGTCTTACATTCGATTGTGCAAAAGTAATTAGAACAAAATAGAAGATAATAAAATAGACCTGATACAAGTCCTGAGATAAAATGCAATACAATGTTAAGCTTACAAATTAAAGGTACTGGGTCCTATGTACACTACACTACTATACAATATACAGTTTAATCTATGTACCTATGCTATACTAACTATACAAGAACCACTTAGCAAACCAGGTTCTGGAAAACGACTGAATATATAGCCTTCCTCTGTCTGTTGCTGGTTGCTGAATGCTGATGTCAGGCTGATGAGGTCCAAACTCTTTCACTCTGAGTTTTTCTTGCAGTGTTCGTCTTTCAAATGGTGTTGCTTTGAGGGATTTGACAGAATTCTCCATGGTAGCTAGTGTAATGGCTGTGTCCTGTACAGAACAAAAAAAGAACAAACTTGCAACATGAGGTCTCTCCCACACACACGGGTCTCAATCTCCTCTCCTCAGACAGCAAGACGCAGCAAGAACTGACTCATTAACAAATGCTTCTGAATTTAACTAATTAAATAGAATACAAATGCTTAATACATTCGACCACAGCCTATATTAGCAGACAAACACACGGAGGACCCTGTAGCTAGCATTGGGGAAGCACGTGTCCACGATAAACTTACAAAACCCCAATCCACACCGTTTACATACAAATGGCACAAGCTGCATGTTTATACAGCAAGACCAACATTTCTTATCCCCTTTACTTTACGTTTACATCGTCCACAATAAAAATAAATGTAAAACTATAATCGGGACAAAAACAAACAACAACGTACCTTTCCTCAGACAGCAAGACACGAACTGAGAGCAGAGCAGTACAGGCTTTACAAATAACTAGGTTCAACTAGGCTATGAATTGCGCATGCGTGACTGGTTTTCTTTGCTCACGCATTCACGCATGCGCCACTCAATTTGCTCACGCATGCGCCACTCAATTTGAGTCGCGCATGCGTGACTGGTTTCCTTGTTCGGGCGCAATGAAATGCGCTCCCAGAGATCGTATTCAGGACCCTTGATAGGCTACATTGCCTATCAAATTTGGTACCTACCTCAAAACCTTGACCCTTGATAGGCTACATTGCCTATCAAATTTGGTACCTACCTCCAAACCTGGTTTCGAGGTAGGTACCAAATTTCTATGAGAGTGACGTCAATGACAAACGAGGGGGGAGAATAGCACGCACAACAATGATTTATATTTGCTATATTAACGTTATTGTGCATTTTAAACACAAACATACATAAAATGAGTAATTATTATTCATTTTAAACATGTTTAGTTTATTTTTAGGGGTCAAAAAAATAAAAATAAAAAAAACACAATTATTATAATTTTTATTTATTTTTTTATTTTTCCTCTCTCAACCAGGTGGGGCGGCGCCCCTGCGCCCCTATGGACGAGCCGCCACTGCTCTGTGTTCAGTTTGAGTTTTTGGTTCCTACCAGTTTTTGGTTCCTACCTAAATGCTGTAGATTAAGGGCGGAACTAATGGTTGAAGCGCACAGTGTTCCGGGGACGTTTTATGCCGACGCACGCGTGTCAAAATCTCTGTATATAAGAGATAGTTCCGTCACAGTCAGTCAGTTCGGTCGGTCAGTTCAGTCAGTGAAGTTCCATAATTTCCTCTCTTATTGCATGCAGCCAATAAGGTACGTTTGGTGTTGTGGTTGTTAGCTGTGTGTAGGCTCAAGCCAGGTAGCTAAAGTGCTAACGAAATGTTTGCTAAGTGAGTTTATTATTATTATTATTATTATTATTGCGGAAGGATTTAATGTGTTTTGTAGGTTAAGTTCATTTTGGTTAACAATATTGTAAAGACATGTGACACTAAGAGACGAAGTACAAATAATATGGATGTATGTTGTTATTGTTTGATCTGTGATTTATTGTATTTCATGTGTGTGTTTCACAGTTCTCACGGTCTGGATTTGAATAAATCCTACCAGTATCATAAAGAACGCATTGCTGTCATCATTGCATGAGAGGGAATTACAGTGAGAACTTACTGCTCCATAAGACAGCATCAGAAAGCAGTGAGTAACAACATTAAACCAAGTAAAGATGTCTGAGAGTGGCAGCCAGCCACACATGGTTGTTGTGGATGTACATTGCACAGACATGCAGGCACAAGCACCTGACAAAGAGGGTGCAAATGAAGACCGCACAACCGTGCAACCACAAAGGGAAGAAGGCACAATAGTTAGCAACCCCGCTTCCTCAGAAGAGCCACGAAGAGGCCAAAGAGTCCGCATGTTGACGGAAAAGGGTCAAGAACTGCATGATGAGCAAATAAGAAAAGTTGCACATCGTTTCAGTGTGGTCTATGAGAAGTGTAAAAATGTTGCTAAAGAAGCTAACCAAGCGCTGTGTGCACCGAGCTCAGACGACCTGCTGGATGGACACGTCACTAAAATATGCAGTGCCTCTAGGAGTCTGAATGAGGTTTATGCCGATTGGAAGCGCATTGAAGTGCCTGACCATAACACACGTCGCAGAGTCGACACCTGTGAATCAGTTTATACAGTTTATACAATTTTTATTTAGTTAGTTGTTTTGTTTTTTAGCTTAGGTATTAGTATTTTTTGTGTGTGCATTATTCCCCCTGTGTCAACTGTTGCACCTTAATTTCCCTCGGGATTAATAAAGTAATCTGAATCTGAATCTGAAGAAGATTTGTAATAATGCAATGGACCTAGACACAAGAAAGGCTAAAGGTCAAATGCATGAAGAACAATTCATGGAAGAGATAGTGTCTGTAGCCTCAGTCAAGACAGGCACCAGCTCTTGCCACACTAAATTCTCCTCTGCAAGCAGAACAAGTGCAGCTGCTGAGGTTGCTGCTAACCAAGCCACCTTAAAAGTCCTGCTAGAGCAAGAGCGTCATATTGAAGAACTTCAGAGACTTGAAGCTGAAGCCGCCCAGTTAAAAGCCAAGATGGAGGCTGAAGCCGCCCAGTTAAAAGCCAAGATGGAGGCTGAAGCCGCCCAGTTAAAAGCCAAGCAGGAGGCTGAAACTGCAGAAAGACAAAGAGTGCTAGAAGCCAAACGCAGAGAACTAAATCGATTGGAAACTATTAAGAAGCTAAAGGCTGCCAAGGCACGACAGCAAGTGTATGAGCAGAGCGAATGTTCAGCTCAAGCAGCTAAATGAAGTGACTGCTCAGATGAAGAAGTAAATGAGCTTCTCCATCGACGTGTCTCTGTGAAGAGTGAAGTGGAAATCAAGCCTCAAACTAGCCTATTACAGCACCGTTCTCCACCACGAGCTGTATCACAAACAAGGCAAGCAGTCAGATCTGAAGACAGCACAGCAGCTCTTGTCAGATTGTTCGCAGAAGCCATCAGTGCAAGTCGCATTCCTATACCTGAACCTACAGTGTTCAATGGCGACCCACTCAGATACAACGACTGGAAGGTGTCCTTTCAGACGCTTGTTGGCAGGAAGAACATACCAGCCGAAGAGAAGATATATTATCTACGCAAGTACGTGGGTGGATCTGCCAAGAAGGCCATAGAGAGCTACTTCTTACTAGGCACAGTCAGCCTATTATGCAGCATGGCACATCCTAGATGAGCGATATGGCAATCCATTCATTGCCAAGGCCTTCAGAGATAAGATTGAGTCATGGCCCAAGATAAGCTCCAAATGCAGTGTGGAACTTCAAGAACTCGCCGACTTCCTGCGCAGCTGTGAGGCTGCCATGTCTCAGGTCAGAGGTCTTGAAATACTTAATGATTGCAACGAGAACCAGAAAATACTCTCCAAACTTCCAGACTGGCTGACTTCAAGATGGAGTAGGAAGGTCATGACCACAGAGGATGAAACTCGCATGTTCCCGAGCTTCAGCCAGTTTGTCAAGTTCCTCACACGTGAAGCCAGAATCGCTTGCCACCCAATAACCTCTCTTCATGCTCTGAAGCCAGGGGAAAGTATTCTGGACAAGGGTTCCAGGAGCAGAGATCCTGGAGCAAGGGTTTTAGCAACCAGCTCAGATGAGAAAGCCGTCGCCACAGGCTGTGTCTTCTGTGAGAGGGCAGGACACAGTCTACAGAGGTGTCGCAAGGTTATGCAGATGACAATCAGTGAACGAATTAAGTTTGTCCAAGAGAAGAACTTGTGTTTCGGCTGTCTGAAGTCTGGCCATCGCTCCAAGGACTGTAGAGATAGAAACACCTGTGAGAGAAGACATCCAACTTGCCTCCATGATGATCGCACCAAGGAAGAAAGGATGTCAACAAGGCCTGATGGAGCAAGGAACAGTGATAAGTACAAAGAAAGAGAGAATAATCAGCCACAAGACCAGGCAGAGAGACCATCACGTGAGGCGACAGCATTTAGAGTCATCCAGAATGATGGACACTCATACATCCACAATAGTTCCAGTGTGGGTGTCATCTACAGGTGAGCCAAGTTGTGAGGTTCTGGTGTACGCACTCCTCGATACACAAAGTGACACAACCTTTATCCTCGAAGAGACAGCAAAGGCTCTCAACACAAAAGGTGAACCAGTTCAGCTAAAGCTCTCCACGCTGGCTTCAAGAAACACAGTCGTGTCCTGTTGGAAGCTGACAGGTCTACAAGTAAGAGGATTCAATTCAGACAAGATAATAACTCTGCCAGTGACTTACTCAAGAGAGTTTATCCCTGCAAACAGAGACCATATTCCCACACCAGAGACAGCGAAGGCATGGCCTCATCTTGAACACATTGCAGATGAGATCGCTTCTCAGCAAAGTTGTGATGTCGGCCTGTTAATTGGCTACAACTGTGCTCAAGCCCTCGTTCCAAGACAAGTGGTGACTGGTGAGGAACATCAGCCGTTTGCTCAGAGAACAGACTTGGGCTGGAGTGTGGTGGGATATGGTAACCCGTGTCTCAACTATAGAGATACAATCGGAATCAGTCACCAAGTCATTGTGAAGCAAGTGACGCCAGGTCTACCGTCCTCTTCAGACCTCACAAGTGAAGTGCACTATGTCTGTAGAACACAGATCAAAGAAGTTGTGTTACCTGCAGATGTCATAAAGATGCTGGAGTCTGACTTCGCTGAAAGAGTGTCAGAAGCCAGCCCCATCTCTCGAGGATCTAAGGTTCCTGTCGAAAATGGAGACGGGCATCAAGTTAAAGAGCGACGGTCATTATGAAATGCCGCTGCCATTCAAGAAGGAAAGGCCTAACTTACCTGATAACAAGATCTGTGCTATCCATCGTCTCAATTGCCTAGAAAGGAAGTTGAGAAGAAACGATCAGTACCACAAAGACTACAAGACCTTCATGGATGGGACCATAACCCACGGAGATGCAGAAAGGGTCCCAGAGGAAGACCTCTACAAAGCTCCAGCTTGGTATATCCCACATCATGGGGTGTATCATCCACAAAAGCCTGGGAAGATACGTGTTGTCTTCGATTGCTCCGCCAAGTACCAAGGGACATCCTTGAACGACTATCTCCTGACGGGTCCAGAGTTGACAAACACCTTAGTGGGAGTTCTGTATCGCTTCCGAAGAGGTCCTGTGGCAATCGTGTGTGACATAGAACGCATGTTCCACCAGTTCCATGTCAAGGCAGAAGACCAAGATTACCTACGATTTCTTTGGTGGGACAATGGAAATCTTGAAGACCAACCTTCCATCTATCGGATGAAAGTCCACTTGTTTGGTGCAGCTTCGTCACCTGGCTGTGCAAACTATGGACTGAAGCACATCGCTGCCGAAGGAAGAGGAAACTTTAGTGAAGAGACCATAAAGTTTATCCAAAGGAACTTCTACGTTGATGACGGTTTGTTAAGTGTAGCATCTGAAGACCAAGCAATCCAGCTGGTGAAAGAAGCAAGAGAGCTTTGCAGCACAGGCAAGCTCCGGCTGCATAAGTTCATCTCGAACAGTAAGGAAGTCCTAGCCACAATCCCAAAAGAAGAGTGTGCTGAAGCTCCCAGAGACAAAGACATGGCACTGGGTGAACTGCACATGGAAAGAGTACTCGGTGTGCAGTGGTGCGTGTCTTCCGATGAGTTCCAGTTCAGGGTGATCGTCAAAGAGAATCCACTTACCCGAAGAGGAGTCTTGTCCACGGTCGCTTCGGTATACGATCCTCTGGGTTTTGTGGCGCCCTTCATCCTGGTGGGAAAGCAGATCCTGCAGCAGATGTGTCGTGACAAGCTCAGTTGGGATGACACCTTACCTGATGACTTACGACCTCTGTGGGAATGCTGGCTCCAAGACCTACAACATCTGGCTGGTGTGAAGATTCCAAGATGCTACGTTCTATAAAGCTTCAAGGTCCAACATTACGAACTTCACCATTTCTCCGATGCCAGTGTGTCGGGCTATGGAGAGTGCTCGTACCTCAGAGCAGTGAGTACGTCAAGTGAAGTCCACTGTTCCTTAGTAATGGGAAAGTCAAGAGTTGCCCCTACTAAGGTCACAACCATACCAAGGCTTGAGCTGTCAGCAGCAGTTGTAGCTGTCCGCACCAGTGACATGCTCAAGAAATAACTGGACATAGAGTGCCTACAAGAAGTCTTCTGGACTGATTCAAGGGTTGTCTTTGGGTACATCAATAATGAAGCCAGAAGATTTCATGTGTTTGTGGCAAATCGTGTAGAACGCATCAAGCAAAGCACAGAGTCTACACAATGGAGGTATGTGGCTTCGGAAGAGAATCCAGCCGACCATGCCTCAAGAGGTCTCACAGCAGAGCAACTGATATCCTCTAACTGGTTCACAGGCCCAGACTTTCTTTGGCAGAAAGAGTTACCAAGTGGAGAAGTCAAGGTGGGAGAGATCGCAAGTGACGACCCTGAATTTAAGAAGGCCCAGGTTCTCAACACCCAGGTGAAAGAAGTCAGGTCGCTACTAGATCGCTTACACAAGTTTTCAGACTGGTCCAGAATGGTGAAAGCTATCGCCAGACTCCAGCGCCACGTGAAAGAAATTAAAGGTCTCAAGCCAAAGTCCTGTGAAGCCACCAGTTTAGAGGAAAGGAGAGAAGCGGAGCTGACCATAATCAAGATGGTTCAAGAAGCAACCTTCTCACAAGAAATACAGTTACTCCAGAGTCACAAGGAGACACCAGTCAAGGGCAGAGCCAATAAGTTGCACCGGTTAGGTCCATTCCTGGATGAGCAAGGTGTCCTCAGAGTTGGAGGTCGCTTAACTCACGCCACCTTACACCCACAGGTGAAGCATCCAGCGGTCCTTCCAAAAGACAGTCATGTGTCGGTGTTACTCGTCAAGCACTATCATGAGAGAGTGCACCACCAGGGACGAGGGATGACCATGAATGCACTCCGATCCAATGGCATATGGATACTAGGCTGCAGCAAGGCAGTATCATCCCATATCTACAAGTGCACTATGTGCAGGAAGTTCAGAAGATGCACTGAACAGCAAAGAATGGCAGACCTCCCGGAGGACCGAATGGAAACAGCTCCTCCATTCACCTACTGCGGGATGGACTGCTTTGGACCATTCTACGTAAATGAAAGAAGGAAAGAGTTAAAGCGTTACGGATTGTTACTTACCTGCATGTGTTCCAGGGCTGTTCACATTGAAATGCTCGACGACTTGACCACGGATGCTTTCATTAACGCTCTGCATTCATTCATCGCCATTCGTGGAAAAGTGCGTCCGATAAGAAGCGATCAAGGGACAAACTTCGTCGGAGCAAGACGAGAGTTCGATGAAGCACTGAAAGAGATGGATCAGGAAGAGTTCAAGGAACTTGGATGCGAGTTCATCATGAACACCCCTGCTTCAAGTCATATGGGTGGTGTCTGGGAAAGACAAATACGCACCATCAGAAGTGTCTTGACGTCCATTCTAGAACAGTCAGCCACACAACTTGACTGCTCCTCTCTGCGAACGTTCCTGTATGAAGTCATGGCGGTTGTAAACAGCAGACCTCTGACCACTGATTGTCTCAATGATGCAGCTAGTCCAGAGCCCCTGACACCAAACCACATCCTGACCATGAAGTCCACAATCCTCGCTCCACCTCCTGGAAAGTTCGTCAAGGAAGATCTGTACCTCCGCAAAAGATGGCGTCGAGTTCAACTCTTATCCAACCACTTCTGGACAAGATGGAAGAAAGAGTACCTCCTAAATCTCCAACAGAGACGGAAGTGGACCAAAGATCGTAGGAACGCAAAGGTCGATGACGTTGTGCTCCTACAAAATGATGCCACACCACGTAACCAGTGGAGAATGGCGAAGGTTGTTGAAGTGTACCCAGGGAAAGATGGGAGAGTACGAAGACTTAAGTTGCTTATCAGCGACTCAACCCTTGATAAGAAAGGAAAGCGCATCTCTAAACCTGTCCACCTGGAGAGGCCCATCCATAAGACAGTGACGCTGGTGGAAGCAGACTGAAGTTCTTTCTCTCTCTCTATCTGTCTCCCTCCAGGCCTTTCCTGTGGAGGCCAAGGACCGAAGTTATTGTATTTAGTTTTGTTTACTTTCTATGCAGTATGTTGGCTCTAAGTCATTGTAAAATCATATACAATTGATATGTTTGGTGGGAGTGTAACTGCCTCTGTGTTCAGTTTGAGTTTTTGGTTCCTACCAGTTTTTGGTTCCTACCTAAATGCTGTAGATTAAGGGCGGAACTAATGGTTGAAGCGCACCGTGTTCCGGGGACGTTTTATGCCAACGCACGCGTGTCAAAATCTCTGTATATAAGAGATAGTTCCGTCACAGTCAGTCAGTTCGGTTGGTCACTTCAGTCAGTGAAGTTCCATAATTTCCTCTCTTATTGCATGCAGCCAATAAGGTACGTTTGGTGTTGTGGTTGTTAGCTGTGTGTAGCGAAATGTTTGCTAAGTGAGTATTATTATTATTATTATTATTATTATTGCGGAAGGATTTAATGTGTTTTGTAGGTTAAGTTCATTTTGGTTAACAATATTGTAAAGACGTGACTAAGAGACGAAGTAGAAATAATATGGATGTATGTTGTTATTGTTTGATCTGTGATTTATTGTATTTCATGTGTGTGTTTCACAGTTCTCACGGTCTGGATTTGAATAAATCCTACCAGTATCATAAAGAACGCATTGCTGTCATCATTGCATGAGAGGGAATTACAGTGTCTGTGTGTGTTTCCACTGAATCCCTGTATCCTATGTCCACTTATTGTTCCATCTCATATGGATCCGTGATACTGTCTGGATACTGGGCTGGATTGGGTGCACTATCTTTGCGATCGCCGATAACGTCATTGATTAAGTTTGCTTAACTGCCTATTGGATCCTGTTCCAGTTAAGTGGTTCAAGCGTCCATCGTGTTTCGATTGTAGTGTTCCGTTGGTCATACTTTGCATTGCATTCCGTTGGTCATGCTTGCCTTGTGATGTCATTATTGAGTGACGACGTTTGGTTTGGTTGATTTAGGGTGAAGGTCGTCTGTCGTCGTCGTCGCCATAAAGAGCTGCCACTTGTTCTTTGGCGATCCGAGGGGTGGGTGGGACATTTCAGAATGTCTACCAATCAACTGTCCGCACTCCTCCTCATCTGTATTCTGATTGGTAGCTGTGTGGGCGCGCCGTTACGAAGCAGGTACTGGAGCGAGCACACACACACACACACACACACACACCTACGCATGTAAAAGTCTCTTGTACGTCTCCTGAGTACAAGAGACATTGCATGAGACATGATAGTAGAAAGGCAACGGTCAGCATTCCTAACCATTACCCTTCTACGGGCCTATCATGTATCACATGTGTTCTCCCTGCAGGCCGGAGGAGGAGACCCCTGAGGCGGTACCCCTGTTTGATCCCTGGCTGATCCAAGAGCACGGCAGTCTGTTTGACGGTAAGACATCTGGTGGACTAGTTTGATACAGACTAGGGTCTATGATTCAAAGTCAGTCCATCGTAACAGACATGCAGATTAATTATCTGCTTTTTTTTATTTATTTTTTAAGATTACGGAGTTAGGCTCGGTGCTGATTGGCTGCCACACAACTTCACGCGCCGTCATGAAGAACAACTTCCCCACCTGGAGGATGATTACTATTAGGGATCAGAGCAGAGACACGTGTTGGGCTCGCAGGTCAAAGTTCAGTTTAAATAAATAAATGCATGGAAGAAATACATGTCTCTCAATGTGTGTTCATGCTCGTGTTCATCTGCGTTTGTCTGTGAGTGTTAGCATCGACAAAATAAACAAAAGAAAGAACAACAGGACACAAAGGCGTTCTGCATTAAAGTTTTTAAATAAAGAAAAATTCACACCTAAAAAAAAAAGTCAAAATAAGATATCTTCCACATACTAGATAGTGAATCCATACACATTGTCATATTTGTAATTACAGTTGTTAAATTAAATTAAATTATTTATATATGGCATATCTGTACACCCCATTAATACTGTACAGTACCTTCCCTCACGCTCGCCTGATTTTGCTTTTGATAAAGGGAACGGATAATGGTGAGAACCTGAGCCGGAATCACCGACTGAAGTTGACATTTTGTTAAAAAGACAAGGGGGACAGGACTCGGCGACACGGTTAAACTGAACCCAAAATGTATTAAGCATAATCTGAAATGTTCATCCATGCTGACACACTCCTCATCTTTCATCATAAATGCTTTTCATCCTTCATAATAATCTAACCACATTTTTTCATACTCATTCTGCCTAAACATGATCAAGCAAAAGTTTAAGTTAGGAATTACATTAGACAGAATAAAGGCCAAATGAATGCTCCCACGGAAGCATCCGTTTGGCCTGGCGATTCGCCAGCAGTGACTCGGCGTAAAGTACGAGGGACACCACTCAACACTTACTTGCTGTTGGTCTCTTGGAAGAAAAAAAAAACAATTTGAAGATGAAACGCTTAGGACACAATATCTGTATGATAAGATGAACAGGCACTATAGTAAGAATTCCAATGACGGAGGTAACTTCTCTCCCTCTTCTTAGCACCTCTCGAGGCTAACTCGCTATATGTTGCTCTCATGTTCCCATGGCCCACTGTGCTGAAAGCATTTTTAACCATTTCCAAGTTGTTCAGACTTCGACGGCGTCACTATCTGAGGTGTTACACTGGGATGGAGGTTGTGTAAATCGACATTAATCTTACACCAGAAAGCATCGACCGCTAACAGACTAAACCGAGAACTAGAGTTAATTCATTCGATTTTACCCCACAGATTCCACCATGTATCACTCAAACAACACAGGGAACAGCAGACGGGAGACTTTACTGTTACTAAGCAAATGATTTACGTCTATTAGCCTGACTTCGTAATAGGACTGAAAGAAGCTGCCCAAAAGGCGTTAGTCCATGTGACCTGTTGACATCCATGTTTTTAGTCTAGTATACCAGCAAGCTAGTACATCCCATGTGGGGTATCATAGCCTGGAGCCCGGCCCTGGGGACCCCACTATAACACACAAACACATCCTTCTCTTCAACCGACATCCATGTTTTTTATCCACACACACACACACACACACACCCCTTGCTTTTTCTTTCTTTCCAACATAAAGCTTCATCAACCTTTTTTACTTGTTGGACTTGTTGAACCACAATCACACCATCAGCCACCTGGCAATTATCCATCAAAATATCATAATCCCCGTCCCCCCTGTCCCCCCCTTTTAATGTTTTCAGTACGCAGGTTCAGGGAGCCATAGAGAAGGTGGATCCATAGCTGTCGAGAGACCATCCAGATATTCGCGGTTGTGTTTCTCAATGAATATCAGTCTGGCCTTGGCTGGGCAGTATTTGATTTGCAAATATGGCCACAGCCTTACGTTGTTCAAAAAACTCCAGCCAATCAGAGGGACTCTCTTGCTTTCCTCACTCTTATTTGCAGAGTCCAGCAAGTTAAGCAAAAACATGACAAAAATCTAAAAGTATTTTTCAGATCAAAACAGTTTAGATTGCAACACTTTCCTTGGTGCTCCTTTCCATCATGAACTGAAAGTCCCTCCCCCTGAGCTCTGATTGGTCCTGGCACTTTAGTATTTTTGGAATTTGGAAAAAAAACGGGGTTGAAAGCCAGACTGATCTGCAGAGAGGAACAGAACGTGAACTTGAAGGCTAGACTTCCACTCCCATGGGTTTGCATGACCTACGGAGGGCATGGCTGTAGGCTTACCAGCGAACCAGCCAAGGCTCTGGCACTACAACGGCTGTGCTTTAGGCTGTGTGGACAAGCATGGCCACCTCATGATGGATTCCAATTTGCATATACATATATATTTATATATTAGCTTTTTCTTGTTGTCAATGCTGTTCCTCGTGGCGCTGTTTTCTGGTAAAATTGGTGAAAATTGGTAAAATTGGTGCTCTTCTTCAGTGTTTGCGCCTAATGTAAAGGTCTGGTGTCACATGGTGTCCTGTACAGGGTGGCGTTGCTCTTGCTATTCGAGATAGATGTCCTCTATTGGGCACGAGACCTCCACAAACTGTTTGTAGTACAACTGGAAGGCTTTCCTGCAGCAACAAAACACATAGAGAGAGAGATTAGTCATTCATGGTGGAGGTGGAAGTTGTTAGTTGTGGTGTTGGTAGAAATTTGTGGTAGCGGTGCTGGTAAAGGAATTTGTGACAGTGATGGTGGTGTTGGAGGAGGTTGTGGCGGAGGTGACGGCGGTCTACTCACCCTACTGACTCGGCCAGGGGTTTGGTGGAGTTCTCAGAGACAAACACGTGGCAGGCAAATCTCTGGTCTGCCGGGTGCTTGGTGATGAAGCCAAAATACCTACGGAGAACACAACCCAATCCAATCTAATTCACAGATTGAAATGCCGTTCAACCTGGTGGCCTTTCACAGACGACAGAAGAACCACGTTCGAGACCAACTCATAGATATTAGCTTAACAACAACCCCCTCCCCCCCCCCTCCTCCCACAAAATCTAGAAATAGAAAACAACCAAGATATTGTATTAAGCATGTTATTACGAACTCTAAAATAGATGTGAAAATGTGCTACATATGTTGCACAAAAGTAGCTTGGATCAAAACACAAGCCCCAGTGAATTAAGTGAAACAACGTGAGTGCAGAAGACGCTCTCACTCACTTGCTGTTTTTCGGATGATAACCGCAGAAGGAGACGTTCTTCAGTTGGAAGAAGTGGCTGCACTCATTAGTCTGCGAACAGAAGAACAACAATTTGGCAACATTAAATAGCAACATTAAATAGTCTATTAAACAGTGGACTTGTGGATGCTCTTGCATTTGTGTGATTAAGATGTAATACAAACAAAAAAACTAACTTAATAAATGATGGTCAACAGAATAGTTCATATTTAAATACTAGATATGAACTTGCAGTTGGAATTCTGTTTGCCATCTTCATCTGCAGTAACCTTTTGTTGCCACATGGGGGCGAAGTTCCAATAGAATAAACAGGGTTTTGCTATAAGCTACTGAAGAAGACACACGGAGAGGGTGGGCATAGGACGAGAAGCAATATTTTACCTCTTCACAAGCATAGTAGTCATCCTGAACCACAAGCTTGATGCCTTTGACGTCGATCTCCAGGACACACGATGAGGGTGGGTTGTACTGAACTGTCATCTTCCTGTTGGTGGCGATCTGGTGGCAGTCCAATGAGAGGTGCATTCAAGTACACATTCAGTTTCCATTCACTGTCCTCAATGATTCTCTTTTACGATTTCCCTTCAGAAAGATATTTGGCTAGACACACACACACACACACACACACACCGTATGCCCCCCCCCCGTCCCATACATACACATACAGAAACACACACACACACCATATGCCCCCTACACACACACACACACACACACCTTATGCCCCCCCCCTCCCCATACATACACATACAGAAACACACACACACCATATGCCTCCTCCCCATACACACAAACACAGACACACACACACACACACACACACAAACACACACACACCGTATGCCCCCCCTCCCCATACACACACATACAGAAACACACACACCATATGCCTCCTCCCCATACACACACACACATACACAAACACACACACTGTTTGCCCCCCCCCGCTCCCCATACACACATACAGAAACACACACACACATACACAAACACACACACACTGTTTGCCCCCCCGCTCCCCATACACACATGCAGAAACACACACACACACACCATATGCCCCCTCCCCATACACACACACACCGTATCCCCCCCCCCCTCCCATACCTTCTGCATGGCTGCACACAGTACATCGTTCCCTTTGTGATAGGGCACTTGGACTGAGCCCAGGAATTTCATCCTGTATCTGTCCATCCATTCGTTGCTCTTCGCTGCAAAAAAAACAAGTTAAGCATCAGCCATGAGCTCACCACCGCCTGCCACAACACTGGGCTCATCAACAACACACACACACACACACACACACAATGTAGTTTACTAGAATAATGTGTAAATAACTTACTCACAAATCTAACTATAACAGAGAGAAAATGTGAGGCTTTTAAATTGTAATAATAGATCCCCTTTGCAAGGGTACCGGTAAGTGTGTCTAAGGACACACTTAGTCTTAGTGCTTGTCTCCACTTACACAGTGTAGTCTTGGTATTATTCCTAAGACTTTCATGGTATTTGACTCTATGACGCCTACTGGCAGAGGGGGAGGACAGAGGGGACAAGGGGAAGGGAATGCCCTTAGCCATTACACTACACTTCCCTCCTCTGCCCCTCTCCAGAACGACCTCTGTGACGAGGCGCTGTGCTGTCATCCCTCGCATATGCGGGCTGACAGCCTGCGCCATACCGGCGAGAGACGCCAGTGTGCAGTGTTTCCCTTTCTCATAATTCTCTCTGCTTGAAGGTGCTATGGGTTATAAAAGATTACAGAGCTTATCATTTGAGTGTGATTTGTTCCAAACGCAGTTGCCATCCGTCAGCCGTGACGCTATTGGTGTTCAGTTGACAGCGTGCCTGGCGTTGTATGACACAATTTAGACGTGAGCAATTCTCAACGGTGGAGAAACTTGGCAGAGAGGGAGAAGGGGGGGGGGGGTTTGAGGGGGTGGTTTATTTTCGAAATCTCGCTCTCTTCTTCTGTTTTATGCTCTCTGTCTCTGTTTACAACACTTAAATCTTACCTACAGCTGCTTAAATGTCCAAGCCCATGAATACTAGTATGATCTCAGATCCAGCAGTTCTCCTATGGTCGGAGAGTTCTGCTATAGCTGAGGGCAAAGGGCAAAGGGCAAAGAGCCCGGGCCGGAAAAAAACTAAAAGTTTTGCCATTGTTTCCTGTTTCGTCACGGAGATATTCAACCTATGAGAGACTCATTTACACGAGTGGATGAAGGTTTCAAAAGGGGATTTGGTAGTTTGTGAAAGGGGCGTGGCTTGGTGTCAGGCTGCAAACAAGGGGGGGGCGGAGCAGCTAACTCCCGGGGTTCTACCCATCACGTGGAGGAGACGCTGGTTTTTATATTGTGTTTATTATTATTACTTTGTTGGGAAGAGTTCCCCAGTCCGATACTAAGTGTTTAAACCCTGCCTCTCTCCTTTTTCGCCTACCAAGTGTATTGATTCAAACAAAATGTTTACAGACACCTTTTTTACAGTGTACTAGTTTGCGTGAAACCCCCATTTCGATTTGAGCTTGTCTGCCATCAAACAAGCACAAGTCTGATTTGTGAGACTAATTTGTACATACATAGCGTATTGAAGTTTTTTCTATTTTCTATTGTTTTTTTGCACAATTTGGCACTGTCTTTTCATTTCACTGCATATCCTGTCCCATACACCATGTGAGGGACAAATCAAGTTATTCAATCTTGACTCAATAAGACGAAAGGTCCTGTGTGTGTGTGTGTGTGTGTGTGTGTGTGTGTGTGTGTGTGTGTGTGTGTGTGTGTGTGTGTGTGTGTGTGTGTGTGTGTGTGTGTGTGTGTGTGTGTGTGTGTGTGTGTGTGTGTGTGTGTGTGTGTGTATACCTCTGTAGCTCTCGCTCTCCTCCTTAGCCACCTCCACGGCGTAGTAGGACGGGAAGATGCCTCGGGTGCCAGTGCGCATGTTGTAGCCCTCGTACCAGAAGTCGTCCGCCTGCACCTCCACCAGCAGGGGGTCCTCCACCTCAAGCTCCAGCTCGTCGTCGTGGCGTGGGACGAACCTGGCGCAAGCCACACGGAGAGAGAGAGAGAGAGAGAGAGAGAGAGAGAGAGAGAGAGAGAGAGAGAGAGAGAGAGAGAGAGAGAGAGAGAGAGAGAGAGAGAGAGAGAGGAGAGAGAGAGAGAGAGAGAGAGAGAGAGAGAGAGAGAGAGAGAGAGAGGATAATGTGTTGATTATATTCATGGTCAAACAAGAAGCAGGATTCAATTAGAAGATTCCTTGACATTGACGCCTATTGACATTTTTAGGGAAGATAATCAGACTAATAGTAGATTATTCACTTGCCACAAATATTTTCAAACCTCAAATCCCGAAATATTTCAGGGAATATATCACCCGGGACTATCATAATTGATCATTTGGCTACCAAAATGTATTTTCATTTACAAATTTAAAATCCACCAGAAAGACACAATAGACTCAAATAGACATTACACTACAACAGCCTACTTTTAAAGAGTTAATTGAATCTTCCGCAGACTCCCTCCCTGCCACGAACCCATCAGCCTGAGGACCGGCACAGCAGCAGCACTAGCATCAGCACCACTGTGCCAACTGGAGTGCGACTGTTACCGGGGGAAACAGGCAGACAGAGATGTTTATCCAAACTGTCTCTTCGCGCTGTGTCAAGGAGTTGGCCAATGAGATGAAACCGTATAACCATTTCAAATGGATGAATGGATTGACTCTAGTGAGCGGTGAGCAAGGACAACTGATGCTAAGCATGTGCACCTGTCGCGCTGGGAGCTCACCTGTACACAGCTCTGTGACTCTGGTCCCTCTCCTCGCCGTTGATCACACAGGAAAACAAACCAAAGGACTCTGCACCTGGGGGGGGGGGGGGGGGAAGAGGGGGGGGGGAAGAGGGGGGGTTTGTAAGTGGGACAATTAGAGTCTGTATAATAGCACATTGAATGTAGAAGCTATTCCTCAGCCTTTAATAGGTGTGTGAAAACTGATGATGGTGCATTACCTATATTCTCCCCGGAGAGAACCTCCCTCGGCCAGTGTAGCAGAATGATTAATAAAAATAGGCTAACTATTCCTTTTCCTGACTACTTCTCCTGCACTGTGGCTTTGGGAACGGAGCCATTCCCGGTGTCATTGAGGGGTAAACACAGGTGTAACTCGCTCCATTAATTATGGATCGGCGCCGCTTGAATGTGCCCTGAGGCCCAGCGTTGACAACGCGGCGATACTCATAACTGATCTTGTCTACACATGCATACAGTACAATGAGACAAGGCACACCTGCGTTTATTCTTCTTGTGCTATCCTTGTGATTGCACTAGGCCGACCTTTCACTGTGACCCACTTCACACACACACACAGAACGACGGGGAGGATCTGTCTATTGCCAAATTATTCTCGCTGTACTGAACTTGTGCCAACAAATTGGAATCGAATCTATAGTCCCAGGACTACCAGTGATACATCCCATAGGGATGTAAAGTATATCCAAATGACTGAGACAGAGCCCTATCCTCTGATTGGCTGGATTAGCCAACTCACCCTCCCTTATACTCTGGGAGGATTGAAAGGTTATCTGGCTGCTACTAGTATTGCCAGTTAACAGTCTGCAAAAATGTAACTGCAACTCCAGCTCTATGTAATCTACCTACACAGATTGATTGAACATAAAACTCCAGACATCTAAGCTGCACATTGCCATAATGCCGAATGAATCTACCAGGAGGACAAATGATGGGTATCTTGGCCTCTGCTTTCAGCATACTGACATTACTTATACAAATAAAGCAACAAAAAAGCATAAGAAACTAGAGGGAAGAAATTGGGGTAAATGCCTCAGTGTTCCACTATCTAAATGGACATATTGGAACATATGGACAGAATAAAGTGGGAAAACACTTCTAGCTTCAAGAAGGCAAAGTGCCTAATTGTCATATATTGCACATAACATTGACACTCAGTTCCCCGTCACACTGAGTCACAGACTTACTGGAGGAGCCTGAGCGTCCGTTCATGAAGACGTTGAGGAACTTCTTGGAGAAGTGCAGGTCCCCGTCGGGGGTGGACTCGTCCGAGAGGCAGGCGGTGGCCTCCCTCTGCGCCCCGCCGCCTCCGGCCCCCACGTCCTCCTCCTCTTCCTCCTCCTCCTCCTCCTCCTCGTACTCCCGCCTCAGGGCTGACTCGAAGGGCGAGGAGACGCAGTTGTCGTAGACGGTGGCCGAGTCGCTGTCGTCGCTGTAGCCATGGTAGCAGTGGCGCAGGCTGACCAGCTCCAGCTGCGCGTGCTCGTCCACCACCAGCGTGTACTTGACCGAGTCGTACGACAGCCCGCTGGCCTCCGAGCTCATGGAAGTCCTCTGAGTGGGGAGGGCGGCTTTCCCGCAGCCTCCTCCTCCCTTCTCCCCCGCCTCCCCGCCCTTCCTCCTTCTCCGCCTCCTGCCGTCCATCATCCCCCGGTCCACGTCCTCGTCCTCGCCGGCGCAGTAGTTGTCGTCGCTGGCGTCCACGTACTCCACCCCGGGGCCGGTCCCCCGCAGCACCGCCATGGCCCCCCAGCACGCCACGGCGCCAGGCTCCTCCCCGGGGCTGAGGTCCGGGCAGGGGGTTTGTCCCGGAGGGGGCGTGATGAGGGACTCCACGCAGGAGGCGTAGGAGGGAGGGTGGATGTAGACCTCGTCCTCGTCCTCCTCGTCGTACTGGTGGTCGCCGCCATCCGGCCGCTCCTCCTCGTGGATAGAGGGGTTGGTCCGGTCGGGGAGGGGCTGGTAGGGCGGTGGGCCCTCCGTGTCTGAGCTGATGGACATGCGGCCCTGCTCCGCCTGCTGCGACAAGAAGGGCCGCTCCCTCTCGGCGGGCGGATCGGGTCCGTCGGCCGAGCGCCGCACGGGGGTCAGGTAGATCTCCTCGGTGGGCTCCGGGCGGGCGTCCGCCTGGTAGCAGACCTTCTCCCGGTGGGGGGGTGGTGCTCCTCCTCCGTCGGCCCGGCCCGCCCCGGCCGGGTGCAGGGGCCCGGGCGTGTAGTTCTGCGGCGGGGGCGGCGGCGCCGGGGGCTTCTGCTGGGCCTTGGGGTGGCCGGCGTGCCTGCAGGGGGCATCGGTGGACGTGCCGCGGTCCTTGGTCTGCGCCCCCCCACCCCCCTGCATCTTGTCCTCGTCGCTGAGGCAGCTGTGCTCGCAGGGAGGGGTGACCTCACCTGGGAGAGGAGGGCGGGGGGGGGGGGTTGGGAGGGAGAGAGAGGGGGGGGGGACACACGGAGCAGCAAGCGCACGCAGAAAGCCAGAAGCACATACGCCGCCGCCGCCGGAGACACGCGGTCACAGCAATACACATTGCGCATACAAACACACACGTACACGCGCAGACACACAGGCGCGACAAACACGCACACACCGAAGCCGGTAAGGAGACAGACAATGCCACACACAGAAGCAGAGAGCAAGAGTGCAAGGATGCAGGAAGGCACCACAACCACACAGAAACACACCACAACCACACAGAAACACACACACACACAGACAGAAACACACACACACACACACAGAAACACACACACACACACACACACACATGCAGAATGAAAGACAGAGAGAGAAACACAGACCGGAAGAAGATACCACATGGACATTAGGTTACCAGCCAGGATTACCAGCTAAATCCCTATGAATAATCATATTCAGAAGTATATTGGTACTATGACACATCATCCATAGCCATGTCTACCAGAGGGAAGCATGATTTGGGAACGGCCATCTCAGAACATGTGCTGTTTATATTTAAATAATTGTGTACATTTTTGTACTGCCTTTCTATATTTTAAGGTAATTTATAATTTAGGATCTATTCCTTTTTAATCACACGTTAGCAGGCACTGTGTGTGTGTGTGTGTGTGTGTGTGTCTGACATGACCAGGCCTCACATGACACCATACATTGAGGGTTTGAAGTCGATGTGACAGCTCCAGGCAACAGAAGCCTCAGCTGGCTGCTTAGCACAGACAGCAGCTTACACTACAGGCTAAAGGCTTACTGAAGCGCCGCATAAACAGACATGCAACATTATCCATTGCACTTTAACACTATCCCTTACAAATAAAGTTAGGAAAACCAATCATTCAAATGTTCTGAGTCCAAGTCTACCGTTAATCTTTCGCTTGGTTGTAGAGAACCGGCGTGACGTAGTCAGACAGTCAGACAGTCAGATCGCCGGTTTTGGCAGCAGATCCTAAACTAAACGTGTACACTGATTACTCTGCCGCTAAAAAAGCAGGCCAGTTAGTGTGCCCACACAGCAGGCTACTGTTACCCAAAGGAAGTGACTCACCTGTTTTCTGAGGGGACGACGAACGCGAAACCTTCTCCTGCCAACTGTACTTTTTCCCAAAAGAGTTGTTGTTTAATGTGTCCTGGTGGGGGGGCGGGGGGGGGGAAAGGGGGACAGACAGACTGTGAGACAGTAACAGAGTGAAGTGAAACAGAGACAGTGAATGCTCTTGTTCCACCAGCACACAACGTACACAATTCCACTCCCCTCAGGGCTCTATACTTCACATGCTCTCATACTCTCTCTCTCTCTCTCTCTATGTCCTCCAACTCTACACACACACACACACACACACACACACACACACACACACATACAACGTGAATACACACACACACACACATACAACGTGAATACACACACACACACACACACACACACACATACACACACACACATACAACGTGAATACACACACACACACACACACACACACACACACACATACAACGTGAATACACACACACACACATACAACGTGAATACACACACACACACACACACACACACACTCTTTCATTCACTCTCTCTCCGACACACAATCTCATGCATACCCTTTAATTCCGTCATTCAGAAACACACACGCAAGCACACACACACACACACATACTCTCTCCACCCCCCCACCCTCATACACACACACACACACACACACACACACACACACACACACACACACACAAAACAACGGCTCTATTCTGCTGAATGACCAGAGCATCTTTTGTCTGTGCTGCGTGGTGTGCATTTAAAGGGAACCAGACCCTGTTCCCAAGCAGAGAAAAGACACACACACACACACACACACACACACACACACACACACACACACACACACACACACACAGCCACGTTTGCTCATTGAGGTGTCTCCTCGTTAGTTTGTATTTTGGGGGAGTGGGCTTTGTTATTCACTTTATGTAAATGTGTTTCCCTCAAATCAAGCCCAGAATGACTAATGTGTGAAAAAAGGGTTAGGGTAACCTTAAAGGTGCTATATAAACATATATATATAATATCTAAGCATCTTGTATGTTGTATATGTAACAATGACACCGAGCGTTTAAAATGGGTACTGCAGCCCAAATTCACAACATTGGAAGAGTTGTCTCTGCTATGTTTTTGTATAGTAAAAAAAAAACACAAAATCATTGTTTTCAGTTAAAAAACATTCTCTGTGAGTCTCATGAAGTGTTGCTGAATATGTGGTTACCATATATATTATATAATGGTAGATGGACTACCTTTTATATAGCGCTTTTATCCAAAGCACTTCTCAAGTCAAGCCAGTCACATTCACCCATTCATACACACATTCAACCACTGAGTCAGCCATGCAAGGAGACTGCCAGCACGTCAATAGCAGTCAGGGTTAGGGCGTCTTGCTCGGGGACACAGATAGTGTTGGCGAGGAGGAGGCGGCGGGGGATCGAACCAGCGACCTCGTGGTTGTGAGGCGACCGCTCTACCTCCTGAGCTATACTGCCGCCTGTATTAAGTTGTTTTCTTAAGGCTGCACAGCCTTTATTTAGCCTTTATTCATTTAATTTGATTAGATTAAAGTTCATTGTCATTGCACAGCACAAGTACAGTACAGTGAAGATAAGTTGGCATCTAAACAGAGTGCAAATGTAACAGAAATATACACGGAATATACAATGTACAGTGGTGAAATGGTTATACCTCCTGGGCGGAAAATCTGGTAAAAGGTAGAACCAGACAGGAAAAAAAGGCTTCATACTTGGTGCAGTGCTGCATGCCAATAAGAAGTCATGCGTGCAATAGCATGTGTTTAACCTATAGAGGGAGTTATCTTATGCAAACCAATTTACAGCTGGTGTTGGGCGTTTGTTGTTCTCTAAAATGCATACTGAACATCGACGTATGAATCCGTGGTGCATCCAAGACTGATCCAAAGTCGGTTATGTTTAGTGATTTGGAGTGTGTGTGTGTGTGTGTGTGTGTGTGTGTGTGTGTGTGTGTGTGTGTGTGTGTGTGTGTGTGTGTGTGTGTGTGTGTGTGTGTGTGTGTGTGTGTGTGTGTGTGTGTGTATGTGTGTGTGTGTGTTCTCAGAGGCAGGGAGATGTGGTCAGAGAGAGAGGGAAAAAGAGAGCGAGAGAGCGACAGATAGAGATGGAGAGATGGAGACAGACAGACAGACAGACAGACAGACAGACAGACAGAGATAGATACAGAGAGGGAGAGAGATACAGTTAGGGAGAGATACAGAGGGGGATAAACAGAGAAAGAGACAGAGAGAGAGAGAGAGAGAGAGAGAGAGAGAGAGAGAGAGAGAGAGAGAGAGAGAGAGAGAGAGAGAGAGAGAGAGAGAGGGGGCGGGGGGGGGCGGTTGCTGCTCTGCTTGTGATGACGTTCCGTCGCCCAAAATAAGATCAGCATCCTCCTCCAATGCCAGGCGTGCCCCTGCTGACTCACTCCCAGTGATGTGCCTGGCAGAGAGGCTCAGTCACCATGGCAACCCAGACCAGTGATGTAGCAGTTGCAGGAGATAATGGCAGTGTTGTTCACACAGTGACCTTTCTGAGTAACACATGTTTGTGAGAGAAGTGGCGGGGAGATGTGGGTTATGTGGTTGTTACCTGCTGCGACGCGTGGGCACACAGAGACAGATTTTGCATGCATCTTTATCCACTTTTTCTCTCACTTTCTACTTCAGCAGCAACAGCACAGCTACGAGTCAGGCTTGTGCGTGTGACTCGATTTGAGTGTATTTAGTACTGTGTGTGCATGTCTGTCATCGTGAATTGTGTGTGAATGGGATGACTGAGGTCATAATGTCAATATTAAGCGATTCTGACAGCCCTTGTCAGCCAGTTGTCTGAGGCGAGAGAGAAACAGAGAGAGAGAGAGAGAGAGAGAGAGAGAGAGAGAGAGAGAGAGAGACAGACAGACAGACAGACAGACAGACAGACAGACAGAGGCAGACAGAGGCAGAGAGAAAGGGAGATAGAGAGAGAGAGAGAGAGAGAAAAAAGAGTGAGATACATACACATATATACAGAGCCTTAGCATCCATAACATGAAAGAGAATGACCATTTTTACATACAATAACATGAATAATATGTGGGAGTTGGGGTACGTTGGTACCCTGTCGCTGTTTACCCGAGAGACTGTAGTATTTTTCATGGAGGAGGTACATGGTAAATTGTGACAGATTGAGGATTAGGATTGAATTAAGATTAGGCCAGGCAGGAGGAATTCCTCCTCTAATAAAATGAACTGTAGGCCCACCTGTCTTTATGCCAAACTCTATTGTCTCTGTCTCTCTCTATAGGTCTGTCAGTCTCTCTGCATCTCTGGTAACATGGCTTGTCTGTTTACCTACCTGTCTGTCTGTCTGTCTGTCTGTCTGTCTGTCTTCCTCCCTGGGTGCTTGTCTGTCTTTCTGTCTACGTGGTTGCATGTCTGTCTACCTGCCTGTTTTTTTACCTTATCTTCATGGAGTGTGTCTGTTGTTTTTCATATTTTCATTGAGTATGTCTGTTGTTTCCCCCATATATTCATTGAGTCTGTCTGTTGTTTTCCTTTATTCATTGAGTCTGTCTGTTGTTGTTCTTCTCTTCATTGAGTCTGTCTGTTTTCCGCTTATCTTCATTGAGTCTGTCTGTTGTTTTCCCCTTATCTTCATTAAGTCTGTCTGTTTTTCTTATATTCATGGTCAGTCTGTTGTTTTTCATATCTTCATTGAGTCTGTCTGTTGTTTTTCTTATCTTCATGGTCTGTTGTTTTCCCCTTATCTTCATTGAGTCTGTCTGTTTGTCATATCTTCATGGAGTCTGTCTGTTGTTTTTCTTATATTCATGGAGTCTGTCTGTTGTTTTTCTTATATTCATGGAGTCTGTCTGTTGTTTTTCTTATATTCATGGAGTCTGTCAGTCATTCACCAGAAACAGGGTCTGCCAGCTGATCCAAAATTGCAACTGTGACTGTTCCCACTGAGCTTAAGGATTTGGCTGAACTCTGCATCGGGTGCTACTTCATTATGACACTAAACAGCTCACCCACTCCCCGTTCACCGGGCCATAACCCACAATCAGTGGCTTGCGGAGAAGTCTTGTGAGAAACACCCATCGAAGGAAGGAGCCATAAGAGGAAGGTTAGGCATAGCTAAGAGCTAGCCTACAGTGTGCACATCAATTGCACTGCTGCAAACGACGCCCCTGCCAAACCGTGCAGACACAAATGTATATCATTTGGTCATTGAACTGACCGGGTGAAAGTTAAACTGTGCAGCAATGTAAGACTATCTCGAGGTGATTCTCTGTTCTGTGTAGACCCTTTTTCATTCCCTGTATAGACATTCTATAACACTCTACTACTATACTCTGCTACCTGCTAAAGTGGTATTTATAAGCTTAATATTAGCAAGATTTTCAAATCTTAAAATTCCTGCTTATTTCTATCTATCCACATTAGGGCTGCCGACGGCAGACACAATTAGCGTGGAGATCTGGTTGGAGGAAAGGTTAACATTGGTCATTTACGTATACTACCGACATTGAAATGATACAATGCTGGTTGAAAAAAATTGCAGCTCCTCTTTAAGAAGATGCAAGCGTGTAGGCTGACGATAATCGACTCACTGAGCAATTCTCTTCTGATAGTTACATAATGGTTTATTCGCTTGACATGGTCATATATATATGTACATATATACAGTATAGAAATATAAATGGTTGAAAGACAGTTCTGATTTGATGCACATCTTTTCAATACGTAAAACACAAACACAAAGTAATTCTTAGGATATTAAAGAACGAGACAGGTGTTATCCCATCTAGTGAATAAAAGCGAGTAACAATCTATTTGGGTAAGCTGTATTCGGGACCCTATACATACTGTCCAAAGGCACAGCCATAAATGTAGGTTTCTTTCCCACCTTTAACGTCTGCGTTGTGGGACGGCGCGGGCAGGGCACAGTCAACGTACCATGAGCAGCATGTGCAGTACCTCACTTTTCTTTCAATGCAGCTTCCTGAATGATCTTTCCGACACATCTCCCTTCCTTTGTATGTAATACGGCACAGTTTGTTGACCTAAATAGCTTACCCTCCCACCCCTTCCAGTGCCATCATCTGGGATGTGTGGGCACACTTGCTGTTCAAATGAACTCACTACATGAATAGCAAAACATGTAACCATGGGAGCATGGTTGGTAACTGAATAATACACTTGGGTGGCTCCTGTTCAAAGGCAGTGTGTTACATTTACATGTTGAGTCTTAGGAGCCATGATATATATATATATATATATATATATATATATATATATATATATATATATATATATATATACACTTCCATGCATTGAGGAGATCTTTAGGACCAGATGTCGGAAGAAGGCCATGTCCATCATAAAGGACCGCAACCACCCTGGGCTCCATCTCTTCTCCCCCCAACTGTCTGGTCGCCGGTTGCGCAGCATCCGTACAAGGACTAGCAGGTTTAAGGATAGTTTTGATCCACAGGCAGTGAGCTACTGAACTGCTAGGAGTGCTGCCACTTCCACTTTCATAACATTGTCATTAACATTACACTTACATACTTTGCTGGACTTTCTGGACTCATCACAGTTACTGCACCGTACTGCATTGTATTCATGATGCTGCTGCACTACTGGCACTTTAACATATCATTGAAGTCACTTTGCTGCTCTTTTTTGGTTTATTGTTATTGTATATATTATTTTTATTTGTATGGTGTTGTTTTGGAGATTTATATTGCAGGAGGGAATGGGGAGTAAGTGTTCCTATGTACTGGCAAATACAAATCTTGTATCTTGTATCGCGGGAGCCATGATATATATCTCTGAGATATGAAAATCGACATGATCATTATAATTGGGCTATCTAGTAATATCTAGTTTCTTCATCTTACTTTGTTACGTCCTATTATGATCACACATGGGCAACAGACCGTGAGAGGTTATCGGTCTTGACAGGGCAGGACAGCTGAGATGTTGCGCAATCCATCCTAGCCATGTTACAGAGCAATTATTTCCTTTATACTTCATAGTCACGATAGCTCACTGTATGTGCACACACGGGCACACACACGCAGGCAAATGCATGCACATGCACACGCGCGCACACACACACACACACACACACACACACACACACACACACACACACACACACACACACAGTCACAAGCTCTGGCAGCCATTATACACAAACGGAGATGGGCACCAAGAACAAAAGCATGTCTCTCTCTCTCTCTCTCTCTCTCTCTCTCTCTCTCTCTCTCTCTCTCTCTCTCTCTCTCTCTCTCTCTCCTCTCTCTCTCTCTCTCTCTCTCTCTCTCTCTCTCTCTCTCTCCACAACAACAGCTATTGTCCTCTCAGATACACAGCCCAAAACAGCACACAGAATATTCATATTACATGTCATTTCTGTTTGTATAATATCATATGATATCAAAACATTTGTTGACATTCTACAACGTGACACGAGGCTGAATGACAGATGTCTCACCCCCATGGTCTCCATCTTTAGTGTTAAATCAATGACCACCGCACTTAGCCAGCCTCCCAAACAGAGGTGAACGATGCACCAGGGCAAGGGATGAACCCGGAGGTGAGGGTGGGAGGGTGAGTTGGGTGTCCTAGTGTGGGGGTGAGGGAGACGGGGAGTTAATTTGTGGCTCACCTGAGTACGCGGCACGATGTGGAGGAGGTTAAGGGTCGTGGGTCTCTTGGGCCGGTAGGTGTCCATGGTAACAGGTGCGACAGAGTCCTTGGTTGCCGGTGGGGGTGCCACGGCCGACGCCTTTGAGGATTCTGTGTCGCTGCGGTAACCGTCGGCCCCGTCGATGAGCTCCAAATGCAGCATCTCCGCCTGGAGGTGGCCCACGGCGCCTAGCTCCGCCCTCCCAGACGTGCTACTGGTCCCCCGTCTCATGTGACCCTGTAGGGGATTGCAGCGCAGGCCTGTTCGTCAGTTGGTTGAAATGAAAACAAAACCGGCGTCAGAACGACAAGACAGCCAGCCAGAAAAAGAAATAGGATGGAGATCAGCGAGCGAGGGAACAGGCTGCGGCCAATTAGAAGGCTGCTCTGTCCTGCCTCACACTCTTACATGTGAGGCTAAGCTGATTAGAGAGAGAACGAGGGCGAGAGAGTGGTAGAGAGAGAGAGAGAGAGAGAGGAGAGAGAGAGAGAGAGAGAGAGAGAGAGAGAGAGAGAGAGAGAGAGAGAGAGAGAGAGAGAGAGAGAGAGAGAGAGAGAGAGGCGTCATTCGGAGTGATGGGAACTGCATTTGACTCATCTCGTCTATTTCCAGAGCAACTGAGTCACACACAAATAGTCTTTAGTTCCTATTTCACCAGCTTTATTCTGACAAATTAACACACACACACACACACACACACACACACACACACACACACACACACACACATACACACACAGTCTGCATATCATTACAGGTTGTAATAACATACACACATTCTGAAACATTTACATATATGAAACAGCGAGTGAGCAGCTTCATGAAGAAGACCTATCCCTTAATACCCATTAGCAAAAACACAACGACCCACAAGCTAACATACCTTGTGTAGGACAATGCCTATTTTAGGGATTCAAACATCATTGTATGATACAATATAATGATGTTGTTTTTAAATCCAACCCATCTGTTTGCCTTAAACAACAACAACAATGTATTGTGTATATACCTACAATGAGCTAGAAACAGTAGGATAACCAGAATGAGATTCAGGCTACACCATGCAGTCTGTTGCTAGCACCACATTTGTATGTAGTGCACATAAATCACACTCATTATACAATCCCAGGTCCCTGTCTCTTGCTCGCTCACCACCATCTCTCTCTCTCTCTCTCTCTCTCTCTCTCTCTCTCTCTCTCTCTCTCTCTCTCTCCTTCTCTCTCTCTCTCTCTCTCTCTCTCTCTCTCTCTCTCTCTCTCTCTCTCTCTCTGCCACGTTTCCCAGGAGCCAATGCATACTACTTAAAAACATACAGCAACAGATCATGTTGTTGTGTGTTGTGCTATGTGGACTGTCCATATAGTAAATATATTCACACACACACACACACACGTCTATATATATATATATATATATATAATATATAAAACACATATAACACAAATAACACATATGTGACACGTAAATAATTTCAAAAGGATGATATGTCGCTGTGCTTTTTAACTGTAGGTATGAATCAGGAGTGTTTGTATGTGTGTGTGTGTGTGTGTGTGTGTTTGTATGTGTGTGTGTGTGTGTGTGTGTGTATGTGTGTGTGTGTGTGTGTGTATGTGTGTGTGTGTGTGTGTGTGTGTGTGTGTGTGTGTGTGTGTGTGTGTGTGTGTATGTGTGTGTGTGTGTGTGTGTGTGTGTGTGTGTGTGTGTATGTGTGTGTGTGTGTGTGTGTGTGTGTGTGTGTGTGTGTGTGTATGTGTGTGTGTGTGTGTGTGTGTGTGTGTGTGTGTGTGTGTGTGTGTGTGTTTTCAGAACAGGTCAGAAACGCCTGCATTATCATAATCCACAACAGTGGATGTTGATAACGCCATTGACTATTTTCCCCCTAAGGAATCCTAATGGGGTATCCCTGCATCGCACCTCAATTACACACCCTTTTCAAATCTGATTTGCAATAACTACCGTACCCATCCACCCACCCATCGTCTCCTCCTCCTCCCACATCACGAACACTCCCAAACATCCGATCCGAGAGTGAGGCGGGACGGCTCTCTCGCTCTCTCTCTCTCATGACTCACCCTCCGTCCTTCCATCCCCCCGCCCCCCTCCCCCCACCTTGTCATGGCTATCCTTCATTCAGAAACCACAGCAGCTCCGGTTAACGTCTTTCACATGTAAAACATACTCATACACTTCACATCATATCAGGCGCGCTATTAAAAAAAAAAAGAATAAAAAAATGATTTGAATCCATAATCCATTCATCCCGGTTTTGTCACCCACCTTCCTCACCGCTTCACCTCTTCACCCGCTTTCAGATCGATGGCTCCTAATGTGGTCGATCCTGAGCCAGCAACTAATGCTTTATGACCTCAATTAAGCTATGGCTCCTTTAAAAGAGAGCGAGAGAGAGAGAGAGAGAGAGAGAGAGAGAGAGAGAGAGAGAGAGAGAGAGAGAGAGAGAGAGAGAGAGAGAGAGAGAGAGAGGAAGAGGGAGGCAGCAGAGACCCTGTTGCTAGGAGACAGAACTCGGTGGGGGCGGGGCCAAGGAGAAACTGCCTCGAGGTGTCCCTAATAGGACGGCCAGCTGCATCCAACCACAGCATTCCCCGGACTGAAGGTTGACCAACAAGTATGATCAGAATATATATATTTTTCTAATTATGAACATTCATGTACATGAACAAACTATTCACGTTGAGAATAATAAATAGTCTTTAAATACAATAAGAATTCAACAAAAAACTGAAATATATTTGAGATCAGTCTGACGAAAAGTGCGGTGGAAAGTAAGCACTAAGGTGTGGGACTTCTTTCAATCACTAAAAAGAAAGTGTAAAGAAATTCTGTATTGATTTACTCA
>CM051000.1:13695513-13698013 GCA_027704905.1 Muraenolepis orangiensis | reverse complement strand
TGAGTAAGGTAAAATTGTGTTTCAAACTATATCAGCATACATGCAGTATATGGAGGAAAAAGCTATTCTCAAGCTGGCTGGCTACGAAGCTCTATCTTCCGGTGAAACTGCTTGTCAAAATCAACCCACTTGAGGCAACCGATAGCCAGACATAATGCTGATTTAATAATTCCTTTCGGCTTAAAGGCCTAGCCTACTCACACATAGTTACGAATAGCAAGCTTGTAAAGGTCATAATTCATCGCTAGTCTATTACTCAAACATGTCGTAGCAAGTAGCCTCATACTGGATTTGTTAATGGGTTTATTATGTATGAAACAAGAATAGGGGAAAAAGTGATTAGTGGACGATTTCTTCCCGCCCTGTGGCAGACGAGAGCGTAGCAGCTCACGGCACATTGGAAAAAGACGTTATAAGATGTGCTCTCGCATAATCATACGAGTAGATATTTTTTTTACGGTCGAACCGTTAACCGCAATGTTTTGGGTAAAGGTTTTAACTGTTTTAGAAAAGATATAAAGGACATCGCCAAACCCTACTTTGCAGAGCGCTTACTGGAGATCAGCTCATAGCCTCCAGGACAGACCTTGGATGTCATCCTCATATTCATCATCACCATCCTTACCATCATCACCATCATCATCTCATCATCATCACCATCACCATCATCGCCATCATCACCATCCTTATCATCAATATTCTCAGGGACCCAAGTGAGAGGCAGCTGATCGGGCAGATTTTTTGTACAGAAAGTTTGACGCAGTATAATGTCACTCTTGACAGTAAAAATGTAGATGGATGGAGGTCACACCGTCTCACGGCTGAGCCAGAAAGGTCTGGCTGCATTCACGATAGCATGTTTACTCTGTGTGTGTGTGTGCCTGTGTGTGTGTGTGTGTGTGTGTGTGTGTGTGTGTGTGTGTCTGTGTGTGTGTGTGTGTGTGTGTGTGTGTGTGTGTGTGTGTGTGCCTGTGCGCACGTGTGTTTGTGTGTGTTTACAAAGGACGTGATAACCTCACACGCTGAGGTCACTGGTACACCAAGGTTCCCCTATTAGCACGTAGTACATCGGTAGTCTTCAGCGTAACACACTTTACACACAAACGGGACTGCCCCAGGAACACCTCACCGTCGACGGTGAAATATATAACTCACACACCGACCGGGACGATGTGGAGAACGTGTTCTCCACGTTTCGTCACTTGTCATTCTGTAACAAAAAGTCAATCATCGTTTGTGTGTATTTATTGACTGGCCCGTCGCCACCCCGAACCAAAATCGATGAAAAAGCAACAATCTGTTCTATGTACAGTAGCCCGCAGATCATCATACACCTGATGGTCTCTCATGGTATTACAGTATTATAATAATACAGTACAGTATTTTAATAATACATTAATAATACAGTATTTTCTCAGGTTTGTTTTGATCCAGTGACATGTGTTGAACCTAGAGTGAATCATAACACCCCCCACCGCCCCCCCCCCCCCCCCAACCACCACCATTCTCTCTTAATTCACATCTCTTCTCATCCTGCTGAGATCGCAAGCTTGCACGCAGGGGCGTCCTCTCGTCAAATTTCGCACCCCTCCCCGCCTCTCTCCGCAGGCGATGGCAAGGACAAGACGGTCCCCGTGGATGGCATCGCAATCAACCACCTACCCAGCCATCCGCCGCCCGCCTGCCTGCCTGCCCGCCCGTCCGCCCTGGGCCTGCCCTACACCTCCACACTTCCACAGAATACACAGATCAGAACACAGTGGGAGGAACACGCCTCCCGGGGAGTCCGGAGAGGAGCACATCAACATCCCGACGGGATCAGCACATACAGGTCCGTATCCGCTGCCATTTACATGGCTCTTCTGTTCACAAGCCAGAAGACTTTCTCTCTCACACGCCATCTCTCTCTCTCTCTCTCTCTCTCTCTCTCTCTCTCTCTCTCTCTCTCTCTCTCTCTCTCTCTCTCTCTCTCTCTCTCTCTCTCTCTCTCTCTCTCTCTCTCTCTCTCTCTCTCTCTCTCTCCTTAAACACACACACACACACAAACAAACCCATGCATCCTCTCTGTTTTCAAGGGCATCCTGAATGAAGACGGACAGCGACGCAAGCAGACAGCGTCCTGTAGCGAAATGCAATCGCATTTCATACAAACACACACATGTGCCCAGCTATAAGTCTACATGCATGCAACAGACAATGTCTGAGTGTGTGTGTGTGTGTGTGTGTGTGTGTGTGTGTGTCAGAGTGACAGGACAGAGACACGGAGAGAGACAGAGAGAGAGAGAGAAAGGGTACAATGTCCTACCATTTCTCCCACTGGTCCTCCATCCAGCCCTCCCCTCCGTCCTCACCAGAGTCCATGCTGTCGCTGGGCAGGAGGTGGAGGAGGTGGAGCAGGAGGACATCCAACAGAGGAAGGAGAAGTCGGGAAAAGCAAAGCAGAAGGAGCGCACAGGGGGAAGAGAGAAAAGACGAAAGAGAGAGCGAGAGAGAGAGAGAG
>CM051000.1:13645513-13688013 GCA_027704905.1 Muraenolepis orangiensis | reverse complement strand
CTTCGTAATTACACATTTGTACTGCAGGATTATGCATGTTTGATCAAGTGCTTCAAAAAAAAGCTTCTAGCCTAAAAGCAACCAAGATGAACTATTCAACATCGATATATATTAATGCACATTATACCAGCATGAATATTCATTTCTAGGTGTAAACCGTACATCAGTGTAATCTACATTGCTCTAGATCCCAGTGAGGCTTCGAGGTCTCGTTTTCCCACGGACAGTCCTGCAGACGCATGCATCGGAGAGGGTTTAATCCTGTATGTATACAACATGCACCGTGCGAAATGAATTTCGTGTATCAAAAGTAGATGCCTCTGCAAAAGCAAGAGCACAGACACGCCCTTAGAAACGGCATGTGTGGAAAGAAAACAATATCAAATGTCAAAATGTCAATTCAGTCAGCATTCTGCCGGGCCACGGTTCATAGTAACCGTAATGTTGTGCAGCCACGTAAATAAACGAAATAAATACATTTCCCCCCCCCCCCCCTCGTCCAGTCTGTGAACAAGCATCAGCACCTTCTCATATCTACAGCGCGTCTCTCTCTCTCTCTCTCTCTCTCTCTCTCACTCTCACTCTCACTCTCACTCTCACTCTCTCTCTCTCTCTCTCTCTCTCTCTCTCTCATTCACTCAGGGATTCTCTCGCTCTCATTCACTCAGTGAGGATTGACCGGCCCGTCAGACCGACCGCTGAGACTGACAGCCCGCCTGTTCGATTCCGGTCACGCTTACCTGAAACTGGCCGCCGGTGACTTAAGGCGGAGGTTGCGACCGCGGGGTTTACGGCCCGACGGCGAGCCGGGTTTCCTCTTCTCTCTGTCCGCCATAGCGTCAAGTTATTCCTCCTCCATTCGTATACAGTAGTATGTCAGCAGCCTTCCAGAAGCACCTGCTGGCAGTGGTAGAGCGAGAGCGAGCGAGAGAGAGAGAGAGAGAGAGAGAGAGAGAGAGAGAGAGAGAGAGAGAGAGAGAGAGAGAGAGAGAGAGAGAGAGAGAGAGAGAGAGAGAGAGAGAGAGAGAGAGAGAGAGAGAGGGAGGAAGATTAAAGAGAGAGAGAAAAAAAAGAGAGGGGGAGGAAGATGAGGGATAAAGAGAGAGAGAGAGATAGAAGAGAGAGAGAAGAGAGAGAGAAGAGAGAGAGAAGAGAGAGAAGAGAGAGAAGAGAGAGGGGGGGGTGGCAACACGGGGAAAGCCTTGCTGGAAGTCGACGCGCCAAAGAAGTTGACACGATCAGCAATAAAATTGTAATTCTCAGTGAAAGGACTATTAAGGAAGTCCAATCAAAATGGATGCATTATTAATATGAGGTTGCGCTCTGGGACTCTTGACATGAGGCTACACCATGTCTCTACCACATGCTCTACCACCGCAAAAGATTAGCTCTCTCAACTGACAAGTGCACTTTTATAAACATTAATAATAAAGTAGACTCATATACTCACCAAACTATGGCATTGTGAGAACGTACAGACAGTGCATGTGATGCTCAATCAGTGAATATCAGTTTGTTGCTGCGTTTACTTGAGGCGTTATATTCCACAGACCGCCACCAGGGGGCACCCACGAATTAAAAAATGCACCCTTCAAGATTCAAGATTTTTTTTTTTTAGTACAGTCGAATGCTTTACTCCCCATCCACTCCCGCACTATGAATTCCAAACAACAATAATGTTAACAATAATTTAAACAATAAAGAACAATAAAGTGTCCAAGTAGGGGTGATATGGATGATGTATAGATATGATGGCTGGTGCAAAAAGGCATCAGTCTGTCAAGTTGGCTGAAGGCATTCATTGTCTTTAGGCAGAAACAAGATGTTCAGTTATCTGAATATTTTATACATTTGATATTCGTTGATAGTATAGTACATAGTGTTGTTTATAGTATATAGTATAGCACATCATAGGTAGTATATAGTGTTGTTTATAGTATAGTATTGTTTAGTATAGTATGGTATTTTATAGTTTAGTATATTGTTGTAGGAATTGGTTTAGTATATTGTTTAGTATTGTTGTAGGAAGTGAATACTGCAGGAGGGAATGGGGAGCAAGCATTCCCTTGTACTTGTTGCAAATGGCAAATAAAAAACATCTTGACATATTCGTTTATAGTATAGTACAACATAGTATAGTATATAGTGTTGTTTATAGTATAGCATATCATAGGTAGTATGTAGTGTATTTTATAGAAATGTGTAGTAGTATTATTAGTATTGTTTAGTATTGTATAGTGAAGTATAGCATTAGGAAGTGAACACTGCGGGAGGGAATGGGGAGCAAGCATTCCCTTATCCCTCTATAAATAAAAAAACATCTTGAATCTTATAACGTTATCCATTTAACTCTCGAGGTGGTATTTCCATCCATTATATCGATAACCTTTGTCTTTGGTTGCACTTGTCTGTCGCTATAGGGCGCTTCGTCCCTTAGAATAGCATAGCGCTGTAGCACTTGATACAGAGGTGATGGGGGCAAGTTCAACTCTTTGACAGCGCCCTTGCCTTGCGGAGCAAGCTGCCGCGGCCACCAGGCACACCAGCCATTGTGGGGTTACTGGTGAGGGTGTGGCCCGGGGGGGGGGGAGAGGGCAAATGGGCGTGAGAGCGCTCCACTCTCTCCGTGGCCTCCGTCCTTGTCTAGGTAGCCCCGTCACCAGTAAACCCGGGCCCTTGTTTTCTAGCTGAGGGGGGGGGCCCCCTCTATGGCCCTGGGGCCACATGCCGACTAGCCAAACACGTTCTCTAACACACCACAGGCTGTGGTGTGTGTGTGTGTGTGTGTGAGTTTTGTGAGACAGCAGCTTCAACAGCCGACATTCAAAATGTACTACTTATTTACAACAAAAAGTAGATCTCTAAATCGATCTAAATAGATCTAAAGCGCATTTTCATATTGTCTTAGAACTGCCCTCTTGTGAGATCAGCAGCGGCAGGCTATTGCCTGTGTCACACATGCGACACATGTTTCCAGGGTGACATTTGAATTGCAGAAACATCATTATATTTGATTACTTTACATTCAGTAAAGTACTTGTCGAGTCCTGAAGCATCGGTTTGGGGAGGACTTGGTCAACTTTGAAGACACTTGCCAACTACGACAACTATCACCTGTTGGCACTTCACATTGAATTTGGAGACCAAATGAATTACAATTCTGAGAGGGAACCGTGACTGAAAGTGCACTTTTGCTATTTTTTCTTAGTATTAAATATATATATATATATAAAATATATATTATTATTATTATTTACATTTGATTCTTTTCTGAATTAGAAGATCACTTACAGCTGTGATGTGTAGTAAATCACCAAGAGGAGGAGGAGGGGGGCGGGGCAGGGAGGGTGGTTGGTGGGAGGAAAGGAGGGAGGGAGGGAGGGAGGAGGAGGGGGGGAGGGGGAGGGGGAGGGGGAGGGTCCTCTTGTTCCTCCACATTAGTAGAACACAATAGCCTTCACTCATTCAAGGGCTCCAATTGATTGGCCAGTTGGGAAATCTCTTTGGGCGTCTTTCACTGGAGACGGGATTGTGAGTTATACAGCGATTCACCACGGTCTAGCTGCTGCAGCTGGCCTCGTGCCTCTGTAGGAGTAACACACACACACAATTTATCTACCCTTCTTTCTCAGTCACACATGTAGAAAAGAATACACTTGCTATTTTCCCTATTAACCAGTAGGCCGTAACTGTTTGTCATTCAATGCTTTATGCAGGTACCACGAGTGCGCTTTCCCTGAGCACTGCAGCCCTGGGAGGTGGGTTATCAGGAGGACAAATAGCATCATACGAGGGCACCAAAAGGAAGAAAGCCAGGGGGGTGAATACACAAGGTAGCCCACAGCCACGGCCCCTTTTCCCTCCTTTAAAGTTAATGTTATTAGATTAGATCACGCCGCCTTTGACAGAGAAGAAACGGATTTAAAGAGAAGCCCAAAAAACAACAAAACAGCCAAAAAAGGAGCGCCAGCCATAGCTTTCACAGAGGCGTCCAGGGCCTCTCAGTGGCCTGTGATAGATGAGGGGAAGATGATCCCATTATATCATTTGTTAATTATCACCCATAGAGACCCGGGTCCATCTCTGGCCTTGCGACCTCCCACCGGACCCAGAGTCACCGGGGGGCAGAGTCCATTCCTGAACGGGCAGAAAAGAAGAGCTGGACAAAGCTAATTTGATTGTGTCGAATCTCAGGCTCCATATGGCACAAGATTTTGGGCCGACGGCCACCGACCAAAGGAGCTCAGGCTGTACAATAGCAACAGAGGGCCCCCCCCCCCCCCCACCACAAGCACCCGCTACCCCCTCCTCATCCTCCTCAAAACAAACACACTGAATCTAGTTAGGGCAGAGAATGGCTAGACAATGTAGAGAGGGATCTGGTGACCCACAGCTCACAGAGCCAAACATGAAACCGGTCCGGGGCGCCCCCCTCCTCACCCATCCATCCCTGAAAAGGGGGTCTGGTCTCTCTGAAAATAGTCCTGGGATACGGAGATAAGGACTCAGAGAGAAGACTAAAATGGGGTTGATGTTTGATCAACAATAATCCTCTCTTTACCTTCCTCTATACCCCGTCTCCTCCTCAATATCTATAGGGGCGGCTGTTTTTTTCTGCTGGCACCATGCAGATAAGCTTGGATGGAGGCCATGATTGCAGTGGTGCGTATGGACTGCATATGGAGTGAGTTTAGATCACTGTCTGATCCAAACTGGGCCACATTTCAGGGTGATGAATATGTAACCAGCAAACACCCCTGACCTCTGCAGCTGCAACCCAGTGCCTCAACAAGCTGCAAGCAGAGATACTTCAGCATCTTAACCTTTGATTCAGTCAGTAGATATCCTTGTGTTTATAGTCATGGTGGGGAGGACATTGTTATTGACTTGTCCCGTCGCCCCATATTACCCACATCTCTGGATTGACTTAATAATAATAATAATAATAATAATAATATCCATTGCAATTCATTGCACTTTTCAAGACACCCAAAGTGCTTAACATCATGTGAATGTGTGTGTGTGCAATGGTATTGGATACTTTTTTTAACTTTTTTTGACACAGCCCTTTTTATCCAAAGCGCTTCTCAAGTGAAGCATCAGATTCACCCATTCATACACACATTCAACCACCGACGGCGGAGTCAGCCGTGCAAGGAGACAGCCAGCACGTCAGGAGCAGTTAGGGTTAGGGTGTCTTGCTCAAGGGTACCTCAACGGGTTTTGCTAGGAGGAGCCGGGGATTGAACCAACCCCAGTTGTGAGGTGACCTCCTGAGCTATACTGCCGCCCGACTTTTTGTCTCTGTCTTCTAAATAGTGAGTCTAATCAACATATGTTGACACAACGTGGACACTAGCCGATTCCAATGGAATGAGCGGATGTTCACAGATGTCTGCTACGTTTTAACAACAACAATATGTTTACTTATCGAAGCCTATCCTGTAGGCATTGAACCAATGGCAAGGAGGCCATTAGTTAAAGCTGTCGTTAGAAGGGAGCTTGAATAAGATGTGGGTGTGGGGAGGTCTGTGCTCATTATTTTAAGGCTGAAGGGGGAAGGATTAGGATTCTGGAGAGAGAAATAAAAAGGTGAGACAAAAGGGGGAGATTTACAAGAAGCTTCGACACACAACTTCATGTGACAGGGACAGGGTAATGTTTCAATCCGGTGACTACTTCAGTTAAGTATTTAAAGTTTTTTTTTTTTATATATATATATATATATATACGTATATACAAACAGCCATCAAACAAACACACCATCTATTAATCAAATGAACATGAGAATCACTCATGCCATGCAGCTTTAAACAAAAAGCTATCAGCATTGACGAGGTTCCTCCCCGCGTGGCTCGCGGCGTGTTGCCTCCCAGCTAAACAATATAGCCCCAGCTGGGCTTTGCCCCAGGGCTGGCTCTCTGGCCAGAGCGGGAGCTGCCTGCAGGCAGCCAACAAAGAACCCCTGATGTCCCAGAGAGTAATGTGTTGTAATGACAAATGTGTTGTAATTACATCCCCAACGTCTCCAGTAAGAGCCATGTGTTGGCACAGTTACCCCCTACCCCCCCCTCCCCATTCTCAATCTCCCTCCCAATCTCAAAAGGTCATAAGTACCTACTTATTTTTTTTAAAACTAAATATTCTCTCGATAGAAATCCCCAAATCCCACTTTCACTCCACAGCCGGAAAAACCCGGGCTGTACTGTTTGTTTGGAGCGAACCTAAACAGGGCTCCAAGACGCTTGAGTTACTGAGCTCAATAATTATTAACAACCCCCCCCCCCCCCACCCACCCACCCACCTCCCCCCGCCGTATCCTTTCTTTGGACGCCTGCTCCCCACAGTTGACAGTTCAGAGACACCCCACCCCACCCCCTTCTGCTTGAGCAGAAACAAACTTCCATTCCACTCCTTTTGTCACCTCTGACACCCAGGGGTGCCTCAATATGGCCCAGCCAGCCATCAATGGGGGAGGAGGGGGGGGGCTACAATGATGATAGGCCTACAGGGCGGCCCTGGGCACGCCGGCACAAAGCAGGGAGGACAGCTTCCATAAGGCCGGCTAACGTGGGGCCCCCTGCATGCTTGTAAAGTGGGAATGCCAAGGGAGAAGGAAGGACAAGGCTTGTGGTTTGGGAAAGGGGGGGGGGGGGTAGAGGCGTATGGTTGGATATGTCTAACGAGAGGTCTTCTTCTCTTTGGCTGGCCTCAGACAGTGAGACATTTGGTACATTTTTCTGTAGATTTCAAGTTTTTGTTATGACTTGGAGTGCATACATTACAGCACTAGCAGATGCATACATTAGCAGCACTCTTATGATTAACTGCGTTAATCATATAGGCAAGATAGATTAATCTCCAGTTAAGACAAAATGATTAAGGATTAAAACATTTATACAATTATAATAGAAGGATATATATATACATATACGGTATATGAAACTTTTTTTTTAAATAATAAATATTATTTAGGCAATATAAAAAAAAAAAAAAAAATGCCAAAACTAAGACTAAAATTGGCAAGAACAGTGATCCTAAATATGTGTAAAGTAAGTAATACACAATAAAAAATGACCATTTCACTTTATGTGAAGCAAACAAGTTATAAGAGTCCCTTCACTTCTGGTTTGTTGTCGACCGCTGTTTCCATATTTTAATAATAATAATAATTCCGGCTTTTATATAGCGCTTTTATTCAAAGCGCTTTACAAGTCATGTAAAGTCCTCACATTACCCATTCATACACCGACGGCGGAGTTTTTCATTTCCACATATCCAGGTTCCCTCAACTTTGGGGTCAGATTGCCATTATTGTAGAACGTGGCGTTTTGAGATGACCTATGACAAATTTCACAAGTAACCCAAATATGGTGAGACAAGGGTCTGGTCTCATTGTTTCACTATAAGCCTTTGATATATAATCAAATATAGGAGACCAGAAGAGAGTGGAGCTTGGGGCAGACCCATAGCGGATGGGCAAGCAAAGCCATTTTCTTTCTATTGTGTCTTTATGAAAGGGTGAACCAGGTGACTTCAGATAAAATGCTAGTGCAAGGCATCTGGTGGTTTTGTAGAGCCTGTAGAGCTCCAATATGTAAGCCAGTAGAGCGCCACTGTATAAGCCTCTAGAGCTCCACTGTATTAGTCTGTAGAGCGCCACAATATTAGCCAGTAGAGATCCACAATTTTAGCCAGTAGAGCTCCACTGTTTTAGCCTGTAGAGCTCCACTGTATTAGCCTGTAGAGCTCCACAATATTAGCCAGTAGAGCTCCACTGTATTAACCTGTCGAGCTCCACAATATTAGCCAGTAGAGATCCACAATTTCAGCCAGTAGAGCTCCACTGTATTAGCCAGTGGAGATCCACTGTATTAGCCTGTAGAGCTCCACTGTATTAGCCAGTAGAGATCCACTGTTATTGGGAGTGGAGCTTCGGGCAAAGCCACAGCGGATGGGCAAGCGTAGCCATTTTCTTTCTATTGTGTCTTTATGAAAAGGTGAACCAGGTGACTTGGAATAAAATGGTACTGCAAGGCATCTAGTGGTTCCCATTGACACATTCGCTGTGTGCACAGCCTCCCCTCAGCTCCACCCGCCCACAGTAAAGGTGGGCAGGTGGAGCGTGTTATCCTCGTAAAAATAGCGTTGTATTCAACAGTTTTGACAGTCTCCAACTTGTCCACGTGGTTACAGCCAGCAAGAAATCCTTGTAGTGGCCTTCGCTATGCATTCTTTTTTACATGGCAGGCCTATCTGGGGCAGCGCACTGCAGAGACACACGACCCCGCAAGTGTTAGCCTTTGGTCTGTAGAGGTCCATCCAGACCTCCACTGTGTTAGCATGTACAGCTCCACTGTGTTAGCATGTAGAGCTCCACTGTATTCGCTTGTAGAGCTCCACTGTATTAGCCTGTAGAGCTCCACTGTGTTAGCATGTAGAGCTCCACTGTATTAGCCTATAGAGCCCAATATGTTAGCCAGTAGAGCTCCATTGTATTAGCCTGTAGAGCTCTACTTCATTAGCAGGTGGAACTTCACTGTATTAGCCTATAGACACCACTATGTTAGCCAGTAGATCTCCACTGTATTAGCCTCGTAGTGCTCCACTGTATAAGCCTCGTACAATTCTACTGTATTAGCCTGTAGAGCTCACTGTATTAGCCTGTAGAGCTTCACTATATCGATGTTTTTCTCATGACGTCAAAGCCAATGTCATGTGTTTTTGTTATGTGTTGTGGTTGGCAAAAAGCGACGCGTGACCTGAACTTTACACAGAATGAATGCGATTGTAAGGAAAAGTTACCATTGTTTAAGGCATAATGCTGGTAAGTTGTGTTATTGGTTGCACAAATCCAATTTCAGGGTTCAGGGTTCTAGTATACGTTTCCTGAGGATTCCAGAACGAGAACCAAAGCGAGAGGCCTGGATAAATGCAATTAATAGAAAGAACTGGGAGCCTTTTGGTCACTTGCGACTCTGCGGTATTGTAATGCTTACTCCCCATTCCCTCCCGCAGTATTATTATAAGTAATAGTACTTTTCTAAAACACTAAAGGCCTACTATAAAGATACTGTACACAAGAAAAAGTAACAATAAAATGATTGATGGACATCTTCTTGTTAGCTTTAGTCAATGTTTTGGTACAAATTATCTGAGTTATTGTAATTGAAACCATTCAGTACTCATGATAAAATGCATTTTCCATGAAATAATGGTTAACATGACCGCTAACAAAAAACGGATAAGCTTCCAGTGATTTGAAAGCCTTGAGAGACTCCTTTGTGTATATCCCTGAAGTGTCGCTCAGGTGTAAATATCACCGAAGCTCAAATCTGGCCAAAGATTGGGCTTATTTTGCGATCCTTTCAATGCGTACAGGTCTGGAAGTGAAGCCAAAACTTTATCATACGTTAGTTTAGAAGAATTTCAAGAACTAGCGACTTGATTGAGTCTAGTCTATGAAGAGACTAGAAAATCACGTGAAGCAGTCGAGCACGCCATACTTTCTATGTAAAAGATACCAAGAACAAGGGCTTTTTGCCAACCGTAAAACTGCGCATGCATGGAAATGTCATTCTTGGTAAACAAGAAACATCGTTGAGCTCCACTGTGTAAGCCTGTAGAGTTCCACTTCATAAGCCAGAAGATCTCCACTGTGTTAGCAATGTACTAATAGTAGGCCTAGTTTAGGCTACTCAATTTAAAGTGAGCTCACGTATTTGAAAGGCATCCGACATGCAACAGAAAGTGTGTTTTTTGCTTGGCTTTTGGTGCATAGTACAAAGTGGAGGGCATCATCAAACACTTTATTTGTTTTAGATATGTAGGACTTCTTGAGCAACCTTGTTTGTGTACCTTGTGAAACAACACCATGAACAGGAACTTTTAAAGATATCACATGGTTTCATGTTCAGTGTGCAGCCATTGGTGGTGTTGTGTTTACCTTCAACGGCCAACTTACTATTGGAGGCCTTTAGAATTGTTACCTTTGCACAGAACAAAAAAACCGAAATGTTTTGCGACGCCACTCGAAAGCGTGCCTCAATATCAAGAAGTGTCG
Source organism: Muraenolepis orangiensis (assembly GCA_027704905.1). Taxonomy (NCBI): domain Eukaryota; kingdom Metazoa; phylum Chordata; class Actinopteri; order Gadiformes; family Muraenolepididae; genus Muraenolepis; species Muraenolepis orangiensis. The sequence continues at coordinate 13,677,950 of CM051000.1, read as the reverse complement.
GTGGCTGACGGTAGGAGATGAATGAGGGGCTTCTTGTACACAAAAGAGGTCTAGTGAAGAATGCCAGCCAATCCATTCACTGCATGGCCCTCACCGACTAGAAGAGGTAAAGAGGAGACATGTTGAAGGAGGCCTGCAGTGAGGCCAAACCCGGGACGCACAATAGCATATGCAAATACCATCGATCCAACTGAATCAAGAACACAGACAAGAGCTCTATATCCTGCACCCTTTCACTGACAAATGTTAGGAACACGCACACCAGCATGCATGGACATGTACACCACGCACACACGTAACAATCTACTCTCACATACTGGTTATTCTACACTCAGAACTTTACTCTTGGAACTGAACCACCATATTAAGGCAACATGAAATAGAAAACTACTTTGAACAAAGTTAACATAAACGGTGGTATATCAAAAGTTTGCTTTATTATGATTCACATACGGATCTATAAAACATTGAGTAAAAAATATATCAATTTACAGAATCAAGCATAAATGTATTTACATATTTACATGGGTATCAAACTGAATATATGAGGCATGTGGGTTTCCAGCATGTGGATGGTTAAAAGTCCTTCCAAGTATTGGAGAAGTCGGTTGAATGCTTGGTTGAACGTCCCATCCATAGAATCGGTAAATCAAACAACAGCCCCAGAGAATGTGACATGCATGCAGTGCCTTGCATAAGTGTTCAAACCCACCTGCTAAAACACTAAGTTTACTGGATAACAACAGTAATATTTTTCTATATATGATATTTAAATTTACAACAATACTTTAATTAATTATTAGTTAGTCACATGGATTTTACACCACAACATATTAAATGGAATATACTGTTTGCCAAACTAGGCTTTTCAACCCCTTTCACTTTGGCCAACCTCAATTACACAATGTTACCTTCAGAAGTAACCTAATTAGTACATCATGTTTTATGTAATGTACATAAATAAGCAATAATTATTTTTAAGGGGTGCAGAGATGAAATGAAGGTGTGCTTAAGCACCCCTAAAAGGAGCTCTAAACTGGCCAATTCTGGATAGTTTCACAAACAATCCAAACTTATTTACATCATGCAGCAAGAGCAGATCCTGGCCTCGCGTCATATGGGCTAAATGTTGTTGTTGTTGACGTCTGTCCCTTCAGTTGCTTAACACCTCCGTGTACCTGTGTAACCAGGCGGAGAAGTCTACCAGTTCGGGTTCTTCGGAGCGTAGACTCCCATAGACGGTCCCGTCCTCCGACGCAGACGACGAGCAGGTGGAGTGTGGCGACTCGGGTCCCACGGACAGCCCGCTGGAGAGCGAGGGCGAGGAGGGAACTTCCGTGTTCTCAAACGCGGACGACATGGAGTGGCTCGACTTCAGGAGCCGCTGCAGGGCTCGGATGTACTCCACGGCGGACCGGAGCGTCTCCACCTTGCTGAGCTTCCCGTTCGCGGCTCCGCTGGGTACGTGCTGGCGCAGGGTCTGGAAGCCGTCGTTCACCTGTCTCACGCGGTTCCGCTCTCGCTCGTTCCTGCGCGCCACGGACGCCACGAACTGCGTCTGTTTGTGGGGGAACTCGAAGTCCACCCTGTCCAAATGGGTTCTCTTTACGCAGCGCAAGAGCTGCGGCGACCCGGAGCGCTGTCTATTCAGCACCTCGGGGTCGGCCTGCCGTGGTTCCACTTTGATCGCCGCCCTTTCTTCAGGTATAAAAGTTGGACTACCCGACACCATCAAGAGCGTATACTGTGAAAAGTGCTGAGGAGTGGAAGACGACATGGTCTCCATTTCTTCAACAAAAAAGTAATAAAAAAAAAAAAAAAGTAGAATAACTGATTACAAAGCAGCGCGAAGTTGATGCACACTGATGCCCCCGACAAATCCAGGACGGACGACAACACGTCAGATGGCGCCGCGCTGGTTTCTTTTTTACAAGTGATGTCTCCTCCCCTCCCTTTCTCTTATACGTCGCACGCTTTCTGAGAAGACTCACAACACACAGCGGCCGTTGGACGGACCGTAGACGCGAGCCAGGCGCGTGTCCTGCGGCGTCCCCCGCGCAACACACACACACAAGGCAGCAACTCATTTCCATTCCAATAGAAGGCCAATCCTGGATGCTGATTGGCCCATTCAAAGTATTGGCCCATTCAAAGTACGCACGTTGTAAAAAAAAATCCAATGTACTCTTTCCACCACAAACGACCACCCCACCCCCCCCCCCCCCCCACACTCCAAAATAAGAAAGAAGCTACATGCATATATAATGAAAAATGCTGTACTCTTTTGTGAGAATGAGGATACAAAGCTATTTAGTGACTGAAGTGTATAGCTTTATATATATTTTTTTAAGCACCCTTTTTGATGGGCTGCATATGATGACACATCTCTTCCAATAAATTAACTTCAAATAAGTTGCACGTGAACCATAAAAGGCTATACTTTATAATTATGTTAATGAGAATGTATATGTTTTGCAACTGAAAGCATTGCATCTAGTCATCATAAAGGCATATATAGAGATCTGATCAGTCCATCGTGTGCTCATGTCCCCAAACCCTTATTTACTGATTTACTGTCCTGCATGCAGTAAAAGAAAACAAATAAATAAAAACATGGCTTGAATTAATGATTGATGATTCATTAAAACAGTGTTTATTGTATTTCTGGGCAACAGTTGTGCTGCAGCATACCTTCCTAAAAAAATGTATGTAAATGACTGAATATATTGCTCAAGGATATAGTGTTGTCCATGCAAGCCATTCCTGGACCATGGCCAATGCAATTACAATCACACAGCTTATCTGTATGCAATCATCTTATGTATTGCTCTGTATGTGCCATATGTTGAAGAAATTCTAAATATGGTACCCATGCATTTGATCCTTGGAAGCAGGGGGAGGCTTCAAAGTGCCAAAGCAGGCTGTGTGGTCTTACTCTCTAAGCCAAGATGCTGCTGAATATGAATGATCACATCAAACGACTCAGAGGTTCACATTAATAAATTGTACCTGAGCCCCTGACCAAGGCACTGGACTTGGTCCCTGTGTGCTGCCCTGTTAGAAGCAGAAATAAAGACTCATGCCTACCCAAGCATCATTTTTTTTTCTTTTACATGAAAGGGCAAGATATAAGGATTTTGTGTGTAAAGATTTTAATAAGTTTGGTCTGTTTCATAAAAAAATAAATAATAAAAATAAAAAGCAGAGAAAATGGACATTTACAACTTCAAGTGTAAATTGCAACAGCAGTGGGACAAAGTGTAAATGTCACAAAAACGTTTCTCCTAATGTGAAAATGCTGAAAATGAAAATTTTGAGCAGGCATCGCAAGCCATTGGAATTGTTTCAAGTTGAATCGTCACACCAGGGCTCTATGCTGCCACCTTCTGGACAATTGTAACCATTACAGCTTCACAAGCTGGGCAGTGGTACGGCGTTACTGTGGTTGTGTACCGTCTGACATGTAGTCTTCTTCCTGTCCATTCTTAGGTTGAGTGCTGGTCTCTCCATCCACAGGATCTGCAGATTGTGTTGCTCTCATAAGGTATGCGGGTACAAACTGAAAATAATGAAAAAAATGTAATCCAAGGAAGTTATTTTCTTCAGCAAAGTCTGACATGACAACAAAAAATACAAAATGGTGTGACATTTGTTTATAAAAATTTCAACACATACAACACATGTAGCCACATTTAAATACTAAAAACTAAATAACAACACATATGACACCATTAATTCTTCATCTATAGTTGTACAGCACACTGACCAGGCAGGGTTGCGATGCCGGGTGGTTGGTATCGGCTCCAGAGGCATCCTGGATCCTCTGGCTGCGGCGGACGCCAGTGAAGTGGCCCGGCTGGTTCAGGGAGGAGGGTCTGAGGCGGCTGGGGGTGAGCAAGCCGCCCTCAGCCTCCACCAGCAGCTCTGTCAGCTCCTCGTTGGTCACCTGCTCGTCCTCTGTAGAGCCGGACAGACGGACGGACGGACGGACAGCGGTTCATCGTCGCTGCGGTATATACACTGACATTGACATACCGGTGATCTGATTCAAAAGTCTAAAATATGTGCAACAGCATGAAATATGAATCTCTTATTAAGGACATTTTTTTTAGTAGGATTGCAAAACCATGTCATCTAAATTATTTAAAAAGGACCACACCCGAGTGGGATGGATCGAGGGTTTCACAGTCTGGACAGGTCCAAGCAGCTCCCTCGGTGGTCTCAACTGGAGTCGTCAAACAATTCATATGATACCTGGGAGAAGAGTCACATGGAAAAAGGGAACTATACATTGGTTATGGCGAGAAGAAGTGAAGATGAACAGAACCATGACACCAAACAAATGTTTTGAAAAAATGCCTTAAATGAAGTAAATAAGTAGGCTAACAATATAGCAATGTGTGGCCCACACAGAATGCACTGAAATGTGCCATACCCTGAATCACAGAGTGTGCACACTAGCAGCTGGTGGCTACGGTCACTCCGTCCGCACGCCTCACAAAGAACAGTCTCTCTCGCTCTCCTATCATCGTCATCACTGGCAGGCCTTCGCCTCGGCACCCGTATCTGGATGGAACCGCAGAAATCAAGTACTTAAAAAAAAGGAGATGTGTTTGTGTCTTCACACGTTTAAAAGGGAAACTCTTCTTTACCTCGTTTTGAATTGGCCCTCCAAGACACGACCTTTGGCAGATGACATCAAAGCTGGTCCTATCCACTGGACAGGAGTTTGCGGTCTAAATGAAATCAAACTAGTCTGTTAACTACCACCCCTGTCGTTTTGTTTCTTTCATGAGGACAAAGTTAACAAAAATACTTCTACATTCTCACAACATAAGTTTTACAATGAAACGCATAATCTTCACCTTTGACCATTCGAGAATACACACGAGGCAGAAGGTGTGCTGGCAGTTCTCTAGGGTAGCTACGGTCTGTCCGCTGAAGGGACTCAGGCAGACCGGGCACGTGTTCACAGGTTCACCATCTCCTGGTCCAGGCGAGATCATCTCAGCCATGCTTCAAGCTTCACGATTACTGCATTCAGCAGAGATTTAAAAAAAATAAAAAAACAACCCACAAACATCTTACTAGCCATTTCGATTAAATTCACACACTTTTCACATAGGCGCTCATAACACTATGAGACTACTTCTGGAGCTATGTACCTGGGCACAGGTAGTAGACTAAACTAGTAAACATAACACACATTGACCATGGACACTTTTTTTTTACAGAGCTGTCAACGTGTGACCCCAATATTAACAGGCACTAAATAGGCATTTATTTAATTGATCAAAAGCAGTAGCAAAGAGAGTATACTTCACTCGTTAGATGATGAGCGACACCTGTGTTGTCACACGACGACGCCTCTATGAAAAGGGTCTATTATTATTACTACAAACACGCGAGAATTAATATAACCTACCAATGTGATGTCTGGATAGTATGTTCGTTAGTGTGACCTTAACAGAGAAAAAAAGCGACTACAACTCAGGTTGTTCAGTCAATGCAGAACTTGATGCACACCATTCGATTCCACTGCACTCGGTCGACGCGTATATTGACGGTCGCGCTGAAACTATTCCACGGCAGCGTGCTTCCTTGTTTTGAAAACGCTGAAGTCTGATTGGTTGGGTTGGACTCCCTTTCTTTGTCTGGAGCACGATAGGACGATGCGTGCGTAGGGCGGAGACCAACGAAAGCGACTATTGGCTATTATTTATAGACCATTAAGAAGCAAAAAGTGATAAACAGTCAATACAGTCATTAGTTTCACTCTTTTTATTTAGACAAAATCGTTTGTATCAAATAATGAACATGTTAAACATAAACACTGCTTAAATGAGACGACTATGTAAATCCTTCATAATGAATCTGCGCACACACACACAATCACACACACACACACACACACACACACACACACACACTTTTTGAGTTCAGAGTGTGTGTGTCGACTGAATGCATTAGCACACGCTGACAGCGTCTCCCAGGTCGTCGTCCTGAATGCCAGCGTTGGAGAGGTACTTTGCAGACGGATACGGTTGGTCCAACTGGGGGTAGTCTGTGAAGGGTGGGCCTGAAATCACACCAGCCTGCTGGATGAACTGCTGCAGGTTACACTGTCTCAGGTCCTTGTTACACTCCTCTATCAGCTGGTACTTGTCCTAAAGAAATGCAGGGGCATGGGATAGTTAGTCATGGTGCTGAACATCAATGCCCACAATTGATTGGCAATATCTGCATATCTTATGTTTATCTTTAGCTTCAAAAAAATAATAATATACAGTGGTCTGGAGACGGGACTGTAGTACACACTTTGGCCTGAGGAGGGCATTGTAACACACACCGCAGGAAAAATGACCTACTCCTCTGCCGTGCAAAATACACACATTTGAACATTTCAGTGAAGAAAGAACATACACCTCCAGCATCGCCTTCACACCTCGTAGTTCCTTCTCTTTTTCCATCAGTGATGCGCTTAATTCATTTCCTTGTTGCAGGCGACTTTGGAGCTCCCGTTTCAGTGAGTCCAAGGAGGGATCCCCTGGCTGCCGCGGGGCAGCTTGAGAGCTCTTTTTGAGCTGCAAGTCCTGCCCTAGCCGGGCGGAACGTGCCTGGAGCTCCTGGAGCCGGTCGCTATGGTCGTCAACGGAGGAGTAGATTGTGTCTAGGCGTCCATGCATATCTGGAGAGAACACGTGATTACAATGAATACATACAAATTTCATTCACAGATTTAGATAATAATAATAATAAAATAAAAAAGACATCCTGCTTTCAGCAAAACACAAACCTTGTTCGAGGTCTAATTCCACCTGTAGCTGCTCCTCCCAGTATTCCGCATGCATTAGTTCTGCTTTATTCTGCCTTGCTCTCATCTCCAGCCCATCCAGGTCCTCCGCTAGGCTGGAAGTCGGGTCGGCCGTGGGGGATGAGCTCCTCTCGCTCTCCCAGGGCTCAAACTCCAGAGCTTGAAGCTGAGTCTCCAGGTCATTCAGCCGCTCCTGCTGCTTCAGGATCTGTCTGAAGGCCTCCTCTTTGGAACCGTGGGGCCGATGCGCTTTAACGGGGTCCAAGGGTTCTTGGAAAGGCACCGGGGATGCCCTTGGCGGCTCTGGAGAGTCTCTGGGTGAGGCCGAATAATCCTTGCTCCTCTTCTTCCTCCGGGGAAAAGTGGAGGGGCCCAGGTGGAAGGAGAGGGCCTTCTGTGGATGGCTGTGACCGAGGTTTGCTGGTTCTGGGTGCCTGGGCAGCAGCGGTTGTTTCTCCATTTTAGATCCATTGGGGCCGTTGCTGAGGACCCGCCCTGTCCGTCGCAGGACGAACTGGACCTCGGTCGCTTGTTGACCGAGCTGAGCCACAGCCTGCAGTGGACAGTCGGTTGCGTCGAGATGCCTCTCCGTGCCCCGCAGTTTTAGGATGAGAATGTAGCAACCCGTCTGGCCTACAGGGAAACCAGTGACAGGTTAGGAATCAGATAATGGAATCGGATAAACTAAACGGACATGGCTACCGTTCCCTAAAGACATGTGGTCCAATTGGTTGTTGTGTAGTGGTAGAAAATAAAATTGTTTCATTTAAACCACTGTAATCTCATGAGAATAGAGGTCGACATATGGGCAACACTTACCAATGGCCTGAGCGAGAGCAATGACCACATCCTGACAGGAAGTGGTGTTTGACAGGCCACACACCACTCTGACCACACCATCCACCCACACCTTCAGCTCCATCAGCAGCAGTGGATGCACACGCCTACTCAGGAGAATGTGGCTCCATCAGGTAACCTGGACCGAAACTGTGGGGGGGGAGGGGGGGGGGAGGGGGGGGGGGGGGGGGAAAGAAGAGAATCATCACAATGTTGAACCAGGTATTCTAGTGATAAGCAATCTGTAACACATTCCCGCCTTGATGCGATCAGGTTCTCTGGTGGTTTAAACTTAAAAGGTAAACAAGATGCCGCAGTGTACACCTGCCTAACGATACACAGCCTCTCAACACCGAGTACAAACACCCCGCCATCAAGGTGTCCACATCCAGTTTGATGCAAGTAAAACCCTCACATATTTTCGAATAAGTTGGCGAAAAGAGGGATTGTATAAGTAAGCCTCCGTGCACCATATCCGACACGGAGTTCACGATCCACAACTGTGAGAGAGAAGCCTAAAGCTGAACAGCAGAACACCATTTCTGCCAAAGATAAGAAAAGAACATTATTAGCCATTAGTTATGGCCCAGGGACAGCACTCAGTAGCTTGTCTCCTCACTCACTCCTATGCTACTACTTTCCTACCCTGCAACCTCAGGCTTTCTCTCTGCACTTCCTGAACCAGTAATGGGGATTTGTGATTATCTCGACCCGCAGTGGTGCGACGAACCAGAAAGACCAGTTCTAAGTTAAAAACATTGTCAAGACATGACGAACTGATTTGTTTGTTATTGTCAGTTTGCGCGCACACACACACACACACACACACACACACACACACACACACACACACACACACACACACACACACACACACACACACACACACACACACACACACACACACACACACACACACACACACACACACACACACACACACACACTCTAACATATTGTACATTATATGCAGCCTATTTTCGAATACATGGGTGTTGTTTTAGAATGGAGATACATAAGGTTGTTGTCAGGTGTTGGCAGGGTTATAGTCCAATACAATAAAGCACCACAAGTTCAAATGAACAAAAAAAACAGAGCTGTGAATTCAACCAAAAGACATGGGGGTGCCCGTATAGTAACGAATTAAACACATCTACGTGGTGCATCACATTTGCCAGAGGGCAGAGATTTGAGATTTGATAAAAGAGCAGGCTTATAGAGAACACAAAAGGAGTTTCAGTTGAAAAACTCCTCCTATTGGCCGGGAGCCAAGTGAGTGAGCTCTAGGAGGCCAATAGAAACCAACAACAGCTCGGAGCATCTTTTTGATAGCGCGGGGAGTTCACACAGGTTAGGTGAAGGCTTGGAATGTGGCAGAACACACTGACGTGCTTCACACACACACACTCCGCCCACACATTCCTCAATCCAGTCTCTGACGAAACACTGCATTACATAAATTCTGCAATACAAAAAGGTTACATTTGAACGTTTAAAATATGACTTTTACATGCTACTTATTTGAAACTGAGGGGAAAACAGCAGTACATATAGGCCCATGCAGGCTTACAACATGATCTGATCTTAACTAGATGTAAACAGCGCCTTACGTGGAACGATTATACATAAGTAGCCTATAATGCGTAGGATATGGTAAATCTTAGCATATCAGTGTATATTGTTAAACTGTATACAATTTGTGAAACGCAAATTACGTTGTCACCTACATATATCAGCTGTTCTATTAGTAAGACGGGGGTTTTTTTTAAGCAAGAGTGTGACGGCTCACACATCACTAACAATCCATTCAGCGTTAGCCTAGATCACTAGATCTGAAGTCAGTCGCTGACCCTTTTTTTCCAGCATTATTTTAAAACAACAGCGAGTCTTCTTCCATGTACTGTATCATAACAAACGGACACATGCTGCGTGGTTAGTTTAGCGTGTAGCACCTGACTCTGATCATTTACGCGTTGTTGAATGTTATACCTGTGCTGTTCTCCGCTGTCCCGTCACGTCCAAAGAGGTCCTACTCCGAACAGAAGAAGAGAGGCCCGACAACAACAAAGTGTTGAACTTGTATGCGAGTATCTGTGTTAAGCCACAGCACGGTCTAAAGAACTGTGCCAGTGTGTGTAGCACGGAGTAGGCGTGTGGAATGAGCCATCGGAATGTGAGTGAGCTGAAACTTTACGCTCTCTCTCTCTCTCTCTCTCTCTTGTCTCGCTCTCCCTCCCCCTTTGTCTAAATAGTATCACACTATTGATCAGAAATGATGGGATGGGCATGTGCGTGTCGTTAAAAATACGTCCTATTAATATCTGTTTAAAGTAAACAATAAAACATACAAAATGTCCAATTCTGTGGCTAAAGTAAACAAAAATGGAAGACAAAGTAATGTTAAACACACAAGCACAAAGCACTCTCTGTCTCTCTCTGATACACACACACACACACACACGGGAGATATGGATGAGCTGCGTTATACTCCAAAGCAGACGTCGTTTGGTATATTATAAATGCACCACTAGATGGCAGTGTGGTACCTGTGACATGGTCGAAACTAAATCAACAAAGATGTACGTTCCGTTCTGAAGTTGACCATTTCGAATCAAATGTAGCTGCATGTTATGCATGTACAACTAATGTAGGAGCACAAATTGAAGATCTCAGATTCCAAAAATGTATATAATTTTGAATTTCCAGTGTAAACACAGTATGTTGATATACACAGATTGGTATGTTCATCTGGTGGGTACATGCTGTGTGTGTGTGTGTGTGTGTGTGTGTGTGTGTGTGTGTGTGTGTGTGTGTGTGTGTGTGTGTGGTGTGTGTGTGTGTGTGTGTGTGTGTGTGTGTGTGTGTGTGTGTGTGTGTGTGTGTGTGTGTGTGTGTATATGTATGCATGTACTTGGGTACCTGTGTGTGTGTGTGTGTGTGTGTGTGTGTGTGTGTGTGTGTGTACTGTGTGTACTGTGTGTACTGTGTGTGTCTTTGTGTGTGTGTGTGTGTGTGTGTGTGTATATATGTATGCATGTACTTGTGTACCTGTGTGTGTGTGTGTGTGTGTGTGTGTGTGTGTGTGTGTGTGTGTGTGTGTGTGTGTGTGTGTGTGTGTGTGTGTGTGTGCGCATATGTGCGTGTGTCTGTCTGACTGACTGTTCATGTGTTGTGATGCAACCCGTGTGGCCTGGTTATAATAACCTGTGGGACCGTGCTCATGGTGTGTCAGTGGCCAACATGGCCTCTCCCAGCTCATTCAGCCCTGGGAGGAGTCACAGTGGGAGTCAATTGACCGACCGTATAGCTTCCACTCTGAATGGCAGTCTCAGCCCTACGGCGGTGGCACAGGAGAGAGAAAGACAGAGAGAGAGAGCGAGAGAGAGAGAGAGGCCAGAGAGGCCAGAGAGAGAGAGAGGCGAGAGAGAGAGAGAGAGAGACCGATAGCCTGTCACCTCGAAGGAGCCAGCCCCTAGCAACAACAATCACTCTGAACAACATAAGCTGAGTGACCACTGGAGGAAGACGCCTCACACAACACACACACTCACACAACACAAATAAACACACACACATCCAACACACACACACACACACACACACACACACACACACACATACACTCTCACACACACACACCTGCCAGACCTAACCATTCAACCCAATGACATCATTATTGTCCGTAAGGGAAAGTAACTGTGGTAGGCAGTGTTCCGGTTATCCATCTAAACCTACTGCTTTGTCAGGGGCTTGACAGCTTGTGTTGGGTCAGAAGAGAGAGAAGGCAGGGGGGGGCAAAAGTGGCCATAGCTCTGTCTTGCAGCGCTGTGATCATCTCACTGCGTGTTCATCTTTTGGTTTTGCTTATCCAGATATGACAGTTGTCTGCTCCTACTCATCCAAGTATTGGGAACAGAGCACAGCCGACAATGTTGGGGTTGATGGATAAAGAAGCATTGATCAAATCTAGGTCTTCAGTAGTTGTTCATAATTATAGTCTTGTCTTGCCAGCTTAATGCCAGGCGATCCAATCCAGTCGAGTTCGGTTTGCGTTGCTGTATTTTTTAAATTAGCTGTTTGGTAATTACGAGTTGAGCTGCACCAAATGCACTACATCCCCTGCGATAATTACCAACCACATCCCTCGGCATAATTACCAACAATTTGTGCTTGGAACAGCTATTGTTTCTCTGCAGTCCAGCAGGATTTGGTGCGTGTGTGGGGGGGGGGGGGGGGGAGGAATCATTGATTGGGTGTTAGCATTGGAGCCCTCGTGCCTCTCCGATGATGCCACTGATGCATGTCTCTTATGAGGATGGATGACTGTGAGCGGTGAGACATGACTCTGACGTTATCGCCTACATCAATTATATCCACCGATCAATGAAGAGGTGTGGCACATGGAAGAAAAAGGAAAAAAGAAAAACCACCCAGTATAGGTATAGGTGACGCACGTCCAGGGTGTCTGAATGGAATTGTAGCTGAGCGGTGTGTGTGTGTGTGTGTGTGTGTGTGTGTGTGTGTGTGTGTGTGTGTGTGTGTGTGTGTGTGTGTGTGTGTGTGTGTGTGTGTGTGTGTGTGTGTGTGTGTGTGTGTGTGTGTGTGTGTGTGTGTGTGTGTGTACACGGTATAGGAGGTTCCACAAGAGAAGAAATGCACCTTGTGTCGATAAAATGTGTGTCTCAACTCAAGAGCTGCAAAGCCTAGATTTATTTGAGGCCCTTCCATGCCTCGGTTTAACACAGACACATACGTACGCACAGCGCGCGGGGGGGGATGGCTGCTCTAGATGGTGTGTGGGTGGAAAGATAGAATGGATTGGCCTGTACTAACACACACACACGTACACACTCACACACACACACACACACACACACACACACACACACACACACACACTTCACTTAGGGGGTCCAATCGGCTCCCAAATTCCCCAGGCGCTTCACGAGTCGATAAATCCAGTATAAGGCTCCTAAATCCTACACGATACAAGCATGCCATGCAAACACAGCTTGGCTTCCAGAAGGCCCGCTGCAGAACAGACCAATTCAGGGGAGGAATCAATACTGCAGTAGTAGTGTCGTATTGGTCAACGCTTTCTGGTTAGGCTACGCGACTTCAACACTGATTTAAAGGTACCAATCCTCAGGGCGTTCAAAAGGGGCATGTATAGAAGAGCGGGGCTTAACGTGAGCAGAACATAAATGGTTCCATGGTTCAGCTTTGTCCCTGAAAGATGTGCTTATGTGCAACCACAGTTTTCTCCATCCAACCGCGGCTGCTCTGAATTCCACAATGGCAATTCTGCACTCCAAGAGGCCCCCCACCAAGAACATGACCTGTGGTGTAATCTGAATCAAAGTGTGTTTGTTTGTGTTTATTTCTATCAGGTTATTCACTGCACAAGACATGGTCTCCAGGAAAGGACAATAAACTATGCTTAGCAAATCAGTCAATTAATTGGCCAATCAATTAGTCAGGCCATTGATTATATATTTTACTGTCGGCACTCGGGCTAACCCACTTTGACATTGACGAACGACGAGTCGGCGAACGCAAACCTCCAACCTTCAACACACCGGATATAGCCGGATATAGCCGGATACGTTTGGAACTTGTCTTCAAGTGGTTCACATGCTCCTCCGCCATTCTGCTGTCAGAACACATCATCTCTCGCGGGCGTCTTCACTTCACAATATGTTCTTAAGGTGATTTGTGTGTGTGTGTGTGTGTGTGTGTGTGTGTGTGTGTGTGTGTGTGTGTGTGTGTGTGTGTGGTGTGTGTGTGTGTGTGTGTGTGTGTGTGTGTGTGTGTGTGTGTGTGTGTGTGTGTGTGTGCGGATGTGTGTGGATGTTGTGGCTTTTTCGTGCTCTGTTGGCAAGACGTAGCATAATGGGGCTGACTAATGCAGAAATAGACTGCAGGCTAAGCTTCTCTTCCAGAAATGTCTCCAAAAGTGAAGGGTGCCTTCAGCGACCCGCTCCTACAATATTTATGTAAACTAGCTTGGTTGGTGCCGCTGGAATTTGCACAATCATTTACAGAGCAGGAAGAAAAAAATAAAGTCCACATTGGAGTGTGAGGGGGAAAAAAAAGAATCAAGCCATATTTTAACTCTCTAGCATGCTATCTATTTAGCAAAGCAATGACATTAAAATGATCAAATCTCGAGGGTGTGCTTGTTTACCTGTTATCTAACAGTGGATTTAGGAAGGTCTTTTAAGGATTATGTGGAAGCACTGTGTGTTCATGTGTGAATGTGTGTGTGTGACCTGTGTGTGTGTGTGTGTGTGTGTGTGTGTGTGTGTGTGTGCTTGCGTGTGTTTTTGTGTGTATGTTTGGGTATGTGTGTGTGTATGTATGTGTGTCTGTGTGTGTGTGTGCATATGTGTGTATGTGTGTGTGTGTGTGTGTGTGTGTGTCGATTTAATAGCAGAAACAGAGATTTGGTCTATTTGTCTTTGGTGCTAATGGCTTTCTCAGACACAACTCATTATCTCTGCGTGTGTATGTGTGTGTATGTGGGTATTGTTTGCTGCCATTTCAGATTGGAATATTGAGCACAGAAGACAAAGAGAATACACCGCTGTGAACAGGAACCACAGAGAACCGTAGAATCTCTCGCTACGGAACACGTTAGAGAGAAAAAGCAACAAGCCAGTATTCCGTCGCTGACAGTCCGAAACATCACCGAACGGCACATGTTGTTGTTGTTGTTCCCCAGAGCGGTTTGTAATCAACACATATTCACCGCAGGTCACTACTTGCCCAGAAAGACAGCAGCCCTAGGCTATCGTTTGGTCGACTGTGACGTACATTATACCCCCCCATGGGACAGAGCACACAGCAGATAATTCCACATCAAGGATTTTTTTCTCCTTCTTTCCTCACACTAGTGCTTTTGTGTCTTCCTCCACCACGTCACTGCTGCCCAATGACATCAGTGACGGGGGGAGGGTGTGTGTGTGTGTGCGTGTGAGTGTGGGTGTGTGTGTGTGGGTGGGTGTGTGTGTGCATGTGTGTGTGTGGGTGTGTGTGTGTGCGTGTGTGTGTGTGTCGGACAACCAGAGACATTGGGCCGCTGTCCTGCTGCTGCTGTGGCTGCTGTACACGGATATGCGTTTTTCAACACTCAGTGACATAACTTTTTGGATTCCCCCCCCAACAACAAAAAAATCCAACAACCCCCCCCTAACACATGAAAGATGGCGTTGAGGTTCCTTGGGCTCCTCTAGGGTTCGGGGGCACTATCGATAGTCGTGTGTAGAGGGTATGTGTGTATGTGTGTGTGTGTGTGTGTGTGTGTGTATGTGTGTGTGTGGCGGGGTGCAGTGTTTCCATTAAGTGATAGGAAGTGCTTTCAGCAAAATCGGTCCTGGTCCTTCTCCCAGGGACCGCCACCTCCAAAGAGAGGCCCCTCTCTCTTTGTTACAGGCACCAGGATCGGGTGGGAGGGAGCGGTGTAGGGGAGGAGGGAGGGGGGAGAAGGGGGAGAAGGGGGAGAGGGGGAGGGGAGGGGAGGGAGAGTAGCGTGTGGGGGCCCATCTGCCGCTGAGCGGGTGGGGGTCAAAGGCCTTTGTTGTGGGGGAGTGATGAGATGGAGCCGGGGCTGGTGTGTTGCGGCGGACGGGGACCCACCGCTGGTTTAATCAAGTCAGAGTGCCCCAGCGTGGATGGAACACACGGTGTAGGCTAGACCTCACGTACGACAAGCTCATCTTCAGCCCCTAACACCCCCCTCCCCCCCAACACACACACACACACACACACACACACACACACACACACACACACACACACACACACACACACACACACACACACACACACACACACACACACACACACACACACACACACACACACACCACTACTGAAGCTGAATGCAATTAATATATTCAATATAACTATTAAGCAGTAGGGTAGGGAAATCTCTTCGCGTGCATCCTGGGGTTGAAATGTACAGAACACGTCACTGGAATGGCAAGGACTTATTGATTGCTCACGTCAACCATGAAAAATACAATTAGTTACATTTTAAAAGTTGGATTTGGTCTAGCTATGAACTATAATGAGCTGTGTGTGTGTGCGCGCGCGCGTATGTGTGTGCGGGTCCCTGATATTCCTTTATTTTTTTTTTCACTCTCACCTCGACCTCAATTTAATAATCGTCAGTCGGTGCTTTTGCGCATGCGTGTTGCTACAGAGGCTCCGTTCAAGCAGCCAGCCAGCAGGCAGCCAGTCAGCACTAAATGCTGTCCCATCACATTTCGCCCAAAGGGCTCGTGTCCGCATCTCCTCGATTCTCCACGGCGCCGACACGGGGGGGGGAACAGAAAACAACCACCATGTCATCCAAGTGTAAAAAATCACTTTGAGCACCGATTTTGAGAGGTCTAGAACCAACGTTGAACGAAAGCGACGGGGAAACGACATTTCATCGCCGAGAGAGAGAAGGGGGGGACGGGGGACGCCAGCCGAGGCGAACTCACTGCGCCGTGCCGGAATAACCATTTCAATTCCTCTTAGCCTGTGCTTTCCCTTCCAACCTTCCATCCTCCTCCACGACCCAAATCCCTGCCAATAACGCGCAAAGATGACATCGTCAGGCAAGGACAACAGCGGTCATTACGCCAATTATGTTGGACCCTATCGCTTGGAGAAGACCCTCGGCAAAGGACAGACAGGTTAGTCCCCCCACCCCCTTACTGTATGCTGCGTCTAGATCTCTTGTATGTGTTTTTTCCCTTCCAGCTTCGTGTAGGCAGTCATGATCGCCATCACCTCCCATGATCGCTTTGCCGTGGATGTTTTGGGGTTGAGTTTGAACCGCAACTCTGACACTACAACGACGTACATATTCGTGTGTGTGTGTCTATTCTATGAACTGCGAGGAAATGCTTAATAATAGCGGTCTATATGTCAGGTATGCGGTGTTGCGATGCAGAGGGGTGGGTGGGGGGGGGGCAGGTAGGTGGCTGAGCCAACATTGGGTACTGCTGTGATGAGTGCAAGAGATGTGACTTAAAATCCCAGTTTTGCATGCACAAATGCACAGTTTCACCTATTCTGTCGTGTGGTGAGGTCTATATTTCACTGTCGTTGGCGTGACCATCATCAGTGTGCATCGATCCCGTCTATAGGCTATAGGCTGATCCCTGCATAACATATAGGCTATAGGCGATGATGTTGCACTACAAGCGCTATAGGCTAATGCTTCTTTTGGCTGTGTTTTCGAGCAGCATTAGGACGACGGACGCCTTTTTAGTAGTCTGTACGAGTGTACATTTGATCGTGGTCATAAAACCGGTGGGTGGATGAATCCCTACGCTGTCATTTGCGCAGTCAACTCCTTTTTTTGGTTGTGTGTGTCCCCCCATCTCTGCTGATCGGTTTGAGGGAACCTTGGCAGCCCCTTGCTTCAATGCGCAAGGCAGCGGCCCGGGACCTGAAGCAGAACACCCCGAAATCAACTTAATGAGATTATCTTATATTCTAGTAGAACATTGCACATTGCTTTCCCCTTTTTTTCTTATTCTTAATCACATTACTTAATGACACCCCCCCCCCCCACACACACCCACTTGATATACTATTCCCTACAGTGCCATGTGATCACTGTTATTCTATTGAATATCGGGGTCATGTCAGCGCTTAAGCCCAAAGAAGTCGCCCACAAGAATCTGCTCTTCACACCTCTTCTCCTCCTCCCGGTCCATCTCTCTCTCTCTCTCTCTCTCTCTCTCTCTCTCTGTCTCTGTCTCTGTCTCTGTCTCTGTCTCTGTCTCTCTCTCTCTGTCTCTCTCTCCTTCCAAAGAGGCAGTGGTTCCTGTGGGTCTGGTTGGCCCCCTGTGCACATGTGTTGGCCCCGTGTCACTTGCTCTGGCCACTCTCCCCTGGAGGCTTTCAGCACCGGCTCTTAAACTATGCCTCCACATCGAGAGAGAGAGAGAGAGAGAGAGAGAGAGAGAGAGAGAGAGAGAGAGAGAGAGAGAGAGAGAGAGAGAGAGAGAGAGAGAGAGAGAGAGAGAGAGAGAGAGAGAGAGAGAGAGAGAGAGAGAGAGAGAGGAGAGAGAGAGAGAGAGAGAGAGAGAGAGAGAGAGAGAGAGAGAGAGAGAGAGAGAGAGAGAGAGAGAGAGAGAGAGAGAGAGAGAGAGAGTGTGTAGTCTTAAAGTGGAACCCAGCCGCGAGCTCTGGCGCTGACGCTGGGCTTGTCTCTCACCAACCTACTTGAGTAAGATATTTGTTTGTGTGTGTGTGTGTGTCCCTGTGTCCGTGTGTCTGTGTACTTGAGTGAGATATTTGTGTGTGTGTGTGTGTGTGTGTGTGTGTGTGCGCGCGCGTGTGCGTGCGTGTGCGTGTACGGCCACTTGTGAATGTGCAAGCTTTCAGGGGCATTGTGTCCGTGGGCTTGTTGATGGCTGTTATTATGATTATCGATGGCTCCACTGCTGCGCTGGCAGAAACCAAAGGGAAGCCCATATGTCATTAGCCATCCTCCACAGGCTCAGGGCGCCAGAGAGAGAGAGAGAGAGAGAGCATTCTCTTTTGTATGTGCCCCTTTTGTGTACTGTGTACTGTGTGTGTGTGTGTGTGTGTGTGTGTGTGTGTGTGTGTGTGTGTGTGTGTGTGTGTGTGTGTGTGTGTGTGTGTGTGTGTGTGTGTGTGTGTGTGTGTGTGTGTGTGTGTGTGTGTGTGTGTGTGTGTGTGTGTGTGTGTGTGTGTGTGTGTGTGTGTGTGTGTGTGCCGCCGATGTGGAGCGTGTACGTGACAGAGGCACAGAGAGAGGGGGATTTTTTTTCTCAGCTTGTACCGTTGCCGAAATGTGAAATGGCGTCTCGTTGAATTAACAAAATGACACGTTTGCCACCAAGAGGAGTTTTTAAATGGTTTAAACGGGAGTTTTTGTTTTTTTTCTCTTCCATTTTTGGGCCATAACTCACCTAAATCAGTCTGAGGAAAAGAATGTCTGAGGAAAAGAATGTTGTTATTTTTGCCCCCAGCGCTAGCCGTATACTGGGCATACCCAGTATGCCCGCGCTAGCCGTGGAACAATGCCTTCATGTTGTTGCGTGGCGGTGGTTGAAGTTGAATGCAAAGAGGTGTCTGGCTGTGCTGACTCTGAACAATTAGTCTGTGTTAGTGTGTGTGTGTATGTGTGTGTGTGAGTGGGTGGGTGGGATCAGAGAGAGAGGGAGAGAGGGAGGGAGGGAGAGAGAGAGAGGGAGAGAGGGAGAGAGAGAGAGAGAGAGAGAGTTGAGGCCTCCCCCATTTTCCAGGCACGGACTTCCCAGGCTTCCATCGCTCGGCACTCATGTGCCAACAGTAGCGATGGTTGTCATGGTTTCATCTCTTCCCCCTGCGACAATGGCCGTCTTCTTCTTTCTCTCTGCGAGAGATCTGAGGAAGACGGCGACTGCCAGTGTCAAGTCTTGGGATGTTTTTTGTTTGTGTTTTATTTTAATTTTTAATATGGCTACACCCTTCCACTCCACTCAACTCTAATTCTGACCTCTGTCCCTATACTCAGATTTCTGTTGTTCTCTGTTGGATCCCTACTGTTATTTCCTGTCATTCGCACTGAAAACGCGTGGCAGCTAACCGAAGCCACTAACAGCTTGACTTTTTCTGACGGAACCTTCCCAGTGGAGGAAGATGACATCATCCACTTGATTTGTCCCCATCCGGGGGGTGTGTGTGTGTGTGTGTGTGTGTGTGTGTGTGTGTGTGTGTGTTACCATAGCGCGGTCATTATGACGGTGTCATGTTATTGACGCCATACATCCTAAGGACGGTGGTCCCTGGGCCCCAATAGAGGAGGACCGGGAGCCCAGGAGCAGATGAGAACAGGGTAGTGGAGGAGGAGGAGGAGGAGGGGGTGGGGGGGAGGAGGAGGAGGAGGAGGAGGAGGAGGAGGAGGAGGGCAGAAAGGAGTGGGGGGGTGGGGGGAGAAGCCCCATCCCCAGCCCAGATGGCTGCCTTGAGGTGGCTGAAATACAGCTTCATTATCAGCAGGTTGCAGGTGGCAGTGTAGCGTCTCCACTGTGTGTGTGTGTGTGTGTGTGTGTGTGTGTGTGTGTGTGTGTGTGTGTGTGTGTGTGTGTGTGTGTGTGTGTGTGTGTGTGTGGTGTGTGTGTGTGTGTGTGTGTGTGTGTGTGTGTGTGTGTGTGTGTGTGTGTGTGTGTGTGTGTGTGTGTGTGTGTGTGTGTGTGTGTGTGTGTGTGTGTGTGTGCACATCCACACACATAAACATATGGTGTTGTAATGGAAATGTACAATACATACGTGATATATAGAACTGGCTTGTATACAGTTCCTGCTGGAATTGACTCGTTATACTGCATAAGGAGGCTAACATTAACATATATTAATGGGTTTTTGTAAGAATAATGTGCCTGTGCAATATTGTGTGTGATTTTAGAAATATTAATTGGCCCTGAATGATAACGTGTGTGTGTGTGTGTGTGTCGGAGTGGCCTGTTTTGAGCTTGAAAGTTCTTTAATCTCTCCATTTGAAGCGAAGAGCACAGAGTCCAAAAAAAGGCTAAGAAAAAGTGCATTGATACACTTGATTATAATTTAGATTTATTTGTGTGGACCACCAGGAACTCATTCTCTTCAGCCTGGTTTGTTTTCTGGAGGTTTTTTAAAGAGACAAAAAAAGAGAGCGATGAACATCCTAAGAGAAGGACATCTCTAGCTGTTGAAAACCATCCAATCCTTCAGGGAGAACTTCTCTATGCAGGCAGTAGTATGCAGGCCTCTCACTCTCGCTCGCTCGCTCTCTCTCTCTCTCTCTCTCTCTCTCTCCTCATTTTGCTCTCTCTCTCTCCTCATGTTGCTCTCTCTCCCTTATTTTGACTCCAATCTCTTCCCATTCCATTTCTATACAGTGCATCTTTTTGTTGCTCTCTTTTTCTCCCCAGCTCTGGATTCCCGGTTTCCATGGCAACCGGAGAAATGCTCTCTTCTGTGACTGGTTGGAGATATGCACCCATCTCTCTCTCTCTCTCTCTCGCTCGCTCGCTCGCTCGCTCGCTTTGGGGCTTTGCCTGAGCTATTAAACACTGGTAGAGAGAAACAAGCCCATCTCTCACCCCCCCCTCCCCTCCCCCCTTTCACTTTCACATTCCCCACATTCTGTTTACACTGCCCACATGCTTATTGCAAAACACATTCCTATTCCTCACCTGCCGCGGCGCTGCTGTGTTTGCGTGTGGTGCTGTAACCGATGCGTCCGAGGTAAGGGCGGCCTACATTTAAGGCCTACCTGTAGCCCCATCTCCTCCACACTCCCCTAGGCACTTGAATAGATAATTACAGTGCAAGCCGAATGCTTCTATCCCCCCCTGACTGGCGAGGCCTCTCTGTCTGGCCAATTATCCCTCGCTTCTCCTGTGTGGGCTCTTAAGGAAGACACATCCATCATTAATGGACCAACTGATGGATGGATGGGCAGGACAGATGGATGATTTAACAGAGAGGAGATAAGAGAAGACACAAAGAGTAGCAGCAGAATTGTAATGGCGGAGAGAAAATTAAAGGAGAACGGAAGTTGGGAAACGTCAGAAGAGGACAGGGTTTCCAATGTGTTCCGAGTGAACTCGTGAGTCTTGGTCTCTTAATGTCTACCACTGTCTGCATCAGCAGGTGTAAACATAGGGGGGACCACAGCGGGAACCTGCTGAATGGATGTAAATGTCCGTGCCATTACTCACCGTTAAATGTGCTCTCCATTCGGAGCGGGGGGGGAATTAGTATCCAAGGAGAGGTGTTGCACGCTTACCCATGCTTGCGCTCAACTGCGTCAGAGGTTCGCTCGGCCCAATCATAGCAGATGTTGCTCTCAAGACTGCCGAATGAATTAATGATGCAAGAAAAGTAAGTAAGGGGAAAATATCTTTTTTTTCTTTTTTCCAGGAGGGTGATTATGTTCGGGGAAAAAAAAAAGAAGTGAGAAAGGAGCTTTGATAGTGTGGGAACTGCTTGAACAGACGCTGTTTTATGAGCCGTTCAGCTCATAGAGATGCTTTTTGGTTTTGGTTCTCTTGGTTTCCGCTCTGTACTGTACGCTCATCACACACGACACATCACACACACACACACACACACACACACACACACACACACACACACACACACACACACACACACACACACACACACACACACACACACACACACACACACACACACACACACACACACACACACCCCTGCCCTTCGCATTTGCACATGCTCCAAGCACATTCATATGTTTGCCCGGAGCTTGCAGTCAGCAAATCTCTAGCTGGTTGTATTTTCTTTTCTCTCATCTTGCCTGCGGCTGTCAGTCACTCATTAGCACGTCCCAGTGCTAGTTTGTAAACCTACTTGCTGCTGAAATATTTAGCTAGTTCAGGATTGGTATGCGCATGTGCATTAGCCCTTTGGGGGGGGGGGGGTAGAACCTCGTCGCCGTTTAAAGTCTATTTTGCTCTCAGAACCAGAGCCACAGCGACATTCGGTACGTATTATATATATTATATATATATATATTATATATATATATATATATATATATATATAATATATATATATATATTATATATATATATATATATATATATATTATATATATATATATATATATATATATATATATATATATTATATATATATATATTATATATATATATATATATATATATTATATATATATATATTATATATATATATATATATATATTATATATATATATATATATATATATATATATATATATTATATATATATATATATATATATATATATATATATAATATATATATATATATATATATATATATATATTATATATATATATATATATATATATATAATATATATATATATATATATATATATATATATATATAATATATATATATATATTATATATATATATATATATATATATATATATATTATATATATATATATATATATATATATATATATATATATAATATATATATATATATTATATATATATATATATATATATATATATATATTATATATAATATATATATATATATATATATATATATATATATATTATATATATATATATATATATATATATATATATTATATATATATATATATATATATATATATATATATATTATATATATATATATATATATATATATATATATATATATATATATATATATATTATATATATATATATATATATATATATATATTATATATATATATATATATATATATATATATATATATATTATATATATATTTATATATATATATATATTATATATATTATATATATATTTATATATATATATATATTAAGGGGTTCTTTTGACTAGTTTAGCAGAGCATTTAAGGGTACCTAAGCAATGCATTCAGTGGTAAGCGAATGAAACAACGCTGCACTGGAACACAAATGACAATTGGGTTGCATTGGGTTTACCCAAATAGGAGGAGAGAGGGCCACGTTCACAAACGGCATGCGTACAACACGCACAAACACATGACCATGAGTTTCGACTGCTATTCATTTCATTCACCTGGAAAAAAACCACCCAGGCTACCCCAGGATCCCGGTCTGTATGACGATGCAGTAGGAGCGGTTTCTGTGTTCTCTCCCCCCCCCCCCCCCCCCCCTTCCAACGCCCCCCCCTTCCCCCATTTCGCCTGGCGTATGTGGCACAGCCTCCCTGTGTTGCGAGCGCGATCCCCAGTCAATTATGTTTATTGTGTGGCAGCGAGATCTTTAATCAACTCCTGTAGCGTACCAATGCTCCGCGCCCTAATTGTTGCCTGAGTGCTGGTGAGGGCAGGACCACGGTGTGCATGATGTGCGCTGTGCTCGGATCCAATCGATAGGTGTGTGTGTGTGTGTGTGTGTGTGTGTGTGTGTGTGTGTGTGTGTGTGTGTGTGTGTGTGTGTGTGTGTGTGTGTGTGTGTGTGTGTGTGTGTGTGTGTGTGTGTGTGTGTGTGTGTGTGTGTGTGTGTGTGTGTGTGTGTGTGTGTGTGTGTGTGTGTGTGTGTGTATTTTTTGTGTGCTACGCCTGCGTTGCCGTGGTGGCCGTCCTGGTGACATGTGTAGTAGTAGCAGCTAAGCGTGTGACGGCGTTAATGACCTCTACGCAGATCCGTGGGAAGAGCAAGCTGAAGGAGCGAGATGGAGATCATTCTTAAATTCCCACAGGGGCCCGATGGCAGCAAGTCTCTCTCTCCGTCTCTCTCTGTTTCTCTATGTCTCTGTCTGTCTTGCTCTCTCTCTCTCACCGACAATCATATCAGCCCTTATCGTCTTCTTCCCCCGAGTGGCAAGGCGGCCAGAGCGGAGAAGGGATGCTGTGCCTCACAGCATCGCAGCACCGCTGATACCCCTTATCCTCAGATCTGGCCCTGGTGGACGTCCCTTCTGTCCTACAGTGAGACCTAGACTGGCTGGATGCACCACGCTCTTTCAACCACTAGGACAAACTAGAACAGCGCTACAGTACGGGCAGCGCAACACTGTTGTCTGTAGATGCACTGCGAAGCTGATTCTCTATATTCTTCTTTATTAATTTGCTTCGATGGTGTGGCTGGCATATGTAAGCATAGTCCCTGCGCCCTGGTTTTAGAATACATGCATTGAAAGGGGAACTTATGCAGTGGGGGAGGGGAGGAAACAACATGTGTGCCTTGGGGAAAAATCTAATTAGTGAAAGCCTCCAGAAATCCCTCACTTTCCAGCCCCGCCCTCTTTCTTCCATGCCAGCCCTTTCCCCAGAGTGGTGCTTCTGGTGTGCAATGAGAAACTAGCCAGTGCTACGTCACCGAGCATGAAAAGCACCTCTCTGCTTGGCCAACACCTGCCTAGCGGGATAGCGGATTGGCCGGCCCTGTGGGCTGGTCCGGTCCGCTTATCTTCCATCTCCTCACTTATCCCTCTCCCCCTCTCCCCCCTCGCTGTCAAGCTCTGATAGTGCTGCCAGCTGAGCCAAGGACTGCTGCTGACTTCATATGCGGGCAGCCATATTCAACTGAGACCAATGTAATACCTCAATCAATAGCCCTGTGATCAAACTGGAATGAGCTATGGCTCCAGATAAGCCCCTCGTGGTCCCGCTGACCACCTCCTGCAGCCAAAAAACAAATGAAATTGAGTATAAATCCCCTCTCCCGTCCCACCCTCCCTCTTCCCCACCCTCCTCCCCCTCCTCCCCATTTTTCTTTCCCTCTCAAACTCTCAACTATTATTCATCCCATTCCAAAAGCAATCCTGACTTTTCCCCTGAGTCAGCACTCAGCACCATGCAGAAGTGAGGCGTTGGTGGTGGTGGTGGTGGAGGTGGAGGTGGTGGATTATAACTTGAAGAGCTGCTCCTTCCCTCCCTCCTGATTGCTCCTTGCACCTCCCTTCCACCACCCCCCTACCCCCCCCCCTACCCCCCCCAGAAACCCTGCACACACAAACCATGTTTTCCTGTCTATCGCCACACAGACTCCCTCCATCTAACCGTTTTCTTTGATAGAATGGGGGTCCTTCTCATCACCTTTCGTTCTGGAATTTTTGGTCATACTGTATGTAAACTGTATGTGTTTGATTATCTACTGTCTACTGGCCTCTTTGTAGTACCAGCTATTACATGTAAACATCTCATCTCTCCCACGCTAGTTAACATTGCTTGTGCATAGAGTGGAATATGCTAATGGGGGTCGCTAATGGAATGACGCGTGTTCAAATTGGAAGAGGCGATGGCAAGGAGCAGTAATACAATCTTAAAAAAAAAAAGAAGAAGAAGAATATTTGATGTTCTTAGGGATACTTATTTTAATAGGAATTCCAGGCTTCACAGTTTTACAAAGATAATTGCATATCACATTCAGGATTGTCACTCAAATCAAATTGCATTTCAGTAGAAAACAGTCTTTTTAGAGGAGGAGGAGGCGGAGGAGGCGGAGGAGAAGAAGAAGAAGAAGAGGGTTAAGGCTCAAGTTTACTGCCACACTCAATACAAATATTCATCAGTCATCATGACTCATTTGAATCTTTGAATTTGAGGTGTCCTAAACATTATTGCGCCATCAATGTTGTGTTTTTAAAGGGACCACCTCACCTGCTCTTCTGATCAACCCTGAGTGTGTCACATCGGGTGCCATAAATAATGCTCTGTGTGTTCCATACAGAGCACAGTGTCTCTGACCGTAGCCTGCATGCGGTGTGAAGCCAGAAGCTGCAGTGCTGCATTACGGCAGATCCTGTTGCCTCTCTGAGGACACGCACATACTGTACGCAGTCACACGTTCGCACGCACATATATACGCAGGTACGGGCTCGCACGCACACGCTCCCGCGCAGTTACGTACTCAAACACATGCATACACAGTCACGCGCTAACACACGCATATGATGATGCTTCCCTCCCTGCTCCTGCCTTTCATGAGAAATCCTGCTGTCGTCAGAGAGGGACGCCGGAGACTTCCGTTGCTATGCATTATTTGTGGAGTGGGCTATGCATTATACTGCGTGCGTGCGTGCGTGCGTGCGTGTTCTATGTGGACAGGGGTGTCTGCACCCCGTAGAACTGATCACATTAAAACACACCCATGTTATTGACCTGTGCGTGCATGCGTGTGTGTAGGTGCGTGTGTGTGTGGTGTACGTGCACGGTAACTGGAAAAGGCGCAGTTACGTACTCAGTTACGTAAACACACTAACACACGCATACGTGGTCAGGCAATCCTGCTGTCGTCAGAGAGGGACGCCGGAGACTTCTGTTGCTATCCATTATTTGTGGAGTGGGCTATGCATTATACTGCGTGCGTGCGTGCGTGCGTGCGTGTGTGCGTTTCTATGTGGACAGGGGTGTCTGCACCCCGTAGAACTGATCACATTAAAACACACCCATGTTATTGACGTGTGCGTGCATGCGTGTGTTTAAGTGCGTGTGTGTGTGTGGTGTATGTGCACGGTAACTGGAAAACCCCATTCTTTGGCCCTGTGAACACCGGTTTTATCAGCCGTGAACTTGGACTCAATGGGTCATTTAATCAGGCCATTACTCCCTTCCTCTCCCGGGCCTCTCCTCTCCTCCGTCCATACTTCGCTCATCTCCGTCTCTCCTTCAACTGCCCTCCCCCCACACCCTCTCTGTCCTCCACATCTCCACACGCGGCCTGGAAAAACTAGAACGGCTCCTCCTCCTGCTCCTCCTCCTCCTGCTCTCAAGTCAACAACGTGGTCTGAATGTGCACACTCCTTCCAGAAGCCCCGTCCTCCTCGTCTGGCCCTCTGTGTGTTAAATCATTCAGTGCCCCCTCCCCCCCCCTTGGGAGTTGCGGGGGCCCGGGGCCACGGCTCCGCACCGGTTGGAGACAGAGAACGGGTTATCCGCCAGAGTCAAATATTCATCAGCTTCAGTGGTTGTGGTTGTTGTGTTGGCCCCGGACACGCTGTCACGCTCAGACGTACACGGGTGGGGCAAGCGTGTGCGCTATACAAGCTTAAGGTGGGGCAGTGAGAGAGGGAAAGGAAAGAGAGGGGGAGAGTAAGAGGGGGGGGGGGGGGAGAGTGAAGGAGAGAGAGATAGAGGGGTGGAGAAAGGCGGGGAGAGTGAGGGGGGGGGGGGGGGGGGGGGAGAGTGAGAGAGAGGGAGAGATGGAGAGAGGCAAAGTGAGAGAGAGGCAGAGAAAGAGAGAGAGAGAAGCAGAGAAAGGGAGAGAAAGGCAGAGACAGGGAGAGCGGGAGAAACACGACGAGTGTGATGGGAAAAAGTCAAGCAGCAGGTTCTGATGGATGATGTTGGTTTGCCCTTTGGCTTAATGCCCGCCAGACTCATCTTGCTGTGTCTGTGTGTACATACATGTAGTATGTACGCGTGTGTGTACTGTACTTTTGTGGAGTACACAGCACATCAACGTGACATAGGCAGCAGGGTGACGTGAGGATGGTGTTGGGTGTTACGCCTTTCCAATCCGGTGTTAAAATGCGCATGTTTCCAAAGACGAAGAACAGTGTGGCTTTCGGTAGTGCCGGCGCATCAAGCCGCCGTTTACCAGTATGGCGTCCGTGCGATAGCTGCTGCCGGTTTGCTGGCCGGTTTGCTGGCTGGCTGGCTGGCTGGCTGGCTGGCTGGTGGCGATGATGGGGATGATGGTGATGGCAGCGCTTTAGCAGCTTCGCCCCGTTTCCCCCCGCTCTCATCTCCAGTCACTCAGGATAAAGGGTCCACCAGTGTCCTATAAAGGCGCCGTCTCAACGCAGTCTCAGCCGCATCTTCTCCAGCCGGGCGTGGCGCCGGGGACACGGCGGTAGGCTGGGTTTGCCTCGGCAGAGGGTGTCCAATGTTGGAGTTACTGGAATCTAAGTGGAGGCCAGCTGTTTCCTCCCAGTCCCCAGTCGGTCGTCGTGTGTGTGTGTGTGTGTGTGTGTGTGTGTGTGTGTGTGTGTGTGTGTGTGTGTGTGTGTGTGTGTGTGTGTGTGTGTGTGTGTGTGTGTGTGTGTGTGTGTGTGTGTGTGTGTGTGTGTGTGTGTGTGTGTGTGTGTGTGTGTGTGTGTGTGTGTGTGTGTGTGTGTGTGTGTGTGTGTGTGTGTCGCTTGGCATCTACATGGAAGCTGTGGCCTAGAGACTGGCTTTTCCATGTCTAAATTTGCCAATGGAAGGTGGTGTACTGTGCTACTGTGGGATCTAATTGGCTGTGTCTTCAGCGCCAATCGTGGCCTCGGCGCATAATTGGGTCCAATTACAGATGATGACATCATCAGCGGGATAGATCATAGGCCCTCAGGCAGAGAGAGGGCTGCCTTGTCATAGGGGATAGTTATTTCCTAACACTTCTCTCGGTGGTTCTCTCTTCTCTCGGTGGTTCATTTAGTTTGACACTTCATTTTAAAAAGAATACTTGACAACGTTTTTTAATTTTCTCTCTCCTTTTCCCTCCCTCCTCGTTTCTCGTTTTTATACTGCCCCTACCCCATGCTCTCTTTGTGTCCCATCATCACCCCTCTCCTTTGCTCTCTCTCTCTCCTTCTCTCTCTCCCTTAATCTGCTGCCCCATCCCCCCACTCGCTTTCCATTCTCTGCACCCCACACAAAACCTCCCTTTTCAATCTCTATCCCCCTCTCTCTCCCCCTCTTCCTCTCCCTCTCTTCCTCTCCCCCTCTCACTCTCCCTCTGTCTCTCTCCCTCTCCCCCTTCCCCTCTAGCTCTCCCTCTCTCTCTTCCTCTCCCCCTTCCCCTCTCTCTCCCCCTCTCTCTCTCTCTCTCTCTTTCTCTCCCTCTCTCTTTCTCTCTCTCTCTTAATGTCCCGCCTACCCTCTTCTCTCTACTCTCATTCTCTGCTCTCTCTCTAGATTCCAGTTTAGCTTGAAGCACTGTCTTTGTCTGCTGTGTGTGTGTGTGTGTGTGTGTGTGTGTGTGTGTGTGTGTGTGTGTGTGTGTGTGTGTGTGTGTGTGTGTGTGTGTGTGTGTGTGTGTGTGTGTGTGTGTGTGTGTGTGTGTGTGTGTGTGTGTGTGTGTGTGTGTGTGTGTGTGTGTGTGTGTGTGTGTGTGTGTGTGTGCGCGCGCGTGTGTTTTGTTGGCAGCCGTCCAGAGTCAGAAAATGGCTGTATGACTCACTCAGATGCTGTGCCATATTTTTAGCACAGGGGCTCTCTCTCTCGCTCTCTTTCCATCCCTCTCTTTGTCTCTCTTTCTTGCCCTGTCTTTCTTTCTTTCCCTCTCTGTCTCCCTCCCTCCTCCAGCTATCGGTGGCTTCACCACATGCAGTGCACACAGACATGGATCCAGTACTCCGTACGGCTCAGGCCCCCAATGAATAGCATCTCACTGAATACATTAAAGGGGGAGGGGGGAGAGAGAGAGATAGTGTGTGTGTGTCTCTTTGCTCTAGGCTTGCGTCAGAAGGGTTAAACAAGGAAAGTTGACCGTGGGATCGATCTGATTCTTCCCTCTCTCCTCCCTCCCTCCCTCTCTTCCTTCCATCTCTCCCTCACACACAGTGCCACATGCGACCTACAAACACCCTATTATTTTATACTGTTCCTGTTTGTTTGTGTGTGTGTGTCTCTCTCTCTCTCTCTTTGTGTGTGTGTGTCTGTCTGTCTGTCTGTGTGAGTGTGTCTAGCACTAGCTGCAAGCTGGTACCAAATCAACGGTGCCGCCGTGGGATCTAGGAAACAATATCCAGACATGGAATGTATTTGTAATTTGATAAGGGTCGCGACTGTCTCTGACTGGACATCCCATGCGTTTGTCCCTCTGAGCAGATCTGTACACATGTGTACGTACACACACACGCACACGCACGCGCACGCGCACACACACACACACGCCTGTACACACACACACATTTACTTTCAGGCCATCTGGCAGGTGGTCTAATGAGGGTCATGACCCTCTATCTCTCCCCTCCCCCCACCACCTGTCCTAAATCCTTCTGGTCTACATAGTGACAATATAGCCACCCACAAGGTGAGAAATACATGGATCCATAAGTCAATCAGTAGTACCACCAGGGCCACCCATATGGGAGTGGTCCTGGTAGTCTCCCAATGTGTCATCCATATATTCCGCTATTATGTAAATATGTACATTTGTGTATTCTCTGAGATACTTGCATTTTGCCTTTCTGTACATTTAGAATTTTTTTTTGTTGTAATTTTGCAAATCTTCGGAGCTGGTGTTATCATTTCACTGTACATTGTGCACTGTGCCCTATACATGTGACAAATAAACTAAATCTCAATCAATACAAAGTGGTGAGGATGAGGAGACCCATGCCTTGTAGACGACCCCTGTCACGCACAACAACATTATTATAATTATTTTGTTGTTGTTATTCCGTAATCTTCCATTCTGTGGTGTACCAGTGAAACCATGTGTGGCAAACATGTCCTACTTCCAGAACCCTGCCCCCCCCCCTCTCCACAATCACTGGGGGTAATCCCTGCTGGTTCCCCCTCCCTCCTTCCAACATTGTACCGGTCTTCCCCAGGACTGGCTGACTGGGATTAGAGCCCAGATTAAGGCTGGGCCTCCCGCTGGTTACGGTGCTGGTGGCGAGATGGATTTAGGCCAATGACTAAGCCAGACAAAGAAGGGGACGAGGGAAGGGAGAGGGAAAGTAAGGGAGGAGGGAGGAGAAGAAGACGTGCCTTCGATTAACCGCCAGGTTGCTCATCGTCTAAGATGACCATGACCGTCTGCGAGGTGCCGTTGTCCATCTGTCCATCTGTTCTCTCTCTCTCTCTCTCTCTCTCTCTCTCTCTCTCTCTCTCTCTCTCTCTCTCTCTCTCTCTCTCTCTCTCTCTCTCTCTCTCTCTCTCTCTCTCTCTCTCTCTCTCTCTCTCTCCTCTCTCTCTCTCTCTCTCTCTCTCTCTTCCCCCCCCCAGCTGCCATCTGTAGCGAGTGCGACAAGCCCGCAATTAGCTGACCCAGAAGAGCTTGGTGTTTTTTTTCCCCTCCATTGTGTGGTACTGAAGCTTTTTCGTACTTCTCAATGGGAGGTCAGCTGTAATTGGCCACTGTACCCTCCACCCAACAATGGACGTTCTGAACATGAAAGACGAGATGTGGACACAACTGCAACTGGATTCATTCCCACAATGGCCACCTTTCCGAAAAAAGAGAGACAGAGACAAACAGAGAGAGAGGTCTCCTCTGTCGCAAACCAATGCTGGCCTCCTCCTGCTCTCCAGAGAGAGAGAGAGAGAGAGAGAGAGAGAGAGAGAGAGAGAGAGAGAGAGAGAGAGAGAGAGAGAGAGAGAGAGAGAGAGAGAGAGAGAGAGAGAGAGAGAGAGAGAGAGAGAGAGAGAGAGGAGAGAGAGAGAGAGAGAGAGAGAGAGAGAGAGAGAGAGAGAGAGAGAGAGAGAGAGAGAGAGAGAGAGAGAGAGAGAGAGAGAGAGAGAGAGAGAGAGAGAGGAAATGATTACGTACGGGAAGCCTTTGGCGAGTAACTTAGCACTTCCATGACTCTGTGTGGCTCTGAGCACTTTGGATCGGCATGAGGGAGAGTGCTTGTCTGTCCTGCTGCTGTTCTTGCGGTCACATGGTTTGTCACGGCCGCCCAGGTCCCACCGCCGCCACTGGATGAAGGAAAAACATGTGTGCCTCGTGGGTATCGGCCACCAATTATGGGGACAACAGCGGTGTCCATGAGATAGGACTTCACTGTGCACTGCAATTCCAATTTTTCTGCAATTACACATCTGAAAGTGTGTGTGTGTGTGTGTGTGTGTGTGTGTGTGTGTGTGTGTGTGTGTGTGTGTGTGTGTGTGTGTGTGTGTGTGTGTGTGTGTGTGTGTGTGTGTGTGTGTGTGTGTGTGTGTGTGTGTGTGTGTGTGGTGTGTGTGTGTGTGTGTGTGTGTGTGTGTGTGTGTGTGTGTGTGTGATAAAGCCTTGTGCTGTGGTTCCTGTGCCATTCATGCGTTCACGTTGTTTTGCTGCTGCCCAGCTGACCCGCGGTAAAACGATACTGCTAGCCCGAGAGCCGGAGTGCCGAGTGTGAACCGATTGCTCTTATTGCTCCTCGGATGACGAGAGCAGGATGAGAGCGTTGTGTGTTTAGAACTCTGATTCGACGGCAATACGCCGGCCTCCTCAACCGCGGTTGATTTTGACGACCCCGGAATAATACAGCTGTGTGTGTGTGTGTGTGTGTGTGTGTGTGTGTGTGTGTGTGTGTGTGTGTGTGTGTGTGTGTGTGTGTGTGTGTGTGTGTGTGTGTGTGTGTGTGTGTGTGTGTGTGTGTGTGTGTGTGTGTGTGTGTGTGTGTGTGTGTGTGTGTGTGTGT
>CM051000.1:13625513-13640513 GCA_027704905.1 Muraenolepis orangiensis | reverse complement strand
TAGTAGTAAATCATTGATTGTGAATTATATTATTATTATTATTATTATTATTGGAGCTACTTCTTTGTGTATGGCGTGTATGGCTTCATGCTTGTCCTGGCTTTTGGCTAAAATACTAATAAAGTAAACTCATAGCAAGGGGCTCAGGGGAGACTCCGCTATATCTAGAAATACATAGCCCACTTAGGGACGGGCGGAAAGTGGGAAAACACCGCAGTGAGGAAGAGTTTGATTTGGAAAGGTATCTCGAGGAAGACGGCTATAAAAAGCCTCTGAAGTGAAATGCCAAGTAGAATAATGCTGCTACTGCCGCCCTGGGATTGAAGGAGAAGTAGCAAGGAGAGTGCCTGTGCGCATTGGTGTATGTCTGTGTGTGTGTGTGTGTGTATCTATCTGTGTGTGTGTGTGTGTGTGTGTGTGTGTGTCAGCGTGTGTGTGAGTCACATATGAGATTATGTGCTTGTAATGGAACGTGTTCCAGTTGAGCAGCCAGAAGAAGGCAGAACTAACTCGACATCGAGACAGCACTGGGGCCTGTGTGTGTGTATGTGCGTGGTTGTGTGTGTGTATGTGTGTGGTTGCGTGCGTGTGTGTGTGTGTGTTAGCGTGTGTATGGTGGGCGGGGGTCACTTGGGAGCAGAGGGGTGTGTGTGTGTGGGGGGGGGGGGGGGGTTGCTGAGGAGGTGTGTGTGTGTGTGTGTGTGTGTGTGTGTGTGTGTGTGTGTGTGTGTGTGTGTGTGTGTGTGTGTGTGTGTGTGTGTGTGTGTGTGTGTGTGTGTGTGTGTGTGTGTGTGTGTGTGTGTGTGTGTGTGTGTGTGTGTGTGTGTGTGTGTGTGTGTGTGTGTGTGTGTGGGGGTTGTTGGGGGGGGGGGGGGGGGGTTGCTGGGGTAGGGTGCAGAGGGGAGCCAGGTGGTTGAAGGATAGAGACTATATATTGCCGCGACGGCTACGCCTCTCCCCAACGTGTACCTGGTTACCCGGGCAAACAAACACCTTTTCTCTGCCATAAATTCTAAATTGACCCTGCATGATTCACTGGGTCGTTCACTACCACCTCCTCGGCTCCTGTGTAACTGGCAGCTAGCTACTCACTGCCCCTACTGATCCTGATACTACTACTACTACTAATACTTCTCCTCCTACTAGTTAGTAGTACTCCTACATGGAACTTGCATTGTATAGAATACAATTATTTGTAGTAGCTGATGAAAGTAGTAGGAGTAGGATTAGTTTTAGTTTGCAGTTTTAATACTAGCAACGAGTAAAACTGAAAGATATTGGTAGTAGTAGTAGTAGTAGCAGCAGCAGTGTTAAGATTGCGCGCAATGGAGCAGTTTTAATGGAGCAAGTAGTAACAACAGTACTAGTCGTAGCGATCGTAAAACGAGAAGTATTACTAGTCATAGCAGTAGTCCTTCTTATCATGGTATACTGTAGCTGTCATTAGTATTGGTACTGGTAGCAGTGGTGTGTGTGTGTGTGTGTGTGTGTGTGTGTGTGCGCTACACATGTGTGTAGCTGTAGGCGGTGTGACCTGCCGTGAGAGGGGGAGCTCTCCAGGGTGCTGAAACAGCAGGGCATCAGCAGCGGGACTGCAGTGTGAGCCTGTGCTGCAGTACGAGAGGACATTCCTTGATTACCACAACCAGCACATTTTCAAGCTCTAAGGGGTGGGGGGGGGGGGGGAATGGTGGGGGGGGGGGGGGAATGGTGGGAGGGCTATTTTAAAACGTCCGGCGAGATTTGTGTGTGCGCCGCACAGCCAGAGTCCGAATTAGGACCAGTTTGGAGAATGATGCTGATTTAACGATGCCATCGTATCTGTCGGATGTGCGGCAAAGCCCTACTGGAAAACACCACCTTGTCTCCAAAACCACACATACTGATGTACATACATGTCTCTCACTCTCTCTCGTTCTCTCTCTCTATTTTTCACACACACCGAGGCGCACACACCACTTTTGCCCTAGAGCTGCAATTTGTCTTCTGCCATCCCTCTCCTTGGAGACTGGGAGGGGGGGGGGGGGGTATTAATATAGATTATTGGTGGAAACTTAAAGTAGGTTAAGATTAATGTGGCAGAGCTGTAACCCAATACATATATTTTATTCATTGTTTTGAAATGTTCTCTTGTCAGAGTGCGAGTGTTACACCGGTCCTATCCAAATGGATTGCTTGCACTGCTTGCTCTTTACAGTTGTGGTGGTCTTCTGAGATGCACAGCAAGCTACACATTCTGCTGCTGTAGGGTCCCCCTGATCCTCAGAAAAATATTATGATCCATTCATTCATCAAATCTTTCCTCACATCAGATGAACCCCAGAAAGACCTCACATCCACTCCTCCATAAGTCAGCCCTCCCATGGGCCAACTTGTGAGGTCAATAGGCCACGTGGGGGAGGTATAATTACTACATAGGTTTGTGTCTTGTTTTACGGTTTCCATTATTACTTGTGTGTTAGTGTACTCCTCCAAAAACACATTGAGGCAAGTTACATTGTAAAAAAAAAAAAGAAAGGTTGAGCGGAGGATTTAAATGTCAAGCTCTCTCCACCATCTTAGATTTGTCATTTGTCATTTTCTTAAAATTTGATTTGGACATTTAATGGAATCCAAAAATAGCTTTTCTGACCTTTTTGAAAGCTTTTCCCTTGACTGCTGCCTTTGTGTGACTATCTTTTTGAAGACAAACACACAAACATACGTCATTTTAAGGCAGGCAATAATTTGTAGTTTGATGAAAATATACGTTAAACATATCTGTAGAGTGGTGATGACCACTATCTTTAATATTTATATTTTTCCTTTTCCTAAAACACGGATACAAATGTGAAATAGTATCCATGTTTCCCTCTCCCGCCTGTTTCAATCAGATCAATTTCTAGGATGAATTCACTGTTTGTGATGATGAAATAAAAAATGATGGCAGATTATGGATCTCCTGTGATATTCTTTCTATATCAGCAGCTGTCTTTAATCATTAATGGCAACGTAGCTAAAGAAGTTATTTAAAGCTGACATTAAGTGTGTGTGTGTGTGTGTGTGTGTGTGTGTGTGTGTGTGTGTGTGTGTGTGTGTGTGTGTGTGTGTGTGTGTGTGTGTGTGTGTGTGTGTGTGTGTGTGTGTGTGTGTGTGTGTGTGTGTGTGTGTGTGTGTGTGTGTGTGTGTGTGTGTGTGTGTGTGTGTGTGTGTTCTGATTGTCTATTCCATTCATAGTTGAAACGCCCAACACAAATAGACCACCTGCTATCTACTTTCTATCTCTTGACTCTACAGCCTGACTCTTCCTCCTCGGCCTTCAAACCTCTCTCTCGCTCTCTCGCTCTCTTGCTCATCCTCACCCTCTGGGAAAGCAGAGGAAATGAGGGTAAGGGGGGAAGGGGGAGGTAATTAAATTGTATTCGGTGTTTAGAGAAAACATGATGAGGATCAGTAAGTAGTCCGTAGTCTTTTGGTCTTTCTTTCTTTGTGCTCGTCTTTCATTCTTTCAGTCTTTTGGTATTCTTTATATATTGGTATTCTTCCTGTCTTTATTTCTCAGCAAATGACAGCAAAACGCCCAAATCCATTTCCTCAGTTAGCTTCTCACTGTCTCCACATCCCAGCTCTTTAATTATGGAGCCCAAGGCTTCCTGTGCAATAAAGAATCTCTCTCTCTCTCTCTCTCTCTCTCTCTGTCTCTGTCTCTGTCTCTGTCTCTCTGTCTCTCTCTGTGTTTGTCTGTCTCTGTGTGTGTGTTGTTCATAGTGTTTTATGTGTATCCTTGGTGGTGAACTGATTTGTATTCACAAGCGGTCAAGGATCCGTTTCTTTGTCCCATGCCATCAATCTGGATGATCAAACTGATTCTCACTGTCCAACAGTACACACACACACACACACACACACACACACACACACACACACACACACACACACACACACACGGACACTCACATGGACACACACACACACACACACACACGTGGACACACACACACAGACAGACAGACAGACAGGAATGGCAATAGGTCTCACATCAGATGAAGCAATCTGTAGGACTTCAGATGAAGCTCCTTCATCGTGTGTTATTGCTTTTCTCACCTCCCCTCCCCCCCTCACCTCCCCCCCCCCCCACCTCCCCCCCCCCCCCTCCCCTCCCCCCTCTGCACGGCTCTCGGTCTCTCCGGAGCATCTATCTGTGTTCTATCGGGTTATCAAGCCAAAGTGACAGCGCCTGGTCCCTCTTCTCATCCCGGGGAATTCCTGGCCTACAACATTACCATTGATCACATCGCTTCTACATTCCTCTCCTGGCCGGGTCTTGTTCTCACTGCTGAATGTCTCAATGTTGGCCTCATTTCCATGCCCTTTTTACTAAAATGTCCTATCATTTTTATTTGAATATTTGTATTCTCTTAGTGTTTTTTTCTTTTTTTGTGCAGTTGCAGTGATTGAATTGAGGAGGGTTAGGCCCTCAAGTGGTCTCAGTCCTATGCAGACTTAACAGTTCCATCAAGGTTGAAGCGTGTTAGCGTGTTTCTCATCCTTAAGTCATGTAATTGTTTTTCACAAGGCATTGCTTCCCTTCTGTGCTGATTTGTGAAAATGTTGCATGTGTTTCGGTTCACAAGTTCACACACATGCCTGTGTAGACCGTCGAGGTTTACTCGTTTGTCAAACACCTGACAAATGAGCCACACATTTGTCAGGTGTGCAAAATCCTATGGAGTGATGAAGTGTGGCTTCTTCGTTACGTAAGACAAAAGTGTGTTTGTGTGTGCGTGCGCGTGCGTGCATCTGAATGCCTTTTTGCCTGACAGAGTTGTTGACGTCCCAGTGACAGTGGTGTCATTGTTAGTCCTGTGTGGTGTGTGTGTGTGTGTGTCCCACACATAACAGCTGGCCAAGAAGGGCCCCATTATTCACACTTGACACTTGAAACGAATCCCCTTAATCGACCCTTTTGGTCTCCAATCCAAAGCGTGCTCCTCCTCTCGTCTTGAGGAGCACACGGGGGGGGGGGGGGGGGGATGGGTTATCTTCACCCTGATGATGATGTCATGTTTTACGCACACGCACGCACACACCAGCGCTGCATTTTAATGAGAAAATGTGATGAACATGAACGCAACGCTCAAAAGTTGGGACACAAATTGCGTAAGGGCTTCCTGTGTCTCTCTAGTCTCTCTCTCTCTCTCTCTCTCTCCCTCCGACTCCTCCTGGCTGGGACCGTGTGTGTGGGTGTGTGTCAAGGTACTGCATGTTGCTTGCTGAGTCACCTCCTCAAGGTGCACACGGGGACCTCGACTATCCACCTGGATAACGCATACACACACACACACACACACACACATCAGACACACATACCCACACACGGATTTACACAAGCATCTACACACATACAAATAACTTACGCACACACGCACGCAACAACACACACTTTTTGATTGCAACATATTAAGGTGTTTTTCCCTTTCACTTGGTCAGAGAGGGGGAAAGAAACAAGGAGCTTGAGCGAGAAAGAGAAGGGGAATGAAAAATGGGGGAGGGACGGAAAAGAAGTGAGATGCGTGTAGAGGGCACTCGGGCAAGGACCTGCTCATGAGAGGGTGGGAGAACGTACGTCAAGAACACTGGGTAGATCACAGGGGGGGAGAGATGGAGAGAGAGGGAGAGAGGGAGAGAGAGAGAGAGAGGAGGGGGGGGCTAAAAATAGCATGCCGTCTCTCAAGTCGTCATGCAAGGGAGTGAAGGAATCACAGAGGGAGAGAGGTAGAGAGAGAGAGAGAGCGAGAGGGGGAGAGAGGTAGAGAGAGGGTGCCTATGTTAAAATGTATGTAAATGTGATCACGCATATGAAGAGGATACAGTTTGTCTTGCTTTTCCCACATGAGAAATAGAATATATATTTGACCTCACAGTTGTATTCATTTATTGCACTGCTTTTAAAAGTGTGGCCTTGCAGCATTTTGGCTTTTTTCAATTCAATTCGGCCTTGTGGATATAGGACTAGAGGCTGTGGTCATTGAGATTGAGACATACAGTATATAAATGTGACATGTCTGGTTTGATGGGGAGAATTGTTACAGAAAAGAGATACTTGTTAGCATTGCAGATGTTTCATTAAGGACACTAGAGATGGTTGGACACACACACACACACACACACACACACACACACACACACACACACACACACACACACACACACACACACACACACACACACACACACACACACACACACACACACACACACACACACACACACCATTAACAATACCTTTCAGTGGTTCACTTAAGGAACACATTCATTCAAAGCTAGCTAAATGCAATTATGTCCTGTGCAGAGCACTTCCCTAACCTACCAGAACCTAGTTGACTACAGTATGAACTGACTTCCTGTTTTAAATTGGTTCCTGCAGTGCTATTGGCTACATCCTTCATGTCCTCTGAAGTCCTCTTCCCTTCTTCTCCATCTTACCAGGCATTCTGCCAAAGCTACAGAGTACTGGATTAACCACCCGTGTGTGTGTGTGTGTGTGTGTGTGTGTGTGTGTGTGTGTGTGTGTGTGTGTGTGTGTGTGTGTGTGTGTGTGTGTGTGTGTGTGTGTGTGTGTGTGTGTGTGTGTGTGTGTGTGTGTGTGTGTGTGTGTGTGTGTGTGTGTGTGTGTGTGTGTGTGTGTGTGTGTGTGTGTGTGTGTGTGTGTGTGTGTGTGTGTGTGTAGACACTACTCCGTCAGCACTGTCAGAGTAGTACTTTTTTTGACGGAACACACTCAGTATGTGTGTGTGTGATAACCAGTTTCCTATAACTACCAAATAAATTGGTCTCAGAGCTCTCCCAGTGTGCCTGTGTGTGTATATTAACGTGCACATATATGGATGGTGTGTGTATGTCGCCACTGTCCCTTGCTGACCCAGAATGCACTGCTGTGAAGCCAATTGAGGGCGGTCTCCAACGTGTGCACGGCAACCCACGAACTGTGTTGGGGAAGCAGTTGCTAAGGAGTACCTAGGGCGATAGGGAAAGCTAAGCTTCAAGTGTCGCGTAGGTGTAAAAAAAAAACCGTATTTTGTTTGAGTGCCCCTTTCTTTGTGTTTCGATCCGTCGACGTCACAGGGGTGTTAGAAACCGATTGTTACCTGTAGGCGAGACAATGCAGGCTTTGCTTTTCTGTTCCAGCTCTCCGCCACTTGACCTTATACATGTCCACCCGCCAGCCAATCCTAGCAGAGCTACGGGTCCTGCTTTGGGGTCACAGCAGTGGGATTGTTAACTTAAAAAAAACCAGGGAAGCCACAGAGCTGCGCTGCGGGAGTTCAGTGAAAGGGATTTTTTTTTATTGTGCCAAAAAAACCCCTATGTTTGTTATAATTACTGTGTGACTGGATCATCACAATTGATATATTGTCAATCCCTAAAGTCATTCAATTAAATGTATGCATGTTTATATATTATATACCGTTTATTTTGATAATTGTTTTCTATTTCAATGTCATTTGTTGCAATGCCTTTTTAATTAATAATACATATTTTTCTTCTGTTGCAATATCACATTTTTCACACTTCCACAATTACAAACCTACAGAGTTTATAATAAACGTGACAACAGTGTAAAAAAAAGATAGGTGTGCACACATGTAATCCATACACTGTATCTCCCGAGGTTCAATTAATCCAATCCGCTCATACTCACTGTAGGTGAATATAGAATGAACAAATGAACCCCTCCAAGAGGAGTGGTGCATCATTTCCTTGAGTTGCGCATGGCTGTTCTACACGGCTGGAACATGGCCCCGCTTGAAGTCTGCATCGCCTGCAGCGAGGCCTTGAGTGCAGTGGATCCTTTGGTGCCACTGTGTTATATTATTAGATGCGTGTGTGCACGTGCGCGTGTATGTGTGTGCGCGTGTGCGTGTGTAGTCACTGTGGTTGAACTGATAATGGCGATGCATTTGCAGGGAATGCCGAGTCTCTGCTCATTAACAACTGCGTCCTGACAGGCAAGTCGGGTCAGGCCGGAGCAGTGAATTAATTTGCACAGCGAACCAGAGAGAGTGGAATATATGAGCCGTTCGCGATGGAGATGGCCAGGAATAGACAAGGGGTGCATCGGGGGGGGGGCATCAGGGGGGGTGGGGTGCCCCCCTGATGAACTAATTATCTACCATCAGTCGGGGAGCAGGGAGTTTGGGGGAAAGTAAATAATGATTTATTTATTTTTGCTGGATGACTTAATATTTAACTCACTTGTCCGCCTGGGTTAGAGGCTATTCAATTTTTTATGATTCTAAAAAGAAGGGAATTATAACGATTTTAAACCATTTAGTTGTAAAGTGTAATATTACCAAGCCTATCAAGGGCAAATTTGCTCATAGTAGCAAAACACATTTCTTTATCTTACCTTGATCATATCTCCTTTTAAAAAAAAAGTCAGTTCTCCTTCGCGTGACTGCATAAATTAGTCTTTTGAATCATGTCTAACATAATAATGTTTTATAGTAGTGTAATAATAATAGTAATGTTTGGGCTTAAAGTTTGAAGGGTTAATGGTGTGCACCATCTCTGTCACATTCATTCATTCATTCATACGTGCCTGTGGTCCGTCTATGTATGTGCAAATGGAAGATCCATCGACCCATCCTTATGATGTGGCAACCAGGATCTGCACCTCTCTGTCTTGTCATTTGTCTCCTCCTCCTCCCTTTCTCCTCCCTTCTTCATGGTTGGTATTTACGATGGAAAAGAAGATACAACCCCCGCCACCCTCCCCCCATCCCCCTCATGTTGTAGCTCCAGCAGCGTCTCCCCACACGATTCAACAACAGGGAAACTAAAAATCTAACGTGGAAATGAGTCGCAAGGCCGGCCTTGCAGCAAGGCGGGCCGGATGTAATTTACTTTTGGTGCGGCGGCGTTCTGACGCGGCTGTGTGCCGTAAGACGGGGATATAGCGGTGGTGGTGGTGGTGGCGGCGGCGGTGGCGGCGGCAGCTTGTGAACCATTTACTCAATTTATGGAGAATCATCCAAAATGATTCACTCGGCTTAGCCCTTTTTGTCTTAAGGAGAGAAAAATAAAACGAAAAGTAGGATTCGAGGCACTAAATGAGAAACGGTGTGCTCCAAGCCAGCGGAGGAATCCCGCCAGGGGAGGAATCCCGCCAGGGGAGGCGTGACGAGAGACGATAGAATAAGCAGGTTATTTGTGTTCTGAATTCAAAATGGCGTCACCCAGAGAAACGAGGTACACAGCGGGGGGGGGGGGGCTTGAACGCGCATCCCCCCCCTGTTATTTTCTCTCTTAATCAGTCGGTTCTTTAGTGTGCGATGGTGTGTGTATACCTCCTCAGTCATTTTCTCTATATGAACCCGGCCATGTGGTTGGCAGGGCCTGTGTACTTGTGCATATTACTGTCATATTTCTATATGGCCTGCCGCCAGCTGTCGGTAGTTAATTAGGCCTGCAAAGTGGGAGAACGCTGTTCCGTCGTCACACACGGTGCGCGGTCCGTGTAAGACTTGCGTCAGCGGTGTGTGAAATCGCCGCATCTTATCCTGTGGGGTGGGATGAAGAATGAACAAGGCAGTGTTTTAAATCTGGGTTATTGTTTTTACACTTTAATATTCTCACCATCAGCCCAGTATGAGATTTAAAACAACCCCCGGGTTTTACAGCAGCGGAAGCAGTAGAAATGTGTATGTTTTGCTCTAATGAGAGCAGAGATGTATTGCGTCACGGACACTGGGAGTTAAGAGCTGTACTTTCTGGTTTTGTCAGAAGAGCCCGGCCTCCGGCCCCTTTTTTGCCGCCAATTCTCCTTTCTTCTCCTTTCATCATCTCTCGTTTTACCCGGCTCTTCGTCATCGTCTTCATCATCATCGTCCTCATCATCATCATCATCATCATCCTTCTCTCTCATTCACTCACTCACCCACACCATCTCTCACTCACTCCCTCTCCATTTCTTTGTCTCTCTCTCTCTCTCTCTCTCTCTCTCTCTCTCTCTCTCTCTCTCTCTCTCTCTTCCCCTCTCTCTCTCTCTGTCTCTCTCTT
Source organism: Muraenolepis orangiensis (assembly GCA_027704905.1). NCBI lineage: Eukaryota > Metazoa > Chordata > Actinopteri > Gadiformes > Muraenolepididae > Muraenolepis > Muraenolepis orangiensis. The sequence continues at coordinate 13,630,472 of CM051000.1, read as the reverse complement.
CCCCTCTCTCTCTCTCTGTCTCTCTCTTCCCCTCTCCCTCCCCCGATGGGTTAATTATGAAGTGCTGCTGCTACCCCCTCAATCATGGGTGTTATGTAAAAAAGGAAGAAGCCTACAGTCATTAAAGTAAAGTGCTCGGAACTTTTGAAGTCGTCTCTCTCCTCCTGACAAGCTCTCCCCAATGATGGCCATGTTTTCTGGCAAGACCGTAGCGCCGCCATTAAGACCAGGCCAGAGCGCTGTCAGAAAGTCTTGAGTCATCGCCATTTCTTCTTCTTCTAAAACTTGCGTGTGTGTGCGATGACTAAGGACTGCGAACTGTGTGTCCATTAACGTCTGCACTGCTGGGTTACAATTACTCCATAGAAATAAAGTTTAAAGAAATGTTTGCTGTTCTAGGAATGTCTGAATAACAAGAGGCCAATGTCGTGTGTGTGTGTGTGTGTGTGTGTGTGTGTGTGTGTGTGTGTGTGTGTGTGTGTGTGTGTGTGTGTGTGTGTGTGTGTGTGTGTGTGTGTGTGTGTGTGTGTGTGTGTGTGTGTGTGTGTGTGTGTGTGTGTGTGTGTGTGTGTGTGTGTGTGTGTGTGTGGAGTTTACCATTAGGATTAAGAAGTGCATACAAACACAAATCCATTTTAATTTTCAAATGCTGTCGATAGGAATTTCGATTTTGAGGATCTGATGGAGGAAGAGATTTGCTTGCTTGAACAGAGGAGATGAGAAGCATGACCCCTTTAAATGTCATTAGTGTATATCCGTATATATAATGTGTCACTTCTAGGGGTGTTCAAAAAAATAGATTCACGGAAGAATCAATTAATGAATCTTTTATTATTCAGAATTTCCATTACATTTTTTTTTTTTCCCTTTTGTCTTTGGTTTTCCTTTATTTCTCAGTTGGTATAACTTTTTCAAATCACTGTTCTCCGCTTTCATGCCCATCATTTGCCACCTTGCTTCTCTGTGCACATCGGAGTAGGACCTGAAATGAGTACCTCCTACGTACTGAATCCAGAATACAATTTTGAATCCGGAATCCTTGTGAACCGGGAATCTCCCATTTATTTATTTATTTATTTATTTATTTAATCCAATCCCGACGGCAAGAATCCAGATCGAATCGACTCGTGAGAAAGACCGAAAGACCGAAAGACGACGATCTCTAGGGCCTGGTAAGGGCTCCATGCTCACCGTACTCTGGATTCCATGTGTGTCTGTTGAAACCTTGAAGCCAGAATGGGTTTCTCTTTTTCTGTTTGCTGACATGTTCCACGCCTACATGCTCCTCTTGTTTCATCATTTTGATCTCTCTCTCTCTCTCTCTCTCTCTCTCTCTCTCTCTCTCTCTCTCTCTCTCTCTCTCTCTCTCTCTCCTCTCTCTCTCTCTCTCTCTCTCTCTCTCTCTCTCTCTCTCTCTCTCTCGACGTGACCTGCTTTCTTGGCCTTGTCTTTCTCTCTCCTCCCCCTTTCCCCTCTATTTTTTTTGTTTTTGATGTTTGGGAATGAGGACAAAAATGAATGAAGATGGGCTAGCATATTCTTATTAATTACCTCATTAAAGGAGAACGGAGACCTGGTTTGGGCTAAATGTGGAGAAGGAAGGTTGTAGAGAGCTGGGAGTGACGTTCGTCTGAAATCCTTCTTTCTTATTGCCATGGGAGAGATGGAGTGGGGGTTGGAGCAGAGCAGAGAGAGAGAGAGAATATTGGAGGAGGGTAGGCCAACCTTGACACAGATTGCATTCATTCTCGGGGATATTTGCAGCACATTTGGAGAGGGAAGAATTTATTATATTTGCTATATTTCAAAGCAAACAATAAAATGAATCCACCAGTGAGTCAACCAATCGCACAAACAAAGAAACAAAGCACCGTCAAACAAAGAACAAGATAATTCTGGCCGAGTGGAGATGGTGTGTGTGTGTGTGTGTGTGTGTGTGTGTGTGTGTGTGTGTGTGTGTGTGTGTGTGTATTTGCTTCCAGCTTGCCTCTATTGTGGCCTGGTAAATATTTTCATTGAGGGCTAACCATTGGTCTTCTCCTTTCCCCTCTCTCCTCATGCTCTCTGATGATTGGATGGCTGCCCTCAATCTCATCACATTGACTGTCACAGGTAAGCAGCATCATTGTCGTGTGTGTGTGTGTGTGTGTGTGTGTGTGTTGACTTCAAAGCCACATATTGGAATAGTATCGATTCTAGTGTTGAGCATAACAGGGCTTCGAAGGGTCGTCTTGTCTTTTAAAAAATAGCCATCTATCGTTAATCAAACTTTTGAAATAACATCGAAGATAGATTAAAATATTGATAAACAAAAATTAATCGACATTTAAAAAAAAAAAAAAAAAAATAATAATATATATATATATATATATATATATATATATATATATATATATATATATATATATATATATATATATATATATATATATATATATATATATATATATACACACACACACAAACTGTAGGCCAATATAGTCCATTTAAAATGAAAAAAAAAATCAGGAAAAAAAGCTGGCGGTAATAAATTCACCAGCCCCGGTTATAATTTAAAATCCAATATTCCAGCACTGGCGTGGAACGGTAGGTGGTGGCAGCCAGACAGACCAAGGTGCTTAATTCACTGTATGAAATCAATGTTCAGGCCCATTTCAATCTGTTTGGCTCTCATTAGCTCCACCAGGCATGGCGTTGACAGTCTGTCCCCCAGGTGAGGCGGACGGCCTCGACGGCGGGGGCCCGCGTCCGCTTCTCTGGCCCCTCCCACTCACTCCGTAGCTGCTAAACCAGAGCGAGCAGCTAATCGATGTTACCTAGCCCCGTGTTAGCCACACACACTCCCAGCCGATTTCAGAGAACAAAGGGGGGACGACTGACAGCCAATCAGGCGAATCCACTGACACTGTGCCGACATGAAGAATCAGTCGAAGGCGATATATTAAATATATTAAATATATTTGTGGGGGGGGGGGTGGGCTCTGAATATCTATCGACAAATGTGCCAATGCACGTGTGTGGGCCCCCGTGCACGCTCTTGGTGAACAGCAGTCTTGAGATGCATTGCCTGTGACTGATAATATCAATCTATCTGTGTGTGTGTGTGTGTTTGTGTATGTGTGTGTGTGTGTGTGTGTGTGTGTCTGTGCGCACGTGTGTGCGCGTGTGTTGGAGGAAAGGGTTTTTCCGTCTTCGTAATAGGATGTAAAATAGGCCAGCACACAGCTATTTGGTAGCTGGCAGGGCAGGTCTAATTCAAATGTTCGAGACGGGGTCCTCATCAATCAGGCGTGGGACAGCTACAGATGGCTTGCCATGATGGCCAGGAAACTCCATTAGGGCCCTGCTGAGTTTCAAACAGGCTCCTCATACTAAATGACAAGCTCCGCTCCTTTGCCGGTGTCAATTTTTGCATCTCTCCATCTTCCTACACGTCTCTCCGTGGGAGTATCCTCCTGCTCATCTTTCTTTCCTCGTCTTTTCTTCCTTCAAATTCATCTGTACAACTTTATTTCCAAAATCAACACACTTGGTGGTTGAGGAGTAGCTTGTCTAGCATCTACCGAGCTGATATCCAACACTAAAGTAACCTCACGCAGACGACACATGGCGAGAGAGAGAGAGAGAGAGAGAGAGAGAGAGAGAGAGAGAGAGAGAGAGAGAGAGAGAGAGAGAGAGAGAGAGAGAGAGAGAGAGAGAGAGAGAGAGAGAGAGAGAGAGAGAGAGAGAGAGAGAGAGAGAGAGAGAGAGAGAGAGAGAGAGAGAGAGAGAGAGAGAGAGAGAGAGAGAGAGAGAGAGAGAGATTTTTTTTCGAGCCATCCTAAGCACCTCGGAGTGTATCAGTGAACCTGCTTGCCAAGTTGTGCTGGCTTAGCTGTGTTTACGTTGGGAAGAAAGTGGTCCTCTGTGGCGCTAACCACCCAACCAATGTCAACGGGGGGTTGTGTTCATCACCCGCTCATTTCTAACAGTGTGGCAAGTGTCTGTTTTTATCCCTGGGTTTTTCACACAGCTCACACCCTCTAGCTGTAAAGAATGCAAATAAGCCATTTTATAAGGGGAGTGGCTGGCGTAACAAGCTTTTTTCCCAATCATCTTTAAAGTGACTTAAACATCCCTTTTCGACACAGCTGCATACAATGCGTTGAACAATTAGCGTCTTAGCATCACAACAATATGACAAAAATCCCCATCCCCAAAGGATGGGGAAAGGGCACTGAGATGTGCATAATCAGGGCCACCATCCTTTACCATCCTTTGTCAAATACAATTTTTGGACCAATCGTGTTGCTATTTTTATTTTAGTGATCTCGTCAACCCTGTCCAGCTCTCCGGTTGAAGAGACAAATGGCCCCTGAGCGTTGCAGAATTGAACTTGCTACTTCGGCTAATAGTCAACACAGACTCGGCCAGCATCGCTAAAATTTAACTCTTCCCAGGGACACCAACGTTCGTATAGTATCTGTACCACGAAAGTTCAAATCTTGGGCTGTAAGGTCCATGTTGTCGTGACCATGGATACATAGGAAAACATGCTACTTGCCATGTTGCTGCAACACACGGAAGTGTGTGTGTGTGTGTGTGTGTGTGTGTGTGTGTGTGTTAAATGTCTTAAACATAAAGCCCAAAGCACATGGCTGTGTAATAATCACACCCAAAATCGACTACTTGGATGTAGGTCTGGGCGATATGGACTTAAAACTATATCACGATATTTCATGGTATTTATTGCGATAACGATAAATGACCAAAAAAGAAAAAAAATTAATCCTTACCATCATCAAATACGTAAGGGATAGCTCATTAATAAGTCGGTAGTCTGTCCCGCTCATTAATAAGTCGGTAGTCGGTCCCGACTTATTATGATTTACTTCCACGGAGAAAAAAATAGTTCTCCGAAGTTGAGGCGTTGCTTGGCAACTGGCGCAAACAATTCAGCAATTCTATCAGCAAGTCAGT
>CM051000.1:13573013-13620513 GCA_027704905.1 Muraenolepis orangiensis | reverse complement strand
TCGTGTGCGTGGATGTGTGTGTGCGTGCGCGTGTGTTTCGCAGCAGGCGGTCTGTGCGTGACTCCCTCAGCCGCCAGCCGCCGTGGAGAGCGTTGACATTTCCCTTGCCGACGGCGGGGGATCAGCACCTTACAAGGGCGCCGCCCTCGTGCACCTTCCTTGTCCTGCCTCCACCCCACCCCACCCACCACCACCCCCTGTCAGACACGGGTGTCAGGGCTGACATTTCCCACGCGGCGCTCTCTGCCTGGGCTAATGGGGGGGGGGGGGGGGGGTTGCTCATTAGAGAGGAAACGACGCCGGGACAAGCGGTCAAACAGGACCGACCGCTGCGCTGACATGACTAGCGAGATGTGAGCTGGATGCTGGCTGGCTGGCTGGCAGGTGAGCTGGCTGTTGACTTGAGCGTAGTGGACTCCCCCCCACCCCCCCCACCGAGAGAGAGAGAGAGAGAGAGAGAGAGAGAGAGAGAGAGAGAGAGAGGAGAGAGAGAGAGAGAGAGAGAGAGAGAGAGAGAGAGAGAGAGAGAGAGAGAGAGAGAGAGAGAGAGAGAGAGAGAGAGAGAGAGAGAGAGAGAGAGAGAGAGAGAGAGAGAGAGAGAGAGAGAGAGAGAGAGAGAGAGAGAGAGAGAGTGACGAGATGGAGCCTTGTGAGTTGTGTATTGATAGGGATCAGGGCTAACGTTAGAACATGAATGACAGTAATTGTAATGACAACGTGTGTGTGTGTGTGAGAGAGAGAGAGAGACTGTGTGTTGATGGTTGGGTTGGCTCACACCTTCCCAGATGCCAGACCGACAGGCTGGTTGAATGCCGTGTCTACTCTGAAACACTTTCCTGTGTTTCCTTGAAGGTCAGTCTGGGTGCAGTGGCTCCAGCCTCCTGTGGCTGCTGAAAAAGGAAACCTAAAATAATCACAACAGAATGTGGTAATGACTTGTGTGAAGGTGTGTGTGGCATGTGGGTGTGTGTGTGTGTGTTTGATATTTAATCTACTTATTTCCAGTTGAAGGGGAGCAGATTGTTGAGCTGTGGTCTGCAGAGGGTTTTTTTTTTTTGCAAGCTGCCCTCTCTCATGCCTGAGCGAAGTCACTTCATCTGCTCAACAGCACCCTGACTCTATTAATGGTGTCAATACACACTTAATACCGTCGCTGACTCTGTGGAGTCACTCTATTCCTTGAAGTGTGTGTGAAGTGTGTGTGTGTGTGTGTGTGTGCACATTTGCTTGCAAGTGTGTACATGCAAGTGTGTTAATGGTGTCAATACACACTTAATACCACCGCTGACTCTGTGGAGTCACTCTATTCCTTGAAGTGTGTGTGTGTGCATTTGTATGCATGTGTGTGTGTTTGTCAGGTTGTTGCCTTGTTTAACCAGCATGTGTGCGCATGTAAATCCATGGGGCATGGTGTGTCTGATTGCTTGTCATTGTCTCTGGTGGTCAATGACTGTAGAGAGGATAGGGTAGGTAGGGGGCTCAAATTGAAGGAATTGATTGCCGGCCACCACAGACGAAGAGGGCATTGGATTGCTTAGAGGGATCATGACCCGAATGCGCGCTCTCTCTCGTCTCTCTCGCTCTCTCTCTCTCTCTCTCTCTCTCTCTCTCTCTCTCTCTCTCTCTCTCTCTCTCTCTCTCTCTCTCTCTCTCTCTCTCTCTCTCTCTCTCTCTCTCTCTCTCTCTCTCTCTCTCTCTCTCTCTCTCACACAGCCGTTCTCTTTTCCATGGTGTGAAGGACGGAGCGTTTTAACAAAAAGGGGTTTTATTCTACCCAGATAATACAAAAACAGGTGGTGGAAAATAAGTACCAGAAACTAAAAAAACAAGGTACAAATAATGAATAACGATGGGTGCATGAGGCTGAACATAAAACATACCAGCAGACAACCAGGAACTGCAATTCAAACGTGACCTCCTACAATGGAGACATGAGGGAGGCTATATACTTAACAGGGTAAAACTAAATGACATGCGGGGAGGAACACAAATGATAATCTAACACATTTGTAGTTAATATAACTTCTATTTAAGGTTGTATTTATCCATTATATTAAAGGTATTTTTTTATATTACTAATATATATCATAATCATTTTACATTCACATTAAGATATGCCCATAAACTTAGTCTTTCCATTTCCCCCCCCCCCCCATGAGCCACATGAAATGAACTGACCCAATCAGCCGAATCGAGCAGCACCACCTGTTCCCAAGCCCAGCTGCTGTGTGACTCTGGGCCCCAGCAGAGGCCAACTCAAATAAAGAAAAATGTAGGTTCAATGAAAAATCAAAGCAGTGTGTTTTCATTATCCAAACTGGATTGTGTATGTATGTGTGTATTATGCATTTTTTTTTTTATAAATCCACGTTAAGGTGGATGTCTGGCTGGAACCCCCACCGCCTTACACATCGATCCTGCCGCTCTCTCTCTGTTCTCTGTCAGTAGTTTTCCAAGAGGGCTGAGAAGGTAGCCCCCTGAGATAGGCCCACAGACCTGTTGGGAATGAACACATTTCAGTTGGCCATGGCTGACTCAACCCAGGTTCCCCCCCCCCACTCCATTCCATTCCATTCCGTTCCGCTCCTTGTATTATACATTTTCCTATTTTCTATTCTCTTGAACAACCCGTCCTTGTGGTTACGAACGCTACGGCGTTCGCCACTTTAACGACATCCAGCCATCCCCCCCCCCCACCCGAGCGTGGTGGACCCGAGCGGGGGCCTCTGATTGCACCTCTGTGCACCCCCCTGTGATTGGATTCCCACCACGGGGGGGCCTCCGCCTCCTCCTTCTCCTTCTCCACCTCCTCCTTCTCCTTCTTCCTCTCCTCGCTCTCCAGCCTCTCTCTCTCCCGGGCCTCGCTCGCCCCGGCCGTCCTGGCGACAGATGGCGGGTTTGATTACGGAGCGGATGTTCCAATTTCTCACCCTCCGTGGCCCCTTCGCTCCGTATCGTGTTTCAATTAAATGGGGATTTGGAGGCTGCGCAGCCGCACCCCCGGTCGGCCCTCGTAATTCATTAAGAGCAGCGATCACGCATGGAGAGGTTAACTCAGTCGTGGAAGCATGGAGGATGGAGGAGGAGGAGGAGGAAGAGAGAGTGCCTGCGCCGATCAGCTACAGGAAACCGATATCGGCCATTTTGGACGTACTCTGCCAGATGTGTGTTTCAGTGTGTGTGCTGCGCATGTTGGTGTGTGTGTGTGTGTGTATGTGTAGTGCGCATGTTGGGGTGTGTGTGTGTGTGTGTGTGTGTGTTGATGGAGAGCGAGTGTTTAACAGAGTGGATCGGTCTGCTTTGGATCAATAAGGGGGGGGGTGCATCTTTCCGCTCAATATCCGAGTCAGTTATTCAACACGCTTACTTAGGTGGAGCAGCGTGTGACGTAAGCCAGATGCTACCCCAGGTCCCCCAGTCATCCCCGCTCATCTGCCTGGCTACCGACCGTTACGCACACGCAGACTTTAAATAGAAGGAAGAGAAGGAATTTATTAAGAAAGCTAAAAAAAAATCCTGCATGCGATGCTCAGAAGTACGTAGGCGTAAAGAGAAAAAATAGAGTAGCACACAAAAGAAAAATCCCTGTTGCTCCGTAGTTTTTTTAAATTTTTTTTTACGTATAACCCTAACCCCTAGCCCCGCCTCCAAACCCAGCCTCAACCCCTAGCCCCGCCTCCAAACCCCTTTCCCATAACGGGCACAGCTCAGCGCTGTGCCGCCTGTGGCGTGGGAAGCTTACACGTTAAGAGCGTCTTAATGACAATGAGCGGCGGGGGGGGGGGAAGCACGGCGGCTATACAGTAGGTGCTAACGCTGGGAGGATGAGCCTGTGATCCTCCAGGTGAATGGGGGGCGAGGGTAATGGGCTGTTAGCGGTGGTGAACGGCGGCAGACTTGTAGCGAGGGGGGGGATTTGGCTGGGATCAGATCACAGGGAGGGTGACCTCCGCCTTTTGTTATTATTCAAATGTTTTAGTTAGTTTTTGGTTGAACAAAGCAAGGGCAGGAGGAACGGCCACCAAGCGCTGTGCCGTATTGTGTGAAGGAGGTGACTGACACGCGACACAGCGTCTTTGTTTGTTGATGTTTTGGTTTTGTTCTTCTGGAATCCTCCACTGACCCCCCCCCCCCCCACCCCCCCCCCCCCCTACCACCCGCTCATGCTGAGAGTGCTCATATACCCCCCCCCCCCCCCCTCTCACACACACACACACACACCAGTTCCTTTATGACTCCCCATTAACGGGGCATATGGGTCATAATCGCACATAATGGATGCCGCTGTTGCTTCTGACGGAAATGGTTGTAGGTGCGGGGGGTTGGGGGGGTAGTTAATGGCTGTTTATCTTGTACTTGTCTTTAATTACCATTTACGCACACGTGTGGGTGTGTGAGCGTGCGGCGCGTGTGATTTATCCTCGGTGTGTTAAAATTAGACACGGCAAGAGGGATAGACGATAGACTAGTGCGTTTCGGTGAGTAAAACGAGACATTCGTGAAACATTGACAGAAATTGGGAGAGATACAACGTGTCTCCGTTGAAAACACGGCCGTCACGCCGCTCGGGTCACGCTGTGTGACTGTGGACCTGGGGTTTGTAAAGACAGAAAGCCATACATACCATGTCTACACCAAACCGGGGGTGCGGTTGGAGAGATCGGAGCCCGGACGATTACCCGGTTCTGCCGATTCTGAGAGGAGGAGGAGGAGGACGACGACAAAGACTGCCGAAGCACTTCCGCTCGACTCAATTAAATTTCAATACAAAGCGGAGCTTACGGCCTTTGGGAGCAGTGCAGCGTTCCACAATAGCTCTCCGTTTCCCTCCTATTTTAGTTTTCTTTCTTTATACTTTGGGTGTCCTCAACCAGGATTAGAAACAGACCCATCGTGGACTGATTGTCTAACCATACATCATGTACATTTTATAGATTTTTTTTAATATATGCGGCTCAATTATGTCTCATTAAAGGCTTTAGAAAAATGAAATGGCTTTCTTTCTGTCTGAGGGCAAATTAACTTTTCACAATGTGACGACTATGTTCTCGTCCGTTCATTTGATTGCATTGAAAGCATAGGCTACTAATAAACTATAATACAGGCTAATATAATACTCTGTGATTCAAATATAACATTATCAAAACAAACAGTGGCCAGTCTCTGTGGAGACGACGGGCGAGAGCTCTGTTCTGTCTGATCACAGGCCGGTTTTCACATCTGATCAAGAGAATGTAGAGGTGTTTGACTGATGAAGCGTTTTAAATACATGTGAACGATGCGTTTCAGTGTATAGAACAAATGAGGCACCGTTCAATTTAGCAGAAGAGCGGTAGATGCACGACCGAATCCCGCCGGAGAGAATCATTTCCCCCCCAGCGTGAGGGGTATGATACGACCGCTGCTGTTGACACAGTTTGCCTTTTTTTGGATAATCTGAAGTAATTTCAAAATGCCGAGTACAAGTTACGAGTACAAGTTAACCTACTACTAGAGTCTAGGACTTGACTTGACTTGTAGTAGGTTAACTTGTACTTCAAGTTAGTCTAGGAACTAGACTAACGGCATAGAATGCGCTCCGCGGAAGAAAATGATGAGATGGCGCCACCGCCATACAAAGGAGTTATCAAACAAACGGTGAGAACATTTATTGAAAGCTAAATATAACACAGCACAACATTGCACACAGAAGAGTCAGTCAATGAGTCATTCCACCACAAAATAAACATTGTATAACTGAAAGGCTTATCCTCAGTGCTCAGTTTATAGGATTTCAGGACCCGAGCTTTATGCTTTTTTTTTGTGATACACTCTGGCACCTTATTTACATTCAAACGGCATGTCTTAATCACACACACACACACACACACACACACACACACACACACACACACACACACACACACACACACACACACACACACACACACACACACACACACACACACACACACACACACACACACACACACACACACACACACACAGATAATGACAATGCCAAGCCCTGGAACCGGTGTGCTCTCTGTGCCTCTGTCTCTCTCACACAAAATGCATGCGTGTGCAGTAGATCTGCTGCTTGAATGACACACAGAGGACCCAAACCATATCTTATTTTATTTTCTTAGGGCTTTAATGCTATTTCTTTGTGTGTAACACAATTTTTATATTCTTTTTTTTTTGATAAAAAATTATATATATATAGAAAAGTATATAAATATATATAATTTATTATTTTTTATTATTTGTCTTTTTATTAAAACATTTTTAGGTCCGGGGCAATTCATAAGACATTTGAGGCAGTAGCCTCCAACGCCCAGGGACAATGCAGGAAACACCTCCGGAAAATTCCATCCTGGCGGCTGCTGCTGAAATGACTTTTCTGTTCTTGTAAATCATGAAGCCCCACAAGGCTCTCTGGCTGTAACACTAGCCCCAGCACACATCTGAGGGAGAACCGCGGGACCTCAGAGAGATTAGGTAGCCTGGCCAAGAGAGGAAGGCCATAGAGATGAAAGTCTTGAGAACAAAGTTTATTTTTGTAATTCATTTTAACTCCTACTGGAGCTCTCTCTCTCTCTCTCTCTCTCTCTCTCTCTCTCTCTCTCTCTCGACACCTCCCCTCTACCCCCTCACCAGCACCTTGCTCATGGAGAGGGGCTGTCAGAGGAGAGGGATGGAGGGAAAAGTAAGTGTGACAGAGGCTGTTTTTGGTGAAACTGCCAGGGCCAAAGATTAAAGGAGGGGGGCGGCGGGGGCAGACGACGACGACGTCAGAAGAGGTGGGCTGTTTTATTATTTATTTCCTGCCAGCCTTCTGGCTCACCGTGAAGGACCTTTTGAAGGACGGAGGGGCTTTGTTGGGAATCCATCTTTCTTCCGGTTTCTTCCGTTTCACGTCCGGCTTCTCAGAACCTGTCATTGCGCTTCCTCGCTCAGGGACGCGGGGCGGGGCGTGACGCAAGCTCACGCCCCGCCACTTGGCAAAGGAGTGATGAGACGAGGCACTGACGAAGTGTGTGTGTGACCAGAGAAAGCCCAGAGAGCCCTCCCTCATTAGAACCATCATATTTTATTGAATATATATATTTTATTCTTTCACGTTTTTGAGTGTGTTACGTAACGCTAACTCAAAAAAAAGATCCGCCCTACAAGAAAACCAAATTACATTTTATGGAACAATGAATGTGCCAGCAGCTCGTTGGTGAATTCATGTACGGGCGTTAAAAGAGAATCGTGTGAAATGGTGTTGGTTGTCCTGCAGCCGGGCACAGCCTTGCAAAAAAGCATATAACAAAATGTTATCAAAAAGACAGGTTTAGCCTATCTCCTTCCACAATCACTTGTGAGGTTATTTGGTGTGCATATAAAAAACTCCATGTCATCAAAGTTTTCCATAGAGTCATGCAGGGACAGGATTATGTTTAGCAGTTATCAGCGGCAGATGTTGTGTGATGTCCCAGCGACCGGGCATTGGGCGATTAGGAATGTGAATCTCCCACTGATAAGCACGTCCTGTGCGGTGCGATGGGAGAGCCAGCGACTAAGGTCGTCATGACGTTTGTGATTGATTGACGATCTGATCGTTACTTTGACTGCGGTGATGTCCACAGACCGATCCAAGTCATTATAGATCCTGTATCTTAAGCCCAAGGTGTTATCAAATATGTTGGCACACCCCTGTTTACACACGCACACGCACGCACGTGCGCGCACACACACATTAAACCGCATTAAACCTAAAAAGCCTAGTTTGCTCCAACAATGATAACAATTTAAATGAGTGTGCAAGTAAAGTAAAGAACCTTCTCACGCTGCCAGGAATGCTTTTTTTCCCCCAACATTTACACAGAAATAATCCTGAAAGCCAAGCAGAAATACATTTACAAAGACATTGGGGGCGGCAGCAGTCTGTTGGGACTTGGCTTGGGAACCGGAGAGACGCCAGTTTAAGTCCCAGAAAAAACTGACCAAGTACGGAGTGAGAACTGGTACTTGGAAAAAGGTGGCAGTACGCCTCCTGGGGACTGCCAAGATGCCCTTGAGCAAGGCACCAGACCCCTACATTGCTCCCCGGGCACTGTATAATGCAATAGCTGCCCACTGCTCCTAATACTAGGATGGGTTAAATGCAGAGACATTTCACTGTGTGTGTACATGTATGTGATCAATTAAAAGGGATTCAATGCTGATTTAGATCTAGATTTCACACTTTGCTGTCAGTAGAGTCTGTGACTGGCCACGCACTGCCCGGAACCCATTGACCAATCACAGTTCACCCTCTTAAAAATTACTTTGTTAACATCCACACTCATTGAATGTAGTTGCATCTGAGGGTTTCATGCCTACAGTAAAGTTAATTAGAAATAGGACGCCGATGCAGCAACTCTGGACAGGTCACCTGGCAACCACCAACCCTATAGCAAATAGATCTGACAGCAGTACTCAAAAGAACCGCCATTGCCAAGTGTCTCTCTTACAGTCACGAACCAGGTGGCAATAAATCATCCTCGCAATGCAGAGGATTGCTATTACTGCAGTATCTCATTGGCAGGTGGTCAGCTGGGCACTCTAATAATAACTATAATTGTGGAAGTGTGGCACAAGATACAAGTGGTGTAATGCCTATGGACCCCACTGCCAAAGTAAAGTGATATGCATATATAATTGGATTTATGTTTTCCAATGCATATTTATAGAAGATATGGAAGACATGTTGAGTTGAGGCTGAATTGCAGTTTTGTCTTTCAGTCTAAAAATGCTTTTCTTACACAATCTGCTTACTTTCTTTGCTTTCTTTGCTTACAATCTCCACACGTTTGCTATAAAATATCATAGATAACTTCACTTGATTAAGCCCCAAAGAGAAGATCATGAAATTAATTTATGTTAAGTATACTGTAATACATTTCAATTGTACCTTTTGAGCAAATAGAGGAGTGTGTGTGTGTGTGTGTGTGTGTGTGTGTGTGTGTGTGTGTGTGTGTGTGTGTGTGTGTGTGTGTGTGTGTGTGTGTGTGTGTGTGTGTGTGTGTGTGTGTGTGTGTGTGTGTGTGTGTGTGTGTGTGTGTGTGTGTGTGTGTGTGTGTGTGTGTCCACGCGCGCTAGCATACCTAAACAATAAAAAATGATTCTGCAGTTTACAGATCATATTTCTTAATAATGTTTTCTCTGCGGTTGTTTGTTTTCTCTTTATCTCTCACTTTAACTCAATCAAATTTAGTGGCTTTTTTTTGTTTATCTGTCAGTATATTGACATTGACTTATTAGTCATGTATTCGCAAATGTCATGCTTGCTTAATTCTTGTTTATTATTTACCCCCCCCCCCCTCCATGTCTCTGTCTCTCTCTCTCTCTCTCTCTCTCTCTCTCTCTCTCTCTCTCTCTCTCTCTCTCTCTCTCTCTCTCTCTCATTTAGGTGGAGCGGGAGATAGCCATTCTAAAGCTGATAGAGCATCCCCACGTGCTAAAGCTTCACGACGTGTACGAGAATAAGAAATATCTGTAAGTACAACTACTTATGTTCACACTCACCAGTCATGTTCCCACTACATCGGTTTCGTTTTGAACTAGCTGATAGCTAGCCATTATGCTAATAGCCTTTGAGCGCTGGGCAAGGCCCGAGAAGTGCAGCCGGGCAGAAAGCGTAACATGCTCGCCGTTCGAACTGTTGTGCAAAATGAATAAATGGGCTCCCATGCAGCGAAACTCATTTTAGGTAAGCGCCTGGGGTGTGAACACAACTTTGCCCGGTGTGCGATAAAAAAATGTGCTAAAAATAGCACCTTGTTATAGCTGCTGGTCATACAATTATAATTACTTCATGGTCATTTAACAAGAATTGTATTAAAAAAAATAATGACCATTAAAGCCACCGTTAAGTTGCCAAAAAAGAAAACAACCTTTTAATACCCAATTAATTCATCCGTTAAAAATGATATTATAAATGGACCAAACTGTATATACATACATACATACATACGTGTGTGTGTGTAAGTTTGAATGCTTCAAATGGCAGGATAGATGAGGCTTCTGATAGTGTATGTGTGTCTATATATATATATATATATATATATATATATATATATATATATACACAGAATAAGTCAAACCCGGGATAAATAAAGTGTTGGGTGTGCAAATATTATCAGAAGCCTCATCTATCCTGCCATTGGAAGCAGTCTATTGATGTAGTAGATAGATTCTGCAACTTTCCATTGCTTTCCCCAACCTCTACGAGCCGGGCGGGGTCTCCATGATCGGCGGTGCTCTGCGTGTGTATACTTTGTACTTCTCTGTCCGTGGCTAAACGCACCATTCGATGTTTGATAAAAGCAGCCGCCGTGCAACGCAGCGTGGAATTTGTTTCCCCCCCCCTCCTAGCGAAACTGGCGGCGCCGTGGTTGACGGATGGTCCTCCGGCCTGCGGGATGAGAAGTGTTTTGCTTGGGAAAATGTTGCACAAACACTCACAAATCATGCATGTTTCTCATTAGAAGAAAAAAAAAGGAGAGTAAAAAAGCACCATGGCAGGTCAACGCTCGAGCGGAGCTCTTAATCTGCTAATACATCTCGGCAGCGGAGGTGGAGAGAGGAGACGATGTGGATGTAGGAGGGAGGGGGGGGGGGGGGAGGGTACACCGAGCTCACTGCTCAGATGCGGGATCAGTCCTGTCTCCTCGGCGGGAAAGCGGGGCTGAGAAGACGAATTGATTTCCATTCGCCGCGGTTAGTCGAGCCACCGTGACGCCTGGGGACTTTACCCGCGGTTTTACACCGTGCTCTCGCGCGCACCACGCTAATATAGCCACGTCAAGAGTCCAAAATCCCCCTGTTATGGATGATGCAATTATTGTGTTATATAAGAGCAGTACTAAAGGAGGCTACAACACCCCCCCACCCCTACCACCCCAACCCCCCCCCCCCCCCTCTCCAAACAGGTACCTGGTGCTGGAGCACGTGTCCGGCGGAGAGCTGTTCGACTACCTGGTGAAGAAGGGCCGGCTAACGCCTAAAGAGGCCAGGAAGTTCTTCAGACAGATCATCTCGGCCCTCGACTTCTGCCACAGCCACTCCATATGGTCTGTAGTACAGAGAGACACCGCTGTTTATCTGTTGTTGTTGTTGTTTTTGCTGTTTTTTCCCTTATAGGTAGTCCTGTGGTCTGGTGATCCTAGCGTAAGCACTTACAAATGAATTGGTCAGAAGCTTGTCGGTCCAGCCTATCCAGGCCTGGATTCTGCTGATTGTCTTGTGCATTTACAGACTTGCTTTTTTCATTTCATTCAATTCAAAATTCATTCAATACCTTGTGAATTGTTAATGGGATGTTTCATGTTATTTTGGTGTAGTTTGTTTCATGTCATGGTACGTAACCCATTTGAGGTCCAATAATGATCCTCATCTCAGAGAGCACCTCTTGTACCTCTGTGACCCACCAGTACGTACGCCATTGCCAGAGCGGTCACACATCAGTGGCAGATGTCAAGAGTCCCTTCATCTTTAAGGGCCAAGAGCCTTAAAGGGGGCGAAGCGTTGGCCCTTGAGAACGGGCCTTGGTGTTTTTTCTTCCCTCAGGGGGGTACAAAAAGAGAGACGGCAAACCTGGAGACTGGTCTTTATGGTGTGATTGGCTTAGCCCCACTCTACACACAATCATACAGTCGAGTGATTCGTCTGAGGCTGCCAGCATGGACCTATTTTCCCATACATACGTCCTCCTTTTAAAGTGCCAGTGAACCCAAGATTGCTTTTTTTTATTTTTGTCATGAACATTGAAATGTATGCCATTTTGTCACTGTTGCTAAACACAGTACCGTATTTATACGAAAATAAAATCCTATGTTTTTTTGCCAGTCTCCGCCAACCACTTTATGAATGTTCGAGTTTCGTTCTTTCCTATACAACATCGCTCCTTTCTCGAACTTCTCGAGCCCAAAACGCATTGTTAAAATGTCATAGTCTTTGAATCTGAGCTGAAACAGGGGCTTTGCTTTCACTTTAACATCTGCTTTTTGCCCTTTTTTTTACTCCTGCTATATCCCCCCCCTCCGTTGCACCCGCTGATGATCCTCCAGCCACAGAGATCTGAAACCAGAGAACCTGCTGCTGGATGAGAAGAACAACATCAGGATAGCGGACTTTGGCATGGCTTCTCTGCAGGTCGGGGACAGTCTGCTGGAGACCAGCTGTGGGTGAGTTCCTCAGAGGTTCCAGAGACGGAGACAGAGCCGCACACCCCGGCTCTCGAAGCACCTCCAGCTCTTAACCAACCAATCATCAACCAATAGCAAAATGTTGGAGGGTCGCGGTGTATCCCCACACACAGTTGGTTTTAAAGTGAAACGGCTTGTCGATTCTTGTCGGTTCAGTGTTACTCCCAGGTGTCTACCGATCTCTCATTATCACATGAGCTAGTGGAGGCTGACCTCTGTGCGTAGCGCTGGGTAGCTTTTAACCCTATGAAGGGACAGAAATGGGTAAAAAAAAAGGCCCTGGCTTTCGTGTTCCTTGGTGATTTGGGGGCAGCCCTTGACCTTGTCTGAAAACACGATTTGCGTGTGGTTTTCGAAAAAAGGCACGCCATCGTCAATCCATCTACGTATCGAACAGGCGTCAGGGGGGCAAAGGTAACCTAAGGTACATGTGTGAGGTCACCCAGGCCACACCCCGACGCAACGGTGTGTCTTTACCTTAACAGCCCCCCCCCTTTCTTCAGCCCCCTCCTCGCTGCCTTCTCGTTTCCTGCCGCACTCACACGATCCAAGGTCGGGACAGGGTCCCGGCACACGCGCACGCACGCACACACACACACACACACACACACACACACACACACACACACACACACACACACACACACACACACACACACACACACACACACACACACACACACACACACACACACACACACACAACCAGGGAATCCAACACAGCAAGGGGAAGGATGAGGACAGTGACACAGCCTTTTTTGAGTGTAGAGGAACAGGAGAGTGATAAAAATCCAATGTCCCCGCAATAAAGTCTGTGATTCTGAGTGCCTTCAGACCACCCGCCAAAACGATGTATCACAGCAAACACGGTGACATTCGGCCAAGAGGATGTGTGTGTGTCAAAGTGAATATTGCCCTATTGGTGAGACTTTTTTTAATTGGCTCCGTTTCCTTTTTTTTGTCAGCAGTAATCAACTAGGACATACATACATACATACATACATAGCAAACATGGCGGCAAAAGAAAACCAGGCCAAAAACTGTCACCTCTGTCACCCCAGCATGTAGTTACACTTTTACACCAAGCAACTGATGACAGGCCAGTGTCAGGCCAGTATCATGTGGGCCTGTGCCATGGAGACCCACCACCAGTACAGTGTACAGTACCTACGGTGGCTAACTAGTGACCTTTTAGTGTCACATTGCCCTCCCCCCTCCCTCCCACCCACCCACCCACCCCCCTCCCCCCCCATGGATGACATAACTGCACCATGCTGGCTGGTTTCTGGACAGAGGAGAGGCAGAGGGGGGGGGGGGGGGGGGTTGGTAATGTTTATCTTTTCATAGATAACCACATCAGACGAGAGTGCTTTTAAATAACCTGCATGAGCAGAGGCATCCGTTTAGACATGACACTAATGGAATTTATTAAATTGTCGCACGACGGAAAAAACTGCCGATCCCCCTCGGTCCCCCCGAGCCAAACGTGATGAAATCTGTGGCCGGCTATAATTGGTTTGTGGTTGACGTGTTTTGACAAAGCGGTTATTGGAACAGTGGGGAAGTGACTGTGTGGTTCTGCATACTAGGGGCATGCAAGAAATACCCCCCAAAAAATGATATTGAATACAAGGTCCAACAAGATACAAAGAGATACAAGATTTGTATTGCCCATTTGAAACGATTGTTACCAGCGATGTACACGTATCTAAAGTCAGTTTAAACTGTATTTTATATATCTATGTCTATGTGTGTTACAGCCACACTACACAACATTGCGTAAAATGTATTTCTAAGATGTCGGAAAAATTACTGCAAAAAACGTGTTTTCTTAACTGTTTACAGTTTACTTGGCGAGTTCTCTCTTACTCGAGTACACTTTTGCGCCGCTTCTGCACACATTAGCATAATGATAGATGACCTTGACAGTGATGAAGTGTGTGTTGCACTGAGACTTGTGTTTACGTGGGGACTGCGTTTGATGAGACACTCTGACAGGATACACCCATGCTCTCTGACTCATTCTCAACTGCATAATACGCACACACACACACACACACACACACACACACACACACACACACACACACACACACACACACAGTCTGGGCTAGGATTCAGGGTTTATTTATACATTTAATCTTTTACCAGATGAGGATGTTCCGGGATCAGAACAGATCTTGATCTTCCAAACGTACTGTCCTGATTATGGTGGATTACCACATCTCAAAGACAATGCGTGTCCATATGTGTCTATCGGTGTGTATCTGTTGAATGTATGTCGATTAAAGAGGTACTGTAGGTTGGATTTAAGAGTATTGCCTTTACTATATCTAATGACCATCTAATGACTAATGACTATCTTTTTTTGTGATTAGGTTCAGGGAATACATCTCGCCTGTTAGTTGCTGTTGTGTATTGGGTTGTTTAGTGTTAAATATATTTTCTGCTCTTGTAGCACTTACCGCAAAAAGCAGAGGGCTGCGTGTGGGCCTGTGCAAATACTCTCGACTCCTACATAACTCTCTCTCTCTCTCTGTCTCTCTCTCTGTCTCTCTCTCTGTCTCTCTCTCTCTCTCTGTCTCTCTCTCTCTCTCTCTCTCTCTCTCTCTGTCTCTCTCTCTGTCTCTCTCTCTGTCTCTCTCTCTCTCTCTGTCTCTCTCTCTGTCTCTCTCTCTCTCTCTGTCTCTCTCTCTGTCTCTCTGTCTCTCTCTCTCTCTGTCTCTCTCTGTGTGGCTTCTCTCCACAGATCTCCACATTATGCCTGCCCAGAGGTTATCAGGGTAAGTGCACTCTTCTTCCCTTTTTGCTGTTGTACTGCAGGCCACTCTCTCTACAGTGGCTCTTATATCACCACTCTTAGCTTCTGTGATTTCATTGTGTCCTCCCCTCTCCCCACACACACACCCTCCTCTGTGTATGTGTATGTGTGTGTGTGTGTGTGTCGGTGCACTTGACCTGTGCTGTTATCAGGGAGGAAGGTGCCACGTTCTCTTGGTTTACAGTCTGTGCTCTTGCACTGAACCAAACGGCCGCTGCAGTCAAAGCATACAAGCATCTATAGCACCTGAATGTCTCTTTTTTTCTGAACTCTCTTCTCTCTCTCTCTCTCTCTCTCTCGCTCGCTCTCTCTCTCTCTCTCTCTCTTTGCCTCCTCTCTTGGTCTCTGTCTCCCCAGGGAGAGAAGTATGATGGGAGGAAAGCAGATGCATGGAGCTGCGGGGTTATCCTCTTTGCGCTGTTAGTGGTGAGTGACAGCTCACGATGACCCGGCGACGGTGACCGTGGTCGCCGTGCGTAACCGTCCTTGACTCATCGCCGCCGACCACCACTACCATCACGACCACGTGTGACGCATTTTGTTCCTTTTTTGCGTTCGTTTCTCTGGGAGAATGTGAACTCAGAACTTGCATCGGACTTCAGAACATGGCATTTAAAGACAGCTGTTGGTTTTACCAAAAAGGTGCAGAATGCTAGAAAACAACTGCAGAACACCAATCTAGGCAGGTTGTGTGCCCTAGCAACAGAGACATCATGTTATTAAAGTGGTTGACTCATCCAGGATTTTATTTTTGCTATTTTATACACAGAGGATAGGCGCAGTTTTTCACTTTAACTTGAGGAAGTGCCTTTTATAGCAACAAATGTAAGATTAACATTGGTCGTGCATTGTCTCTTTCAGTACCCTCTTTAAAGAGGAAGAAAAGTATGCTTTCGGGGCAAACAAAACAGTTAAACTCAGCGAGCTTGAAGGCTTACAACTCTGTGTCAACAAACCAAAATCAATGTAAAAGCCCTGTGTCTTACTTAATAGCAAGTGCTTTCGTGTGAATATTTCATTAATAAGCGGGGCGTCGCATGTGGGCAAAATCCATCATTCAGTCCTCGCAGAGCTTAACGCTGTGGCCTGCTCCAGTTAGATTGACTGATACTTACTTTAATGTGGAAAACGGGATCAAGCTGGATTTTTAGTTTAAACATGTGATTATGGTGGATTATGTTTTTCACGGGCTCTTTCCTTGTGTCGTCATTACAAAAGAACAAAAAAAGTGGAGTGGGTGTAGAAGATTTGTTTCTTTTACAGGTTATGCAAAACATAACCAATACTTTATCAATTAGCATCCTACTCAGAAGAAGAATATTTTACCATGTCATTAGAGTTTTAGCGCAAGATTGAGCTATCATGCAAATGTAAAATAAATCACGGTACGTGTCGTTGTTCAAATAGAACGAAAACGAGCCACTTCAGATGTGCTCGTCACATCCCAAAGCGGTTTTTCGTACATTCCCTGACACGCTGTGTGCTACACGGTGCCACCCGACGGATGCAAATAACGCCGTGGTGTGTGTGATTAAGACGGAGACCGGGATTCGGAGTGATTAAGATGGAGAGTGCTCAACACAGTCGTCACGCGCAAAGATAAATCTCCTCCTCGCTGTCGCTCCCTTTGTTTGGATTACGCGCACCGTGTCAGCGGCCATCTGGCGAGCATCTCTTCCGACACACTGTCCCTGCTCCATCAGGACGGAGCACATCAGTCATCTCACACAGGATACGATACACCCACCAACATACCCTACTGATAATGGATTCATAACGGATCCTCCTAAACCAAAATATCCTTGTATTAACTCTTAATTACAGTCATTATATTATAAACAAAAAGGATTTGTATTGAGATTTAAGGTGGGCGTGTAATACAACTGCTTCACACTCACTTCACGTTGTTCTTTTAAAGTCACTTGAAGGTGTCTGGTGGTTTCATGAATGCATTTCTGAATGCTTTTAAAACCCCTGGCCCCTGGTGAATCCCATGTGCCCGCTATATGTTAGTGATGCCAGTCTGAGTGTACGTTTCGCAGTGAGTGAGCGAGCGGCAAACGCGGGGGCTAGACGCTAATCACCCGCACTTCTCTCCTCCTCCTCCTCCTCCTCCCCTTCAGGGTGCGCTGCCGTTCGACGACGACAACCTGAGGAATCTCCTGGAGAAGGTGAAGCTGGGCGTGTTCCACATGCCTCACTTCATCCCCCCCGACTGTCAGAACCTGCTGCGCGGCATGATCGAGGTGGACGCCACCAAGAGGCTCACGGTACGCTAGCAATAGCAACAACAAAATCCATCCATTCCAAATGACACGCGCACGCTTTCACATTTTTCTTTTTCGCCGCCCTGATATACTGTATGTGTGAAATGATTTTTGGTTTTTTTTCCGCAACCGTTTGGTTATGGACCGCTTATGTGAACTGCGTTGGTCTCCGTGGTTTCAGCATTATTAATATTCATCTTGATGTGTGTGCTATTGGGGGGGGGGGGGGGGGGAATAGTCACTGTTGAAATAAATGTGATGTGTGCCGTATCTCACAAATGCTATCCCCCCCCCCCCCCCCCTATCTTTCTTGCAGTTAGAGCAAATCCAGAAGCATACATGGTATCTGTAAGTAGACCTTTCTATATATTAACCATGTGTGTGTGTGTGTGCGTGTGCGTGTGTGTGCCCTTCTATATATTACCCTCTGTGTGTGCAAGCACATACAGACGTGCATACTTCTTCCGATCCCAAAAAATCCATACCAGCAAATCACGAAATGAGGAGAATTGCTCTCACAGAGGTCATAAAGAATGAAAGGGTTTTCCATAAGAAGCAACTGAGGAAGCTTTGAAGGCGTGTTCTAATTAGTCCCGAGTGCCGAGTTTGTCACAGGGCCATTCACCATCCTCGACATCCTGGGTTGGAAGTGCTGATTTTTCTTCTTCTTCTTCGTCTTCGTCTTCTTCGTCTTCGTCTTCGTCTTCGTCTTCTTCAGAGCTGGGAAGAACGAGCCCGAGCCAGAGCAGCCGGTTCCCAGGAAGGTGGCCATCCGGATGCTGGCAGCGGTCGAGGAGATCGACCCGGACGTCCTGGAGAGCATGCACTCTCTGGGCTGCTTCCGGGACAAGGCCAAACTCACCAAAGACCTGCTCTCTGAGGAGTGAGTGGAGAGGGGGAGGGCGGAGGGGGAGGGCCGGAGGGGGGGGAGGGCCGGAGGGGGAGGGGGGAGGGGGAGGGGGGGGGGAGTGATGCACAGAGGTTAAAGACGAAAATGGAAAAAGAACAGTTGGAGAAAAGACTTTATATAAGCAGATGGGGGGGGGGGTGTAGCAGACTCCTAAAAAGGGTCAAGAAATAAAAAAAAGTGAGTAATTAAAGAGAAAATGTTATTAAAGTAATTAAAGAGTCATTTGAAAAGTGAAGGGAATGCTCTCTGAGGATGAAGATGGCGTCGAGGGTGAGGGTTGTAGACGAACACAGAGCGAAAACAGCCTGTTTAAAGATGTTGTGTTGTTTAGCAGACCCATAAAAAGACGAGATGTAATTTGGATTTATAGATGGAAATTCAAAGTAACAGTTAAAGAAAACACTTTATGAGTTTAAAAGGAGGTGTGGTTAAGCAAAATAATCGTTGAAAAGTGAAGAGAATTATTTAGATTTATAGCCGAAAAAGAAAATAACAGTTAAGGACAAAATCGCAGCTTAAAGGGAAGTGTGGTTTAGCAGACCAATAAAAAGGTGAATCGTTGAAGTGAAGAGAATAACTTAACTGAAACATAACTGATTTATATAGAAACATTTAAATAACAGTTTAAACAACACAAATCTCCGTTTACAACTGAGGGGGGGTGGTTTAGCAGACCAATAACAAGGTTGAAGAAATACAAAGGAATCATTCAGAGGAGAAGATAATATGTGATTCTGATTAGTTTACATATTTCTCATTTGCATGTATTGATGAAAAAAACTCTTGCCTTTTGTTTTGTTTTCCTCTCTCTCCGCAGTGACAACCAGGAAAAAATGATCTACTTCCTGCTCCTGGACCGCAAAGAGCGGTACCCCAGCCACGAGGACCAGAACCTGCCCCCCCGCAACGAGATTGGTACGACCCAATCCTAGCTAACGCTGGGTACTTCAAGGAGTGGCCCTTTGAACTGGTTCTTTTGAAACACTGACTTCAGATACTACACTACAACTTGTTTTGTAAAATGTATTTTTTTACATGTACAATGTACAATAAGTACAAAATATATGCATCATAAACTGTATACCAAGTAAACCAGCACCTCTTTTGGCGAATAGTGAAATGCTACACTTCGTCGTCAGTTTTTTCTAGTATTTTCTATCTAAATTGAGATGCTACCATCAGCATGATTATCCACAATAAACTAAATGCAAAGTTAGATAAAAAAAAATGTATAAATAAATGAAGTCCATATCCACTCCATATCCTGCTCAAACATACCAGTGGAAGGTTCTACGTTCAAACCAATCCAATGGCTGCCTCAGGATTCCTGAGGTCTTGTTATCGAGAGCTTCCAACAGACCTTCGACACGCAAGGTCGACCCGATCCTTAATCACTCGCTAAGCAACTGAAACAGTTCATCATCCACTGGTTTCTGTCTCCCTCCGCCCTCCGCCCCCACCCCCCGGCACCTGATCAGTCGACCCGCCCAGGAAACGCGTGGACTCCCCCATGCTGAGCCGCCACGGCAAGCGGAGGCCAGAGAGGAAGTCCATGGAGGTGCTGAGCGTGACGGAGGGCGGGTCCCCCGTACCGGTACGACGGGCCATCGACATGGCAACCCATGGACAGAGGTAAGAGCCAGGAGAGGGTGAGGGGGTGTGGGGCAGAGAGGAGGAGGAGGAGGAGGAGGAGGAGGAGAGGCCGGAGGAGGTGGGAGGAGGGGGGGCGATCGTGCATATGCATGAACCCTGAGTCCTGGTTGTTGACATGTTGCTGTTGTCGTTCTGTGGGTACTTTGTGTTTGTATGCCGGTGTTTTTTTTCAGATGCCTGGTGAAAGAGATGTGTAATAGCGTGCTCTGGCATGTATAGGTCTACCATTAATATGGCCTCGATTTAGCACCGAGGCGGGCAGTTGCATAGACAGCATAGGGATATACTGGCGTTATATATACGTGATATATAAACGTGCCCCATTTTGCGTGTCAAGTCAAGAGACACAAGCTAGCCGCTGCTACAACATATAGCCATTTAACTGAACAGGGAAATGTTTGCTACCATAAGAGGCTAATCTATAAATATCTCTCAATTCAGCCCAGATTAAAATACAGCACTTGTTTGGGTTTCATCTGACAGCTCATATTGAGAACTAGCTCCGTTATTCCCGTTTTTCCTAGTAGGATCTCACTAATGTGCTGTGACAAGTTGTACTAACACTGAATCTATTAGAACGTGATTCACGCTTCACAGGAGCCACCTCTTGTCCCTGTCGACACAGCGCTGCCACACGGACCTGTGTTATTATTATTATTATTATTATTATTATAAGTAGTAGTATTATGATTACGAATAAATTCTCTAATACCTGTGTAGTGTTGGGGGCGACGCGTTTGTTGCCATGGGTGTGATCGAGCACCCCACCCCCGCAACGCGTTCAAACCACGCGTGCATAATGCACGACGCGAGTTCTCGTTCGTTAGCTCACAATCACGCCGTCCGTCACAGAGGAGAAGTTTTAAGGATGATTATGGAGATGACGATGAAGTAATGGATGAAGCACGTCGTTATGGCCTCTCTCTCTCTCCGCTCTCTCTCCTCTCGCCGTGCATTTACGACGCCTTATACGCCGCGAGTAAAGCAGGCTTATCTACACTCGGGCTTTATGGGGGAGGAGGAGGAGGAGGAGGAGGAGCGCTGCATGACTTTTATTCCTAGCGTTTGTGGCATGCAACCCGGCTGTGATGAACAGACATTATGGGCACGGCACGCCATAACCGCATCTTATCCGCTACGGTTCGCCATGAATAAATAACCTGATTAACCCTTTTTTCGGTGGAAACTGCGAGTGGATTTGAGCAACCGTGATACCTCACCTTCATGAAGTATTGAACGTGTGCTTCGGGGGGGGGGGCTATGAAATAAGACTATAATAATGCGATAAAGGTGTTGCAGCTTTTGTTCCCGCGTGTTATGATAGCGCCTATGCCGTATCACACAAATAGAAGATATACATAGATATATTTGTTTTTGTTCTAAAATAAGATCCGGAGGTACAAATGTAGCTGGGACACTAGGGTAATGATAATATATAGATATTTTTAAAACACATAACACACCATGAAAAATGCAGGAGTCTCTTCACATTTCACATCTTGGTCTGTCGGTAGAGATCGGTGGTAAAAGCCATTACTAAGACGTATGCATTAAACATTAAATCCAGGTTCAAACCGACGGGGTGTACTTAACGGCCCGTGGTCTCAGCTGTCAACTGTACACCGCTTTTCAGCTCAAATGTCAACTGAACCTTTCTTCTTGTCTTCACGTATGAACAAAACACAGACACACACACATGCACACACACTTTCCCCACGCACAAGCGTCCTAGCAGCGTCGATAACGTAAGGAGCTTTTAACTGTACTAGTGTGGTGCGTCGGTATTACAGCCCCTCCCTCAGGGATTGGTTAGTAATGGTCACTTGCGTACGCCAAACGCTTTCGCCCGGTGAAATGCGCTTTTTTTGTAAGCAGCCGAGGGCAGTTTAGTGATGAGGCCTTCACTAACCCTTGAGCATCAACCATTGAATGTGGCCCGTTTCTGTGGTGTTTCTCGTCTGTGACTTGTCTGGACTGCATGTCGTCTTTGCAATGCTCACTGGTATAATTTGTTTTATTATTATTATTATTATTAGAATTATTTATTATACAATTAGTTATTATTTCCTCTGACTGCATGTTATCTCTGCTATGCTCTTTATGGTTATGATTTGATCTGACTGCATGTGCTAGTTGCAATGTTATTGTTATCATTGGTTTATGTAATCGAATGTATTCGTTCACATAAGAGCAGTGCATGCCTTCTGCTAGTATCTTCCTTATGTGACTTCCTGTCTTCCTGTCCTGATTTTCCTGTCCCTCCCCCCCCCCCCCCCACCCCCACCTCCAACCCCCCACCCCCAACCCCACCTCCACCCAACCCACCTCCACCCCACCCACCCCCCCGTAGCAAATCTGTTTTCAGTAAAAGCTTGGATATCACAAACGCTAACTGCAGCAAGGAAGAAAGGTACTTTTACTTGTGTTTCTGTTTGCTGTCGTCCCCCCCCCCCCCCTGTGGTCTCTGTGTAGTGCAGTGCCTTTTCACTCCTTCATCTCTCTCTCTCTCTCTCTCTCTCTCTCCATTCATGTTCTATTATGACCATTTATCTATGTGTGTTTGTTTTTCTCCATATCACTCCACATCGTGACTATACTAGCCCCGATACTAAACGCAGTGTATGGACAGGAAGGCTGAGGATGAGGCGAGGTATCTCTACTCTACTGGTCTTATCTTATCACTCACTTACTCGAGGGAACCAAAAAATGGAACAATATTATATAATTACGTCTGTCTCTTTGATGTTTTCTGTCTCTCATCTGTCTCTCAGGGCAATACTTATTCCAGGCCACTTTCTCCCCTTCCGTCTCTCTCCTTTACTCTGTCCATGTTTACTTCAAGTAGTGTGTGTGTGTGTGTGTGTGTGTGTGTGTGTGTGTGTGTGTGTGTGTGTGTGTGTGTGTGTGTGTGTGTGTGTGTGTGTGTGTGTGTGTGTGTGTGTGTGTGTGTGTGTGTGTGTGTGTGTGTGTGTGTGTGTGTGTGTGTGTGTGTGTGTGTGAGAGCGTGTGTGTGTTAGCATGTGTGTGTGTGTATTTCTGTGTCGGGACTTGTTTAGTGGTCTGTGGCTGCTGAGCTCCAGGGATAAGTTTCCTTTAATAATTTTCTCACCACGCCTAAATGACGTCATCACCCGGTGCCCATGGAACGCATCTTATAGATGTTGGCACAGATTCAGATTTAACTGGTCAATTTAGCTTAGGTAGCACTATGCTGCGGCTCCCAGCCCACACTGTTACAACTCGGCTTTCCAGTGATTGTCTTCCGATCTCTCTCTCATAACAGCAAAGATCAATTAAAAGATATCTTTCTTTCTTTTTTTTTCTTTTTTTTACAGTATTGCCTCCACACACACATACATCCATGCACATACACTCTCTCACTCACTGACACACACACACACACACACACACACACATGCCCACTTACGCACGCACACACACATGCGCACTTACGCACGCACACACACACACACACACACACACACACACACACACACACACACAGCGCACTACACACACACACACACACACACACACACACACACACACACACACACACACACACACACAATTAAATAACCCTAGCATGTATTTTTAAGCCATATGTTTACAATGGACGCTCGGTATGTGGTGAGTTTGTGAGACGTTGGCCATAATTAAATGCAAATGAGCAACCAGAGATTCACATGCAGCGGCGCATGACCTGTTAGCCATTTATAACCCTCACAGCATCTTGCTGTTCTCCCCCCCCCCCCCCCCCCGCTGGTCGCTAATGCCACCGGATGCATTGTGTACTGTGGGTATACATGGATCACATCACATCACATCGTGGATCCCAACAAATAAGCAGAGCACTGAGCATGGGATGTTTGGTGTTTTTTTTTTGTATACTGTTGCTGTAGGCATTCCACAGTCCACCCACATCCTATTCCCCTATCCCGCTAGGGGGGGGGGTCCATTCATTTACTGTATTTTGGCCATTGGCGAGAGATTATCTCACCCTTATCTCATCTTCGACGTCCAGCGTTTTACAGAAAATGACATCAAATGTTGGGTTAGTTCTTCTGTAATTCGGTAATTCTGAAGACACACTTAGGCAATCCATCCATCCATCCTGGGAAGTTAATTACACTGCATGGCAGGCATGATGTCATGTGTGCCTGTGTGTGTGTGTGTGTGCGCGCTTCTGTGTGTGTGTGTGTGCGCTTCTGTGTGTTTGTGTGCGTGTGTGTGCGTGCTTCTGTGTGTGTGTGTGTGCCTGTGTGCGTGTGTTTATTGGCACACGCATGCAGTAACATGTTCAAGCTAATTTAAATATGATTTACAGTTTCAATTTTCCTCCGCAACAAAACCAAATTGTCTACGGGCAATTAAATCGCCCCGCTCTCCACGGATGGCTATATGGGGTCTTGTTCCGTGTGAGGGACAAAGGAGGAGAAGGGGGGGGGGGGGGGGACCGAGACCAAGAACACAAACACAGAGGCACCGGGGGGAGGAAAAAGAGGGGAAGACAGAGTGGAAGTGTGAAAAGTTAACGAATCGTAAATGAAAGATGGAGGGACAAAAAAAGAAAAGCCTTTACAATAAGAGAAGAACAGTTACACTCCCCTGATTACATTTGTGCATGGGGTGGGGGGGCTGACCCTATGGCACAGACGCTCTCTCCGGTGTCTGGTGTCTATCCATTGAATCGTCTTCATTGGTCACATATTGTGATGTACCATGTACACACGCAGTGAAATGTGTTTCTCTGCATTTAACCCATCCTAGTATTAGGAGCCGTGTGGGAAGCTATTGTATATACAGCTGCCCAGGGGGGAGCAGCAGTCTAGGGGGGTCGGTCTGGTGCCTTGCTCAAGGGCACCTCGGCAGTGCCCAGGTGTTTTGGGGACTTAAACCGGCGACCTTCCGGTTTCCCAAGCCAAGTTCTAACGGACTGAGCTATACTGCCACCGCCGCCTCCTCTAATCCCTTGTGCTTTTATCGCCTGTTGGGCTACAGCGAGTGGGGAATCCCCCCCGATGTAGCTTTCCCTCCAGACCAATTGGTCCAAAGGCTGTTATTTGTTTCGTTTTTTTTTGCTAGACATAAGGCCTTGTTGTTTTCGACTGCTCAGAGAGAGAGAGAGAGATAAGGAGGGCGTTCTCCTGCTTACCTACCGGATTACACTTGGAGGGCGGCTTTGCCTGCGTGGAGAACAAAAATAAATTGTTTAATAAAGGTGTTGTGTGGAAGACAACAGGGGAGCGACTAGTGAACAAATTAGTTTTTCTTTTTTCCCCGTTTGCTCGATCGGTCTGTGTTGTTGTTGTTGTTTTTGTCTCCCATCCCGTCACGGGGCCCGGGATTGAATCTGTGGGAGAGAAACGGTCGTGTGTGTGTGTGTGTGTGTGTTAATAAATGTGTGTAAACCGGCGTTCTAATATCACTCACTGCGGAACAAGGGTATATGTGTGTGTGTGTGTGTGTATGTGAAGCGACATGCTCTCACCTTCTGCATTAACTCATGCTGTTTATATTCTAGTGTGTGTGTGTGTGTGTGTGTGTGTGTGTGTGTGTGTGTGTGTGTGTGTGTGTGTGTGTGTGTGTGTGTGTGTGTGTGTGTGTGTGTGTGTGTGTGTGTGTGTGTGTGTGTGTGTGTGTGTGTGTGTGTGTGTGTGTGTGTGTGTGTGTGTGTGTGTGTGTGGGGTCTCTCAATTCTTGAAACATTGTAAGAATTATACCGTAGTGTTTTGTAAATATATCTTATATAAAGTGTGTGTGTGTGTGTGTGCGCCTGTGTGTGTGTGTGTAGGTCCCGGTCTATCAGCGGGGCGTCCTCTAACCTGTCCACCAGTCCTCTCAGCAGTCCTCGGGTAAGTCCAGTGCAGCTGCACCGCCGCCCCCCCCCGTTCCCCCACAATACACCATCTCTTTTCTCTTAGCTTTGCTCCGCTGGTGATGTGATTTGGATTCCATGTCCGTGTCTACTTGTAACATCGGCTCATCAGGCAGGCAGGCAGGCAGGCAGCACACGGTGGCTTGTTGTGTGGCCCCTCATTTAAAAAGCCCATCTTAACCACGGATGCCCCGTGTTGTGTCATCATTCCTGTGCTTAACAGCCCCACTGTTAAGTGAGACGTCCTCCATGTTATTATTTGAGAGTATTTTTGAGTCACAAAACCCAGCAGGTCAGGCCCCACCAGCACCGGCACCCACCACCACCACCACCACCGCGGTTGCCACCCCATGCCTCCCCTCAACCTGAAATATCTCACCGCTGCATGCAAAGTGCTGCCACATCTAATCAGCGTGCATGTGCACTCACTTCACTGCAGACCAGTGAGCGAGTGTTGTGGTTCTAGAACCGCTGTGTCATGGGGGGGGGAGGGGCGTTTAGAATAAAGGACTGGAGGAAGGACTGCGGATCCATCCGTCTGAGGAGGAGGCCAACAGGATGAGCTCTAGAGATGAGATCTGCTGATGGATACCCATATATACCAGAAAGCCGATCGTCGATGCGATTCACCAATGCGGAAACACTACTTCCGCTAACTACCCCTTTTTTCTTAGCAAGCACTCCTGTCGCCGCACACTTTCCAATAGCGCCGTCTTACAAATTGCGTGTTGCGTGTAGGGGTTGCGTGTGCAAATCCCTGCCCCCTGCATAAAAATAAAAAGATGTTGGCTAAAGCACTTTTTTTTTTTAAGTAAACCCATGCATTTCAAACAGCTGACCCCCTCTAAACTGTCCTCTCAAGCGTTTTTTTTTAATTAAAAACCATTGGTTCCTTCGAAAGGTAGCCGGAAAAACAGCCAGAGAATTATTTACGCTTGAGCGACACTGTATAATACACAGTATTATACACGATAAGTAAGGTAGTTATTTTTGTAAGCTGAAGTAAATGGGATTGGGTGCACTGTGGAGTTGTTCAAGGCAAGAAAAATCGAACCGCCAACACGGACCGTCCCCTGGGCGACACATGTAACTGCAACGGTGTTTCTGATTGGCTGAATGGCCCGCTGATGTCACTTATCGTTTAATCCAATCAGAAAAGGTTAATGCATGTTTAGTTGCTGTGCTGTTTTTAGTTATTTTTTTGCACTGTTGTATATTTTAAATAACCGGGTCTATTTTTCTATTGCAATATTCCAAAAAAAAAAGTATATGTGCTATGTGACAGTTCTCCACACAAAAAGGTGTTCTTGAGGCTGCCATATAGCACTGAGCCCCGCTGCCAGCTACGAGGTCATTCATTCCACAGCATCGTGCATGCCCCCCTGGCTGCTGTTCCCAGGTGAAGGGCGAAGCTAAGCTAGTTAGCTTTTCCGGCTGTTTAACTCGCTGTCTCTCTGCTGCCTCCGTGAATGCTGCGTAACGTGAATGGTCTCTCCACTGCTGTGTTGTGGACCGGCTCATGGTGCTAATCGCATGTTCTGTTTCTTTCTTTCTTTCTTGCACTCGCACCACCACTCCCTGCCTGCGTGTCACTCGCTACACCACTCAACTCATCTGCCACTTGCCTTTTTTTATTTATTTTTTGGTTTCTCTTTAATGGAAATCCATTATTTTCTGGGCTGCGGTTTTCGCTGATGCTTTGGCACATACACACACACACACACATTCACACACGCTTCTCTCACCGGCTGTGCTGTCATGTCATCATGGTGCACGACCAATCGCAGCCCGTCAGGAGATTTTTCGTCCCGCCCCAGTCCCCCGACCTCTGTCAGTCCCCCAACTGTAGCCCCACCCACTCGCCAGGGGTCTGCCTTAACGGGGTGGGGCCTCGTGGGCCCCACGCCTACCAGCCAAAGATGGGCTCCCCCCTCATGCACCCCCGTACTCAGACACTCCCCGCCAAGCCCAGAATGTCCGAGAAGCCCTTGCAGACCGCCCGCTCCAACCCCCTGCCCAACACGGCCGGGTCCCCCACCGACCCCAAGTCGGAGCCCTCCACCCCCAGCCAGCCCCTGGCCCCCTGCCTCCCCGGCAGCCCCCGGGTGAGGCGGCACCCGCCGCTCACCGTGCCCCCAAAGCTCTCCATCGCCCTGTCCCCGGTGCCGCCCCCCACCCCGCTCCGCCGCCACCCCCAGCACCGCCAGCAGCAGCAGCGCCACCCTGACCACAACGGCAAATCTGTCCCCGTCGCGCAGGTCACCCCCCACCCCTCACCGCGGGGTAGCCCGCTCCCCACCCCCAAGGGCACCCCGGTGCACACGCCCAAGGACAGCCCCGCCGGCACGCCCAGCCCCACGCCCCCGCCCAGCCCCTCCATCGGAGGAGGGCTGCCCTGGAGGACGCGCCTCAACTCCATCAAGAACAGCTTCCTGGGCTCGCCGCGCTTCCACCGCAGGAAAATGCAAGGTAGGGTCACGCAGCTTGTGCTCTCCGGGCCCAACACTCATTATTCCATTTTGTTGTTATCTTATCTTGTTTCCGATCAGTATGGTAATCGTTTGCGGCAGAGTCCATCAGGGCGTAAACATTGGATTGGACCTGCTCCTCCCCCCACCTGCTCCCCTTCCTTCCCCCAGGGGACTGGGTTCAAATGCTTATCGCTGGATTTAACTGCGCTAACCCCCTTCCCACCGCACTTATCACTATCACACCAGCAGCCTCTGGCCACGTCTCGCAGGGGAAGATAACGCTCTCATTACGGAGAGAGACGGAAAATTGTCTTATTTCACCTTCGATTTTCTAATAGGTTTTCTGATAAGCCAATTCGATACAGCTGAATGTACCTCCGTTGGTGGATGCGCTGTAACAAATTGCCTCATTTGTAGGTTGTTTTGGTTTGTTGATTGTCGCTTGCTCGTTAAAATGGCGTGAAAACCAAGTGATGGAATTATGGAAAGTCTAAACACAGTTGTATAGCCTGCTGTGGGTGTGTTGGAGTGATTGTGGGAAAAAAAGGGCTGGCGAGAACGTCGGACACCACAGAAGACGTTTGTGGCTAACCTTTTGACCTCTGGTTGCGTCCACAGTTCCCACCCAGGAGGACATGTCCAGTCTCACCCCGGACTCGTCTCCAGAGTGAGTCCCGATGAGCAGCCCATCACTTGCGCGTCATCATTCTTCACGGGGGGTAGAGATTAGGGGGGGAAAAGGGCTTCGTCTGCACCTCGGCAGAGGTCTGGCACCGCAGTCATGAGTTCATCCTTAATGGTTTTAATACAGGAATGTTGCTGAGTGTGTGTGTTTACCACTGGCCCCCTAAAGAGACCCAATAGTGGGGGTAATCTAAAAACAACCTGCAAAACCTCAACAGTGTGCTGGGTAGATGGAGCTCATTTCCGATTCGAGGGAGCTTTTCTGTATAGACAAACAAAAAGTAACTTTTTAATCACACGTCTGCCGTGGACAACCTCAGATGTCCGAGTTGTTTCATTCATTATTCAAAAGCTGTGACCGCCGCTGGTTTTCCATGCGGTGTGTATGCTAACCACGTCAGACAAATCTACGGTCGTAGCACCGTACCTCCTCAATTTGAGGTGTTGTTTCCACTACAGCCTCTCTCTCTCTCGCTCTCTCTCCCTCTCACCATCTCCCCTCACCCCCTCTCTCACTTTCTCTCTCCGTCTTTTCCTCTCTCGCTCCCTCGCTCTCTCTCTCTCTCTCTCTTTCTGTCACTCTCTTTCTCTGTCTCTGTCTCTCACTCTCTCTCTCTCTCTCTCTCACTCTCCGTGAGTAGGCTGGCGAAGAAGTCGTGGTTCGGGAACTTCATCAACCTGGAGAAGGAGGAGCAGATCTTCATCGTGATACGGGACAAGCCGCTCAGCTCCATCAAGGCGGACATCGTGCACGCCTTCCTCTCCGTAAGATCTCTGTTATACACACACATCCAATTACACCGGGGCTAATCCAGCGCCGGGGAGACACCTTCATGGCCGTGCGATGCCATCTTATCTCTCTCATCTTATATATATAACTGCCCTGGGGACGGGCAGGGGGGGACCTGATTGTGGTGTTCTGTTTGGTGATGGGGTTGAAGGGTCGTGGTCCCTGCTTTGTAGCCCCGGCAGCTTATTGTCTGTAGAGTGTAACATGTGAACATTAGTGTACTAAGCTATTATCTAAGCCAGTGGTTCCCAATGTTTACGGGACCTTTTTAAAGTATTTTCTTTCTTTCGTGTGTGTGTGTGTGTGTGTGTGTGTTATTTTTTAAATAGTTTTAGAATCGATTTGTCGCCGTACCCCTGACGTAACTGAGGTACCCCTGGGGGTACACGTACCCCACTTTGTCTATAGACAATCTATGCTATGATCACATTTTATATATGAAGTGGGGTAATAAAAAAAAAATAATAATGTTATATTTGCATCTTAGAGAAGAAACATTATTTCTAATAACTGAATCCAACAGCGGCGAGGTAACCCCCAAGCTGACGGTACCTGAGTGGGACACTTGTTGAAACACGGCCTGCTACCAGAGCACATTTTTGCGTGCGGACATGCGATTGTGCGTTCAAGCCATTCGTGACTCATCGCCAGGTATAGCACGGAGGTGGTTGTCACGGAGACGGCAGTGCGCCTCAGCAGGCGGTTGCCGGCCTGTTGGGTACGTGTGTGTGTGTGTGTGTGTGGTGTGTGTGTGTGTGTGTGTGGTGTGTGTGTGTGTGTGGTGTGTGGTGTGGTGTGTGTGTGTGTGTGTGTGTGTGGTGTCGCTACCTGAGCCCAAGCTCGATCAGCAGGATGTAGTGTAACAGATCCCACGCACCATGTCCCCTCCTATCACGTCTCTGCTGGTCACACCACACGCGGTGATCAGGAGGGTGGGGGGGGGGGCAAGTGGTTAGTCTAGTGCTTGAACCGTGTGTTTGTCTGTTCTTAGCTTTTTCTAATTATGTTGCTTGCTTTGCTCTCGCCCTGTCTCTCCTTTTTTGTTACTCTGTGGTATCTATATTTAATCCTCAAATTAAAAATAGCAATGTTCTCTTCTACACACCGTCTCAACACAGTCTCCTCTCTTCTTCATTTACCTCTCCTCTCCTCTTCACTCCTACGGGGCGGCAGTAGCTCAGGAGCGCTAGTCTCACAACCTTGCAGGTTGCTGGTTTGATCCCCCGGCTCCTCCAAGCAAAAGCGGTCGAGGTGTCCTTGAGCAAGACACCCTAATCCTGCTCCCGACGTGCTGGCTGTCGCCTTGCATCAGCCATCAGTGGATGAATGTGTATATGAATGGGTGAATGGGAGGCAAGACTTGTAAAGTGCTTTGGATAAAGCGCTATATAAAAGACAGTCCATTTACCCCTCTCTTCCTCCTCCTCTTTCTCTCTATCTTTTTCCCTCCCTCTCTCTTACTCTGTTTGTCTTTCTCTCTCTCTGTCTCTCTCTCTCTCTCTCTGTCTCTCTCTCTCTCCTACTCTGTTTCTCTTTCTCTCTCTTACTCTCTCTCTCTTACTCTCTCTCTCTCTCTCTCTCTCTCTCTCTCTCTCTATCTCTCATCTCTCATCTCTCAACCCCTCTACCCCTCTACCTGTCCTGCTCCTTGCTCCTCCTTGTCCCTTAGATCCCCAGTCTGAGTCACAGTGTGATCTCCCAGACCAGTTTCCGGGCCGAGTACAAGTCCACGGCGGGCCCCACGGTCTTCCAGAAGCCCGTTAAGTTCCAGGTGGACATCACCTACACGGAGAACACAGGGGCCACCAAGGAGAACGGCATCTACTCGGTCACCTTCACCCTGCTGTCAGGTACACGCCGTGACACACAGCCCCACCACACAACTCTCAGTTTATAGTATATATAGTATAGTATATAGTGTTGTTTATAGTATATTGTTTATAGTATATAGTTGTAGTATATAGTGTTGTTTATAGTTTTGTATAGTGTTGTTGTGGGAGTGAGCTGTACGTGTTGCAAATGGGAAAAAAATTAAATCTTCTTTGAATCTCATGGAAGAGAATAAAAAGATAAGATAACATAAACCAAAACAAAATTGTCCCTCAAGAAGAAAATGCCCGTCCTTTAGTTTTAATAGGGATCCGCCCCAATGCTGGTAAAAAGAAAAAGACACCGTTTGACATCCCATCTGGATATTTTCCTAGTTTCCCCCTTAGATAAATGAGCTTGGAAAAACATTGTGACTTCATTGCATTAATTACGGCACGATTTAAAGGAGGCACCGCACACACACACACACACACACACACACACACACACACACACACACACACACACACACACACGCGCGCACACCATGTTCTGTGAAATGATCCGTTCGTTGTGTAAGTGTATGTGTTGCAGTCAACAACGTAGAAAACACTCGACTGGCAGGCTGGGATGGTGTGGTTTAATATGATATGCTTCATTGATTGCGACCGGCCTTGCTTTCAACAACGTGTTTTTCCTCCATTTTTATTGATTGGTCCGCTTTGTTTATCTACAGCAATTTAAGTTTACATTTGTACAACCAATTTGACTGTCTCGACACAAAGGAAGACAGACGCAGAGCGGCCGCTTGACAAATACTAATGCTCCCACTTTCTCTCTCCCTCTCACTCTCGCTCTCCCAACCCTCCCCCCTCCCCCCCCCCCCCCCCCAGGTCCCAGCAGGCGTTTTAAGCGGGTGGTCGAGACCATCCAGGCCCAGCTGCTGAGTACCATTGACCAGCCGGGCGGCCAGCCCCAGATATCTGGTAAGTAGGCTGACACGCACAACCAGCAGCACCACCCAGCACCACCAGCACCACCAGCACCACCAGCACCACCCTGCCGAACCCCGCGTCCCCCCCCTCTCGACCCCGCCCACCCCACAACCCTCGTCTCCTTTTTTTGGCATCCTGGCACTCCCTCACAGCGCTCTCACGACCACCCCCCCCCCCCCCCGCCTACCTCCTCCCCCCCTTCCAGCAGCAGCCCCACCAGCTCACACGCTTAAGGCTTGACCCCATGCATGCCTTGCCCATGGTCCATGGCACCACACAGAAAGAGAAGATATATGCATATACCTCTCAGGTGGAGGGTGCACACACACACACACACACACACACACACACATACACATACATAAGTAATGGCTAGTATTAGTAGACGTGTATTGAACAGAAAGGCATATTTATATATTGGAGTTTGCTGGCTGCACTTGTGTCAATAAACTTAGCCTTCAATGGCTATATAGCACCAGCCAATCCTACCTATCCTCGAAATCTCCCCTTTGATTATACGTTGATATTATGGGCTGCCTATTGATGGATGTATGGATGGATAAGAAAATATGTGTGAACAGAAAGACTTTGTGTTGTTTGTCCTTTGTTAGTTTTGTCTGGTAGCTTGGTCCCTATTCTTGTATCTGTGGTTATTTATGTGGTAATGCTCCCCTCTGGTGGTGATATACAAGTACTGCAGCATATAGCCGCATGCCATTTTGATCCCACTCTCTCCCACTTGTCACCACTATAGAACATGACACAAACCTTTCGGCAGCTTTCCTGCCCACATACTTCAGGACAGTAAGGAGTTTGACACGCAATTGTTATTCCGGGTGCTTTCACACTACGTACGAGTTCTCGTTTTCTGTGAGCAATAGTATTATTAGCTCCTCTGTTGCTACCATGAATCAGCAGGTCTGGCTTGTCACTGCCACAGATGGGATCTGTTATCAGGCGCAATTTCACTCACCCACACTGTGTCCACCACTCTCTCTCTCCCTCCATCTCTCGCTTTATCTCACTCTGTTGCTCACTCTTTCCCTCTCACTCTCTTCCTCACTTTATCTCCATCTGGTTCTGTCTCTCTCTCGCCCTAAATGTATCTCTGTCTGGTTCTCTCTCGCTCTCGCTCTCTCGCTCTCGCTCTCGCTCTCTCGCTCTCTCGCTCTCGCTCTCGCTCGCTCTCTCTCTCTCTCTCTCTTCCTCCTCACTCTCTTCCTCCTCACTCTCTCGCTCTCTCTCTCTCCTCTCTCTCTCTCTCTCTCTCTCTCTCTCTCTCTCTCTCTCTCTCTCTCTCTCTCTCTCTCTCTCTCTCTCTCTCTCTCTCTCTCTCTCTCTTCCTCCTCACTCTGGTTCTCGCTTTTTCACTCTCCGACCCTTTTCCTCTACCCCTCTCACTCTCCCTCACTATATCGCCCTCCCTCTCTCCCTCCCCTGCCACCCTGCTGCCTGTCATCCACATGTCAGTCTAGCACCAGCTGGATGAGACTGGATACTGCTAGCATGCAGCTAAAGTGAATGCCCATCCAGAGCCATGCATGCATGCATACCCCTTTGGCATATACATGACTTGTTCTCTCCCCTAACGGTCTCCCAAACTGTATTATGCCGAGACAGAACGCTAACCAAAGCAAGCAGCAGATTCTTATCCGCTGCCTAATAAAGGCGTAAAAGGTACAATATGTATATACATTTATATTCATACAGTCCCACAAATCCTGCCTCCTCACGGATGACACCCCCCGTCATCCGTGAGGTGGCAGAATTTGTCGTTATGACCTCCCATGTCCGCGTGCGGTCAATTTAATACGTACTAAAAAAAAACAACACCTAAAACCATCAGTTCCTAACCTTGGGAGCCAATTGATGCACAGACAGAGGACCCCTAGCCAAATGCTTTTGCAAGCAGGAGGGATGTGTCGGCATGCGGGTTAGGAGAAGGGATGAGGTGGAGTTGCCAAAGGCTCAGGCCGTCAGCGCCAGACTGGTATGTCTCCCAAGGGTGGCTCTGGGCCCACTCCCCCCCCCCACCCCCACCCACCCCTCACCGCCTCCAGATAGAATGTACTAAAGTGAAAGCATGTTCTGTCTTGCAGTGTACCACTAATCATAACCAAGCTGACAGAACCAGTTTGGGTCTGTTTGCTTTTGTGTTGTTGTTGTTGTTTTTTGCACTTGTAAACCAGATCACAGGAACATGCATGTCACGGCCCCACTTCAACACTCACGCTAAACACCTCTCGCGTGTCTATCAACCTGTGTGTGTGTGTGTGTGTGTGTGTGTGTGTGTGTGTGTGTGTGTGTGTGTGTGTGTGTGTGTGTGTGTGTGTGGTGTGTGTGTGTGTGTGTGTGTGTGTGTGTGTGTGTGTGTGTGTGTGT
The DNA here is from genome assembly GCA_027704905.1 of Muraenolepis orangiensis. NCBI lineage: Eukaryota > Metazoa > Chordata > Actinopteri > Gadiformes > Muraenolepididae > Muraenolepis > Muraenolepis orangiensis. The sequence continues at coordinate 13,585,638 of CM051000.1, read as the reverse complement.
GTGTGTGTGCGGCGTGTGTGCGGCGTGTGTGTGTGTGTGTGCGGCGTGTCTGTATGTGTGCGCTTTTCCACATGGCTATGAACAGGAGAGCCTGGCAGAGAGTCTTTACAATCTCCCCCTGAGTGGAAAGATAGAGACACTCTCTCTCACACACACACACACACACACACACACACCAGTTCTCACAGTTGACACAGATCATCGGCACAGCGATGCCACTAGCCCGGAAGTTAGGTGGTGTGTGTGTGTGTGTGTGTTCTGACACTGTGCTCTACTCTCAGATGGCCTCAAGCGCTCGGCCAGTAAACCCTCCAAGCGTGGTAAGACCCAGAGGCACTGGGAGCACTTTGACCCCTCCAAGACACCCACCCCCCCCCCCCCCCTTCCCACAAACACACACACACTCCCTTACAACACTCTCACTTAACCCCATGGTCCCGCTGGCCACTGCGTTGAGGCCCTCTTTCCCTCACTTACCACTCTCTTAACACCAGCCCACGAACGCTCTGTCTGTCTGTCTGTCTGTCTGTCTGTCTGTCTGTCTGTGTGTGTGTGTGTGTGTGTGTGTGTGTGTGTGTGTGTGTGTGTGTGTGTGTGTGTGTGTGTGTGTGTGTGTGTGTGTGTGTGTGTGTGGTGTGTGTGTGTGTGTGTGTGTGTGTGTGTGTGTGTGTGTGTGTGTGTGTGTGTGCGTGTGTGTATGTGTGCAGAATGGATTATAGAGAGGACACTGGTGTGACTAACTTTAATAGTCCTATTTAAAGATGTAGCTTGACATCAGCTATACAGTACAGTATACCGCTAAATGCTGTTAAGGCACTAGGAGTGTGTGTGTGTGTGTGTGTGTGTGTGTGTGTGTGTGTGTGTGTGGTGTGTGTGTGTGTGTGTGTGTGTGTGTGTGTGTGTGGTGTGTGTGTGTGTGTGTGTGTGTGTGTGTGTGTGTGTGTGTGTGTGTGTGTGTGTGTGTGTGTGTGTGTGTGACCCACTTCAACACATCTTTTAATTGTTTTCTTTGGAAATACCCCAAGGCCCCTTTTAACTCTTATATAGTCGGGATATATTAACCTAAAATCACCCTTTTTTTTAGATGAATAATTTCTAACCATACATTTTTAAGGTAAGTGATACAAGACACAGAGAGAGGTGATGATATGTGGTATCTGAAGTGAACAGAAACTGCCTTTTTTTTTTAAGGAAGGATAAACCCCCCCCCCCCCTGACTGTGTGTTCCTGTGTGTAAACTGTATTGGTCCTGTATTGGTGCATGCTCCTAATCCACTCACGACTGTCTGGAAGCTCTGACCAAAGAACCCTTGTGTATTGATGGATGGGCTCACTGTTGTTGTTGTTGTTGTGCTGTTGTTGCTATGGAGAGGAAACCAGAGCTCTGGAAGGGCGGCATGAAGGTCAGAGGTCATAGTTTGTGTGAAATAACAGGCAAATACGCGGTAAAGCGCTAATGTGGATGCTTTGAGAGATCGTATTTCCCCGCAAAGAGCATGTACCTTATTGTGCTAACACGGCAAAAGGGGGGGACTCTCCTTTTCTTTGACCGTTCAAGATGGGGAGAACAGACACGTCTCTCGACGCCTCAAGTTCTTGAGTATTCCTCGTTGCTTGTGCGTGTCTTATCGTGACCCCCGTGTGCCCCTTTGATCGTGTCTTCCAGGGCTCCGGTTAGCTCTTCATTCAAACCAAGGGGGGAAATGGAGACTCCAGGAGCCAGACACACTTCTCCTGTAGTTTGTATCTGAAGTAGCGCATTCCCTATGCCCCAGGATGCATGAAATCCCCTCCTACCTTAAACATTACCACAGGTTCCCATCTGCCCCACACACTTTCCTCCTAAGTCCTGGCTCGGTGGTCTCCCTTTCCCCCTGCACCCAGTTCCTCTTACCCATCCGCCCATCACTCTGCCCCGCTCATGTTAACCCCATTGCTCATTTTGTTGTTTGTTCTCTCTCTCTCTCCCCCTCTCTGTCTGCCTCCTCTCTCTCTCTCTCTCTCTCTCTCTCTCTCTCTCTCTCTCTCTCTCTCTCTCTCTCTCTCTCTCTCTCTCTCTCTCTCTCTCTCTCTCTCTCTCTCTCTCTCTCTCTCTCTCTCTCTCTCTCTCTCTTCCCTTTCTTCCCTTTCTTCCCCTCCGTCTGTGTAGGCAGCCCGTTGAGTAACTTCTTTGACGTAATTAAACAGCTTTTTTCAGACGAGAAGAACGCCCAAGCCCAACCCCACCCCCCCTCTGGCGCGCCCTCCCCAGCCACGCCCAGTACCCCCGCCAAGCATGCCCCCCCTGGCGGCAGGCCCGGCCAGCCCCAGCCACAGCCTCCCGCCCACCCCCCCCCGCACAATGACTCTAGAGGTGCCCCCCCGGTCAAAGACAAAACAAAGACGGCCGCCACCAACAGCAGGACACAGGAGCAACTAGGGGGCAGTGCATGACTAGGATCAGGTTATTGAGACATGTCCAAACCAAACACGCAGAAGAAGAAAAAAAAACAAAAAAACAATTGACATAAGGGGAAAGCTGCAAATGTTGCCCTTTAGTTAGAAGTGTTGCTCTGAATACATACAAAAAAGAAAACAACAACAAACAAGATTATTATGATGATGTTGATGATGATAATAATAATCTACTTTTCAACTATTGCCTATACATTTTTTTGTACTGTAAAGCGGGAATGGCTGTTTCACTTCAGAAGTTCCAATCAGTATTTTACAATAAGTAGCAAATGTAGCCCTTCCTACCCTGTGTTTGTGTGTGTGTGTTTGTGTGCATGTCTCTCTCTCTCTCTCTCTCTCTCTCTCTCTCTCTCTCTCTCTCTCTCTCTCTCTCTCTCTCTCTCTCTCTCTCTCTCTCTCTCTCTCTCTCTCTCTCTCTCTCTCTCTCTCTCTCTCTCTCTCTCTCTCTCTCTCTCTCTCTCTCTCTCTCTCTCTCTCTCTCTCTCTACTGCCCCCTGCTGGGGGTCGGGAGGGGGCATTGCACTGTGCATCTTAAAGTGAAGGCTTGACTTGTCTCTACCACCAGGCATCATCCATAAAAACTATTAGCGGGGCCACCGCTCCGCTCGTCGCCATGGCACCAGAGAGCCACAGACGAGAAGAAGAGAGAGCTCTGGTCTCGCTCGCCCCCCCCTTCCTCTCTCAAACCCCATCGCCAACCCCGCCTCCCAAACAGAGGGGTACAAATTGCACACACACACACACACACACACTCCATACTTTTCTTTACCCCCCCCTCCACCCGCACGCCCATCTCTCTCTGCTCCAACCAGGCTGAAGACCAGAGAAGTGTCGTCGTTCAAAGACTCGGAACGGGATACAAAAATAATTAATTAAAAGCCTTAAGACAATGATGTTTGTCCGACGCACACACGCACACAGACACACACGCACACACCCCTTCCAATCCACACAGCCACTTCTCTCTTCTTTCTTTCTTTTTAACACTGGAATATAAACACACACACACACACACACACACACACACAGGACTTGTTTGTGGGATGTATTGACTTGCACACGCACGGACGACGTGTGCGTGCAGACCAGCGGCCGGCAGGAAACGAGGCAGGCAGGCGGGCAGGCAGAGGAGGGTGCCCTGAGCCTGGTTGGATTGTAGTTTATTTTTAAATTTTAATGTAGTTCTCTTTTTTTTTTTCCTTGGAGGGACAACAACAAAACTCCCCCCACCCCACCCCCCCCCCCCCCCCCCTCGAGGTGACTCCCATCTGTGTAAATGACACAATTTTGCCCACTGATGAACTACTGACGAAGGGATAATGGGGCGGGGGGGGGGTAGGGGGCGGGGGGGGATAGCGGGGGCAGGGCAGGGGGGGGGCGGGAGGGGAATACATACATTGAATGATTCTATTGTGTTGTACAGGCTAAATGATGTTCTTTCTGTATGTATAAAGGGAAAAAAAAGTAGTCTTTGACATTGCATTTAGCCAAGTTGTGTTGCCAGACTTCCTTCTTTATGTTTTTTTTTTTCTAGATATATTCTCCAGACGTAAGTCCTGGTCTGTAATCGATGACATGTCTCACTTTCCTTTTGCACTTTGACCCCCCGGTGAATCAAAGTTCTTGTTCTGCACCATTTTGATTGTCTCGGTGTTGTTTTGTTTTGTATTTATTTATTTGTATTGTTGTTGTTGTTTTTTTATGTCGCTTTCGAAGTATCTGCCGGATTCAGACGATATGTGCGATGTATATTTTTGTACTTTTTGGTTTCGTTGTTAATTTATTGCCCGTTATTTATACGAAGGATGTAGAATTGAGTCGGATTATTTAAAGGATGTATTCTTGTTTTCATTTGTTTTGTCACGTTTTAATTTATTGACCATTTTACAATTCTCGATCAACTTTTGGTGGACGCTCCCTGCTCCTCCCGGGCTTCTGGAGGGGTAAAGCTTTGTAACATATATTTGAAAAAAAAAAAAAATGATTTAACGTAATTTAAGAATGTAGACTAGCCTCTTTTTGAGAGGGAAAAAAAACAAACCCCTTTCGTTGGTTATTGTCAGCTCTTCCTTATGTATGTGTGTGTGTGTGTGTGTATGAAGACTTCAGATGCTCTGCCACTAGTCCTGTAAATACCAGTCCACAGACTCAAGCTCATTTAAAAACAAAAGGACGACAACCACAAAAAGACACAAAAAAAACACCTAAAAACCAGAAAAACCTAAAGGAGGATACCTAATCTTAGCTTTGACCTCGTACGGTGGTTTGCATGTTCAGCATTTGTCTTTTCTTTGCATGTTGTCGTTATTACAGTTAATCTCCTCCTGTTTCCACCCAACCCACTCCTAGTTTTACGTTACTTCTTAGGATGTTTCTGTTTCTAATAATCTTGATTTCTGTATTTTTGACGCGCAGCTGTGTTGTTTCAATTCATTTTTTTTCTTCGGATTACGTTTTTTTTTCCGTCTTCTTCCCCCTCCCCCCCCCCCTTTGTACGTAGCCTCCTCCCCCGCCCCTCTCTCTCTCTCTCTCTCCCTCTCTCCCCCCCCCCCCTTAGAAGCTGTTCTCCTCTTGGATTTGCTGTGTACACACAGTGAACTGTGCAATGCATCCACCCTGTTCATGCTCTCATAGAGGGACCCTGGGGTCACCGTTGGGGGGAGGGGGAGGGAAGAGGTCACGTACTACACACGGATCCCTCCGCCGTCCGGACTGGCGTTGGTATATGCGAGAGAAAAATAAAAGCAATACCTATCCTTGTTGGCTTTCCCTTTTTTGTTTGTTTCATTTTGGATGTATTAAGGTAGGGGTGGGTGTGTGGGTGGGTGTTTCAGAGCACGTAAACAATTTGGACTTGGATCCGGGAGAGCTTTCAGTAGCCAGCACGTCAACGACAAATATGTATATATATATATTTCCTTGTGGTGTAACTGACAACTCCAGGAAATAGAAAAGGGAGTACAACCCGTTTACGTTGGAGGCCTGCTTGGGAGAGACGTCCGTGAGGACCGCTTGGACGCGAGAATATTATTCCGTCATTTATTTAAATATAAAACCAAAAACATTATGTACATATTTTACACATATCTACAGAGCAGGCTTGGCTTAACACAGTTCTATTCAGGACGATGGAAGTCCTCCATCGTATGGTTTATGTAGTGTTTGCTAAGCAATAGTTTTACGTTTTATTCTCGTGAACTCGCACCGACGGCACGTGGTCGCGGTGGGGTTGTTGGGTGCCGTCTGTCTCTTATTCCATACAAGCCGGGTACAGAGTGTGGAGTCTGTGGACCAGTGTGGCCTCCAGGTCCTTAAGGAGGAACATCTGCTCCTGGTGGTGGAGGTGGTCGTGGGGGTGGTGGTGGTGGTCTGTCCCTGGGGAGAAGGCGTCCCGACCGGCCCCTCCCAGGAGGAGACGGTGGAAGTCCTCCCTCTCCAGAAGCCGTTCCATGTTCTGCAGGAAGAAGCCCTCGCTGAACCGCTGGAGCCACGACGCCTCGTGCTGCTGCAGAAACCAAACCACAGCGGCAGAAACATTTATTTCAACTGGACCACTTCCAGGTCGTGAGCCTCAATAGACGAACACCTCAACTTCCAGGTGTGTCGCTGCTGTGAACAATGTTAAAAAAGGTGGAGGTTTTGCTGACCTTTGCAGTCTGATAGATCTTGACACTGTTGTCCAGGGTCAGGCTATGGGACACTTGTATTTCACAGCACCTCTTCAGGCCTTTCATTTGAAAGAAATTTGCCACTGGGAGTAGCTGCGACACAAAAAAACATTCATATTGGAGATCAACGCCATCACACACACCATCGGTAGAGAGACACTTCCAAAGAGGCAGGCGACGCCTACACCATTACCTTCATAGCATCCGCGAATGACACGCTCACGCCCTCTGTCCCCCCACAGTACAGAGACTTCATCATCATCTGGGGAGAGAAGTACATGGTGGTTTACACTCTCATAGGAGATCTCATGGTTGAGTTGTTTCTTAATCATTAGGAGGAGCCAAGGAGGAGCCGTATCTTCCAAGTCGTGGGACAAGGGACGCGCCGCCACGGCAGGCTTTGGCTAAAAACGTCTTTCAACTCACCTGGAATACACTGTAGGTCATGTGATCGATGTGGATGATTTCGCCGTCGGGGGCGTTGCTCAGCAGGCAACGAAACCTGTGAGGGAACAGACCTATTAGAAGCTGCATGGGCATGATAGTGATATTTATTCTAGTGTGTTACATTTGATTTGATATAGTATTTGGTATTAGGACAGTACATATTACCGTTTTCACACTGCATACGGTATCGTCTCCCGTATTAGTTAATACAGGTGTCAATACCGTATTAGTTAGTGCGCAGTTATGTTCACACTCTTCTAATTCGCGATTCGCTGCGCACTAGATACCAGGTTTTCGTTCAGATTCTGTTCACTCACACACGGGAAGCGAAACCCGTAGTCATTTTATTGCTTTGCACCCAAACTAGTTACTTCGGGATCGAAACCACCTACCCCAAGGTGGATTAGTTAATGCGCACTAGTTGGGTAGCGAATGAGCATTACTTGCCAGTGTGAAAGCAAAAGCAAAGCAAAACTAGTTTCGCAGCGCAGCGAATACCGTATTTTAGCCCAGTGTGAAAACGGTATATCTTGAATCTTGGATGTCCACGGGGATGGCACCGGTTTGCAAAGGCTGGGTGTACGTGCCGTACGGTCAACTCAATGCACTAGTCGTCACGGTGTCATTCTGAGGACAAACCTCTCCGAGGCGGACATCAGGAGGACCCTGTGAGCGAAAAAGGGACGGCCCTCCACCATGAACGTCACGTCTGACATCTCCTGGTTGTTGAGGAAGCGAACGTCTGGATTTGGAAAAGACACAATGTGTTCAGCGAGATGTTACCTATCTTTAACTATCTTTTCCCCCTAATATTCCTCCACTCGCAATGTATAAAAAGAGGAAAACGCTCAATGGTTCACCTAGCTGTGTAGACAAAGTGACATCCAGGAAAGGAATGGGAGGAACAGGAGTGCAGCCGTAGCAGTGGGAGAACACCGAGGCTAGCTTCTTGATGACCATGTAGTCCTACAACAGAAGACCAAAACAGGCTTGATACAGTAGTAGGCAGAGGTTTTTAGTTTTTTATTCTGTCTGGACTTGGCTTGGGAACTGTAAGGTCGCCGGTTCAAGTCCCCGAAACACCTGGGCACTGCCTAGGTGACCTTGGGCAAAAGGCACCAGACCCCTACACTGCTCCCCGGGCGCTGTATATAACAATAGCTGCCCACTGCTCCTAATACTAGGATGGGTTAAATGCAGAGAAACACATTTCACTGTGTGAGTACCGTATATGTATGTGACCAATAAAGAAGATTCAATCCTCTAGATTTAGATTTTCTTTTAGGTACAACCCAGGGATGCACGGACCCTTAAAAGTCTTAAAGAACCCTTAAAAGCTAGGTCCGAGTTTGTTTCATTCAGGTCGCACAAGTCCCTTGTGTGACCGCTGTGACAGCAGTACCTTGCTGGTGACCAGCATGCCGAACATGAGCGGCAGGCCGGTGGAGACGAGCTCCTGGCTGTAGTCGTCCGCCCGGACGGAGGGGAACTCTGTGAGGAGAGAGAGGGTGACCTGGTCCCTGGACAGCTGCTGGGCCCTCTGGAGAGACTCCAGCCACACGTGCAGCCTCCAGGGAACTCCTGCGGGACAGAGGAGGAGGGCTGGTCAGACGGCTGCTAGACCCACTTCCATTCCCCGGTCCGAACACAATGCTGTTGGGTACAAGCATGTACCATGCGTACCCATCGCTCTGAGCTCCATGGTCACGTCCAGGTAGCCGTGTTCGGCGCTGTAGTAAGCCGCCTGTTGGAGGGCTTTGGTCCTGGCCTTACACAACCCGGGATCCGTCAGGGGCAGGGAGGCGTCGCGGGCGGGCGACCGCTTGCGAGTTTGAGTTTGAGTCTGAGCCTCGGCTGGGTCTTCCACGCCTTCGGCCAGGATCTCCTCCAGGGACAGGATGTCCTCGCGCCTCTGCTGGGGCTGCAGCAGGAGCCTCCTCAACACGTTCCTGTTGTGAAAGGAGTGATGGACTCATCACAGTTACTGCACTGTGTTCACGATGCTGCTGCACTACTGGCACTTTAAATGCTTGTAAAGATTTTTGTAAAAAATACAATTAAAATACAAAAACATGTATCATGTATATCATTTAAGTCACTTTGCTGCTCTTTTTTAATTTTTTTATTGTATATATTTTATTTTATGGTGTTTTGGATATTATACTGCGGGAGGGAATGGGGTGTAAGCATTCCAATGTACTTGGCAAATGCAAATAAAATCTTGTATCTTGTATCCAGGCTTGAAAAACTAGGGATGGCTGAAATCTTCTGTCCAGATAAAGGTCATTTCACATCTCGATAATATAGTATGTATTTCATGTTTTCTGGTCATTTAATCATTTTAATTGAATTTAGTCATTAAATTAACCACAAAGTAAAGCCTAGTTTGTATGCTGAGATTTTTGATAAATACTCTTCAGTAATGTTGAAATAATGACTAAGTGGGTAAAGGCAAATAATAGAACGTAGAACAGTATGATCAGAAAATGACATTTATTTACTGTAATGCAGCCTTTAAAACACTTATGCCATATCACGATATCCAAAATCGAACATGATATCTAGTCTCATATCTCAATATTGATAATAATAATAATATCGATATATTCCCCAGCCCTAGTGCTTAGACATAGGTTCTTTGAGTGTAAGCATTGAGTGTACTATTGGTACAACCCATTGTTCTCATGAAGGACGACCGTGTCCTCTGTGCGTGCGTGTGCGTGCGTGCGTGGGTGGGGGGGGTGCGTGGGTGGGGGTGGGCGTGGGGGTGGGTGGGTGGGTGGGTGGGGGTGGGTGGATGTGGGGAGGCTGCGGGCTGAATTCCACACCTGTGTCCGTGCGCGGCAGCCTGGCTGAAGCAGTTCATGTCCTCGTAGAGCGGCGAGGTCAGAGAATGCCCAGGATGCACTTTGAGCAGAGGGTCGGCCCCATGCTCCAGCAGCAGGCTCACCGTCTCATAGTGACCTGGGGGCGGGGGGGGAATTAACACACACACACACACACACACGACACACCACAGAGTCACACATAGTATGTACACAACTCATGGTCAGGCTACCCCCCCGATTGAGTTTCATGTCTGAAGCTGCATTCTTCAATAGTTGTGTGCAGTGCAGTCGTATGGACTGTATATTACAGAGCAGGGACGGATATTTGTGTGTGTGTGTGTGTGATTATGGGATGGAGGAGAGGGGCGAAGGGCCACACCTGCTGCTGAGGCCAGCTGCAGGGGCGTCTCGGCACAGCTCTCCTGGTCGTCCATCAGGGCTCCGCCCTCCGGGTCTGCTCCCGCCTCTAGCAGCAGCTACCGGGACCCAGGAGGGCATATTTAATATCCCCATCCCCAACGTCACACAAATCACATAATACACATAATAGCTTTGACCACAACACCTTGATGTGGCAATATGTGCATAGGTTGTTGTTGTTGTTTTTAGGTCCAAGAATGTAAATGTCCTTTGACACCTAATGAGTAAACGTCATCTCATCAATGGACTGCTCTACAGTTTACAAGTTAAACCTTTTAAAGAAATGATAGAAAAGACTAATTCACTATACGACGACACAAAGAGAAAACAAAAATATAGCACTTATATCCGTGTATCCTTTTTGCGGTTGCGGTGCTATAGAGACGCGCCGGTCATAGAGTCTCAAGGAGCCTCACCTGGGTGACGGAGAGGTGTCCTCGGAGCACGGAGAAGGTGAGGGCCACCCAGTGTCTGGTGCCGGGGTGGACCGACGGGTGGCCGGGAGAGCAGCCGGGCACCTGAGGGGAAGAAGGGGGTTATTGTTTGAGACCGTCCGTTCTCCGGCATCTGGGTTTCAAGGGGGGAAGAGGGCGGCCGCTGTAAGTGAGGCTGCGGCCGTTTGCCCACGTGAGGCTCACCTGGAGGTTCAGCTTAGCACCCGCCTCTATTAGCATCTGGACCAGGGCCTCGTCCCCGGCCGAGGCGGCGTACATGAGAGGGGTCATACCCTGCAAGAAAAGAGGACAAAATATATATATATATATATATATTCAAATTTAGTAAATTTAGCAGACACGTTGATCCAAAGCCATAATTGGATTTGGATTTGGATTTGAGATTGAGAACACTTTTTTACAGTTTTTCTCAAAAGTTGACACAAATACTAGAACTATTCACTCAACAACAAAGGCTATTTCTGCAAATCTTAAATACTCACTCAACTAACAATTCTTAATCACATTTTTGTACAACCTGGTTTAAAATCAACAGCGTAGCCATCGGAATGAGAACATACATAGTCCTGCCTACAGTCCTGCACAAGTAGTGCCAACCGTTCCATGTGACCCCAATGAGGGCAGGCTGACTATTCACACACACACACACACACACACACACACACACACACACCTGGTCGTCCATGGTGTTGACCCCGCCTGTCCCCAGGAGGCGGGTGGCGTGGGGGAGCAGGTCAGAGCGGCCACAGGACAAGATCCTGAAGCCCAGGTCCAGCTGGAACTGGGCCATAGCCGCTGGAGCAGCCAGGCTCCTGAAGGAGGAGAAACAACACTCTGACCTAGAGAGAGAGAGAGAGAGAGAGAGAGAGAGAGAGAGAGAGAGAGAGAAATGTAGAGTGGGAGAGCAAAATGCATGCAACATCAATACATATCATGTTGCTGTGAACAGATCATCATAATTCATTTATACTTTTTAAACATTTTGCATTCACCCAAATATTAATGAATGACAAGGGAGACAAGGGAATTTTATAATCACCACGCATGTCATTTATTATGAATGCATCTTGACGTTTATTAAAGTATTGCAACATGAGACTCACTTGAGCTGTCTGGGCTCACAGTCCAGTCCCGGGAGCAGCAGTCTGGCGGCCTGTCTGACATCATCGCTGTCCACCAATAGGCTGCGGCGATGCTCGGCGTGCACCACCGCGATGCGGAGCCACTCCATCAGCGGGGGGCGGAGCATGAAGGGCCTGGGGTAGGAGGGGGGCGGGGCTTAGTGAACTGACTGACTGGTGGTGGTACTGACTGGTAGTACTGACTGACTGACTAGTAGTCCTGACTGACTGGTAGTACTGACTGACTGACTGGTAGTACTGACTGACTGACTGACTAGTAGTCCTGACTGACTGGTAGTATTGACTGACTGACTGGTAGTACTGACTGACTGACTGACTGGTCGTACTGACTGACTGATTTGTAGTACTGACTGACTGGTCGTACTGACTGACTGACTGGTAGTACTGACTGACTGATTTGTAGTACTGACTGACTAGTCGTACTGACTGACTGACTGGTAGTACTGACTGACTGACTGGTCATACTGACTGACTGATTTGTAGTACTGACTGAGTGGTCGTACTGACTGACTGACTGGTAGTACTGACTGACTGACTGGTCGTACTGACTGACTGACTGGTAGTACTGACTGACTAGTAGTCCTGACTGACTGGTAGTACTGACTGACTGACTGGTAGTACTGACTGACTGATTTGTAGTACTGACTGACTGGTCGTACTGACTGACTGACTGGTCGTACTGACTGACTGATTTGTAGTACTGACTGACTAGTCGTACTGACTGACTGACTGGTAGTACTGACTGACTGACTGGTCATACTGACTGACTGATTTGTAGTACTGACTGACTGACTGGTAGTACTGACTGACTGACTGGTAGTACTGACTGACTGACTGGTAGTACTGACTGACTGGTCGTACTGACTGACTGACTGGTAGTACTGACTGACTGACTGGTCGTACTGACTGACTGGTAGTACTGACTGGCTGACTGGTCGTACTGACTGACTGATTTGTAGTACTGACTGACTGGTCGTACTGACTGACTGACTGGTAGTACTGACTGACTGACTAGTAGTCCTGACTGACTGGTCGTACTGACTGACTGACTGGTAGTACTGACTGACTGACTGACTAGTAGTCCTGACTGACTGGTAGTACTGACTGACTGACTGATTTGTAGTACTGACTGACTGGTCGTACTGACTGACTGACTGGTCATACTGACTGACTGATTTGTAGTACTGACTGACTGGTAGTACTGACTGACT
>CM051000.1:13515513-13568013 GCA_027704905.1 Muraenolepis orangiensis | reverse complement strand
AGAGAGAGAGAGAGAGAGAGAGAGATGCAGAGAGAGGAGAGTGAGAGGAGAGAGAGAGAGAGAGAGAGAGAGAGAGAGAGAGAGAGAGAGAGAGAGAGAGAGAGAGAGAGAGAGAGAGAGAGAGAGAGAGAGAGAGAGAGAGAGAGAGGTGGATAGAGAGCAAGAGCGAGAGCGAGAGAGAGAGAGAGAGTGTGGGTGTTTACGATGACCATATGACAGTGTCATACGTCATATTTAGTGGCTCGCGCTACACCTGAACATAGGTGAATGAATAAATCAGAAACTGTAAAATGTAAAAAAAAACACTAAAACGTCCCGGTATTCAACATTCACATTCAACATCCACGATGGTCCTGGTCCCCACCACGTGATGCGTTGCAATGCGATGCGATGTGAGCGATCGTTGTCCCACATTGCATGAGACAATGGGTCCTGCTTTGTCTCGTGCAATATCCCACATTGTGAATGGAATTCTAGTTTGCCGTGTGAATAACAGAATACCTTTCCAGAGGGGGGGCTTGTGTGTGTGTGTGTGTGTGTGTGTGTGTGTGTGGGGGGGGGGGGTCCCGGGAGCCCTTGCAGCTTCTGCCTCATGGGTTCAAGGAGAGGCTGCTGACAGCTGGAGAAGTGTCTGGTCCTCCGTTGGGTTTTTTGGTAAAACACACCGAGTCCAGGAACTTGCTCCTCTAGCTCTAGCAGAGATACTTATACCATCCCCATCTGGTTTATAGGCAAAGCTATAAACCAGACAGCAGCTAACTGCCGTATCTCCCATTTTAAAACACGACTCTCTTCAGTCGAGTCCAATTTCGTTTCCCCAGACTTTCTGTGAATTGATGGGCTTGGGAATCCGCCTTTCTGTTGAAATAATACGTTTAGTATTGAAAACAAATAGGGGGGGAAAAGAAACTTGATCAAAACTTGATCAAAACTCGACCGCCGTGTGACGATTCCTGCACGGCCTTATAGCTTATTTGTATGCCAGTGTGTAAGACACATCCCTCCCCCGTGTGGCTCTATTGTTCTCTGTTCTGCTCCGAGTTCCACCGTGCGGTACCACCGGTGACAGTAAACGCACCAGACACTTCTCACAAAAGCCACCGCAGTGCTGTAATTAGAGCCAGTCGGCCTCCGATCTCTCACTGACTACGCCCTAATCAGGACTGACTGTTGAACAAACGCGTCCCCCTCCTTAGTGTGGACGTCCACAAAAAGCTCTTGTGTGAACTGTGGAGAGCGGATCAGCATCCTGCACACACCCTGCTACACACGTACAGGCCTGGGGGGGACTGGGGGGACCCCCCCCCCCCCGCGCCCCCGCCGGGCAGAACCCTGCTGAGCTTTACATGGTTAAACTTTACTATCACAAAGCCTTCCCTCCAATGCTGAGAGCATTCTTTTCCAAAACAATAGTTCACTTCTTCCTCACAAGTTGAAGTGTGTGTAGAAATGTAATATATACATCTCTATATATATATAACAGTATATCTATATACCTATATATATATACAGTATATATATATCTATATAGATAACAGTATAGTATATACACCTCTATCTATCTATATAACAGTATGTCTATATACATCTATCTATCTATCTATCTATCTATCTATCTATCTAGGCATTTTATAAGGAGAAAACAGTCATTTTATGTGACACTGATATGTATTTAGGGAAATATGTTTCAGTTGTCGGGGAGGGTAATGGCATTACAAGCTGCGACTCGAGACTCAAGACAGAGTGACGAACGAGGCCCTTGGAGTAGGAAAACCTCAACTCAGAGTCCTGGTTTCAACGCTGTGTGCTTTCTTAATGTCCAATGATTATTGTGATGTTTCTCTCTCTCTATGTACATAACATCAGCCCTGCTACCGAGAGGACGCTATCGGCGTATTGTGTGCGAGTGTCGTTCTGACGTCAGTCTGTCCGTCCGTCCGTCCCTTTACCTCTGACGTGTCGGTCTGTCTCTTTGGCATCACTGCCTCTCTAATCGTGCGTTTGTCCGGATAGGCACTAGCGCTACGAACAACACAACACATGGAGGTATAGACTGACCAGCTCTTCGCCCCCCACCCCCACCCTTGTTTCACCCCCCTCCAAGATTCAAGATTCAAGATTTGTATTTGCCATTTGCATTCCAAGTACAATGGAATGCTTACTACTCCCCATTCCCTCATAAGAACTGCTCAACCACCCCTAGCCTATCAACCTTGGCAGGCCAGGTATTGCAATCAAACTCCTAAAACACACTGGTGCATTGTAAAAGAAAACCTCATCACCGCTATACCAACTAGGTTAGCAGCAGCAGCAGCAGCAGCAGCAGCATCAGCAAGGTCCAGCTTTTTACGGTGCACTTTAACAAGGTGTCGCCTGTGAAGGTGGGGCTGGGGGTGCCACTGCTTAGCCATGAGAAAGTGTGAAAACACCTTTAACTTTCGGGTTGATTTTCCTAACCACAAATGCCCCCCCCCCCATCAAAGCTCTTTACGACACGTTTATAGACACACTTATATAGGAGCGTGTGCACACACACGCACGCGCACACACACACGCACGCACACACACGCACACACACACACACACACACACAACATCTGATGATTTCAGAAGCAGTCAATGCACACACATTTACACGTATGAACACACTGAAAACATTGTTTTGCGCCCGTGCACACACACACACACACACACACACACACACACACACACACACACACACACACACACACATTTATGACGTGTTTATAGACATACTTATACAGGAGCATGCACACTCACACACACACACTGAACATCCGACGATTTCAGAAGCAGTCAATGCACACACATGTACACGTAAGCACACACTGAAAACATTGTTTTGCGCCCATGCACGCACACACACACCCACACACATTTATGACAAGTTTATAGACACACAGGAGCATGTGCACACACCCGCACACACACACACACACACACACACACACACACACACAGACACACACACAGACACACACACACACACACACACGGCTAGAGGAGCTGGTCCTGGTCTGTGTCAACATTGTGGTTCCTTGCAGGTCAAGATGCTTTATAGATATTAACACTTGCCTGAGGTGAAATAGTATATACACTGAAAACGCCCACCCTAAACTGACTCTCTCTCGCACGCACGCACGCACGCACACACACACACACACACACACACACACACACACACACACACACACACACACACACACACACACACACACACACACACACACACACACACACACACACACACACACACACACACACACACACACTCTCTGACCGCAGATGCCATATCCGCTAGAATCTTCTATACTTCCACGTCCGCTATTATTACCCCAAATTCTCCTTTCCTGTCTGAGGGGCTTTCCTCTAAAGCGGGCCTGGGTAGGCCTACTGGTGGAGTCCCATAGGCGACTCGCTCATTAGCACACGCCGCTCTACGTATCCACGGGCCGCTGCAGAGCAGCCTTAACATCATTAACTCTATAATCCCTTCCTGCCGGTCTACCAAAGTCACCCCAATATGGCTGTTTTTGTACTTTTTACCCCATTCCATCCATTTGAGAAGGAGATCATGGAGGGATGATTGTGTGGATGGAGCCACAGTTTCATCATCTACTGCTGCACAAATATACCCAACGTTATTCCCATCTTCACTATCACACCCCAGTGCATACTGTTTTTAGCATACGACACAAACTCACACACGCGCGCATGCAAACACACACACACACACACACACACACACACACACACACACACACACACACACACACACACACACACACACACACACACACACACACACACACACACACACACACACACACACACACACACACAGTGTGTGGGCAGCAGTATAGCTTAGTCTGTAGGGACTTGGCTTGGGAACCGGAAGGTCGCCGGTTCAGGTCCCGGATACACCTGGGCACTGCCGAGGTGCCCTTGAGCAAGGCACCAGACCCCCTTACACTGCTCCCCGGGCAGCTGTAAATACAATAGCTGCCCCACTGCTCCAACTTCTAGGATGGGTTAAATGCAGAGAAACTCATTTCACTGTGTGTGTGTGTGTACATGTATGTGACCAATAAAGAGAGAAGACTCCATCCTCCAGATTTAGATGTAGACTCGTGCACTATCAGTTCTCAGTTCGTTGTCCACTCCAAGGCAAATAAAACAAACCATCATTTATTTCGCTTCTGCATAAAGGGTCAACTTACCATTGGCATTTTTGCCACAAATCAGATGTTCGTAGATCTGCAGGACCCCCCACAGCTCGGCGTCGCTGTTGACAGCTCCGTCCAGCACCTCTGCGCTACAGCTCACCGCGCCGTGCGCGTTTTCCGCGCCGCTGACCCGTCTGGCCACCGTCAGAGCCCTCGCACCCACCTCCTCGGCCAGGCTCTCCACGCACGCCGTCAAGAAGATCGCCGCGTACTCGTGTACGCGCACGGACACGCCGGTCTCCACCATCCACCTGGAGAACCGTCCCACGGAGAGCTCCAGTCCGCAGCGCTCTGACTTTCGACGCTGCTGCACCGCGTCGCCGGAGCTCATGCAGTGCAAGGAGATGGCCCTGACGGCGGCGGACACGCACCTAGCGGCCAGGCCGCAGCTCAGGATCATCTTGATGGCGCTCTGGATTTCAAAGCGGGTGCACCGCTTGTGGAGCTCGCTCAGTCTCTGGGTCTCGCGGGAGATTCGCACCGCGGCGCGCCGCAGGTACACCGAGAGCCGCTGCACCGCTTCCCAGGTGAAATACGCGTCGGCGCCGGCCACTTTACGCAGGACTCCCTCGAGCTCTTGGTCCGTCCAGGGATAGTCCTCCAACTCCGGCAGATAGGGACACTTGACCAATACGTCCCCCGCGTCCTCCGCCGTGTCCCAGCTGCCGTTGCGGCTGCTCAAGGACCCGGCGTGCTGCCACCACAGCGCGCCGCGGTGAGGAGAGGACACTTGGGACTGAGACTGCCTGGATGATGATGATGAAGAGGACAGGCTGAAGGACTGGCAGGAGTCCGAGGCCACATACCCCGCATCCAGACTCAGGTCAGCCAGGGTCTTCATTAAGAGACTGCTCGACATCCCAATAACTTAGAAACAAACTTAGTTGTTTAAGTTAGTTAAAGTTAACTTAAAAAGCGTTTAGCACATCAGGCGCAGCCAGGAAAAAGACCAGCGATTTCCCATCAATGACAAGTATAGGCTCACCTAAACGCTCTTTGACAGCTTTGGTTGTGGGTCTAACTTTACAAACCCCTCACACGTTGGCCCGAGGACGTTATCTATATGACGTTTGACTGACCAATCGTATCGCTGTGTTAATGGAGCCAATCAGAATCAAGTTTTTTGTGTAACCAGTGCACCACGTCCACTTATTACCGCCATGCAGCGCCATCGTGTGGATATATGACGAACAGCACAACCTCAAACACACAAAAAGTCATCATCGCATCCATGCATATATGATTGTGATCGATATATGATCGAGGTATACAAGCTACTACATGCCATTTATGATGCCAGCCTTCCACAACTTCTCCATCCAGTATCCGAGAGCAGTACCAGAGGTCACAGTTTATAGCTAACCCAAGCACAGAGTCAACAAGAAAATAAGACAACACTACTTATACACTAGCAATAGAGTCGTAAATGATTGAAACGATTTACCAGAAGAAGTTATCTCAGCACCAAGTCTTAATGCATTCAAATCAAGGCTGGATAACTTCTGAAAGGATCTCTTTGGCGTTTCACTTGGGATGCGGATCTATAGTTTTCTCACCTTAAAAACACTCCCTTGAGCGCGTCGCAATTTATCTAGCAAACAAAACAGAGAAACAAGAAGATCTGGTCATAGGGGTTAACGACCCGCGACCAGTACACACCTAAGTAACCTAAGTATGTTTATACATTGATATATTTAAATTCAGAGGCAATCTGAGGCGGGGTTACCAATGCACACTTCTGGTGAAAGAAATCAAGGACACACAGCATAGGGAAGATAAAATATGTATTATCTTAATCATAAAAATCCAGAGCTCATGTTGTAGGCTACTACCTATTCTTAATGTAGACTATAACAATTTTAAAAAACAGGCACATGTGTGCCACTGTATATAAAATGTTTGAAGGGACGCATGAGGAAGTTTTAAACACAATATCTGTTAACTTGACTTTAAATTGACAGGTGTTTCAACGGAACCTTAACATCTGTAGTTTCTTGGAACAATAGACTAACTATGGACAATGCTTAACCTAAACGCACCACTAGATGGCAGTCATGTACTAGTTCTAATCATCAGAGTGTCAGTGTTACCCAGCACAAACGTCTTGTTTCGGTTAAGATGGTGGTCAACTCTTACAGGCAATACAGTACTGTACATTTCCAAATAATAATTATCTTTAGAGTAATAACATTCCCAATTCAACCGAAGGGAAGCATGCTTGTCCATGTTACAGTTATTCAAACATTATTTAAAGGTTATGCGCTTGTCCTTATTCTTACATTTTCTTTGTTTTTTTCTAACAATAAATTATTAAACTAGAAAAATTGGCAGTTAAAATTGCTAATAAACTATTAGCATTTTTTTCCGATAGATTTCAATGTGTACAATCATTCTAACAGTGAGCCAGCTCACTGAGTCATCTTGCAAAGTATCAGAGGTTATTATTATGCAGAATCATGTCACTGTTGTGTCTTGTAAATCACCACAATTCCTCTGTTACAACTCACGGTCAAGACTACCAATACCAGACCTGAAGCAGATCTAAATAAGGCATCTTATTAAGTACAAAATAATAAAACTACACTCTTCTAGCAAACGTTTTACAAAGACTGACTGAGCAAACAAAGCAGCCTACTTTTTAACAAAAGAATGCAAACATACAAAAAAAAAATAACGATTTATCTTAAAATAGCATCCTGGTTTTGTCGCATCAAACTCGGATCACGGTCATCACGGTGAATTCATTCCAATTAATCCGGAGTACTAGAACAACCTGTATTCTTCATATAAAATGTCTTCTGTGTTCTCCAGCTGTGTCATTGGATTTATACTTAATAACTGTGTTATTGGGGTGGTTTGGGGTGGTTTCCTAATGTTGTCATTTGTTTTTCCCACTCCCCATAATACAAGGGCTCTGATTACAGCAACGGCATTGGCTTGTGATACATGGAGTCCTATTGGCCGAGCCTTGCTCCTCCTTACGTGGGCTCTGCTCCTCCACCTCCGGCCTGCGGTGCTGTGCCGGTGGACAGCGTGGAGGCTTGCGGCTCCAGCAGCCGGACCACAAAGCTGTCCCCAGCACCGTCTGTCTCACGCAGACTCCCAGACCGGGGGAGGCTGGACGGCTGAAATGTTGACTGAAACACAGGTGCCGAGAGCGTCCTCACCATTCCTCCAGAGGCCTGGTCTGGGTTGGACACCGAGAGGGTAGCCATGGTGGCAGGGTGGACGGGGATGCCTTGGGCAACCCCTGCCTCGGGTACCGCTGTATCGCTGTCCTCCGCCTCGTTTTGAGGGTGTTCTCCAGGAAGTGGCGAGTGTTGAAGAGGCCCCCCTTCCATTGCTTCTTGGCCCCCTGGTGGTTGGTAAGGGGGAGGCCCAGCCAAAGGGCATCCGTCCGGCGAGGGCGATGCTTGGCTGTGAATGATAACTGGCTCCGGGGAAGGCAGGGGAGGGGTGTGTTGTTCCGCATCAAAAGCCTCCATGTCCCTGGGGTCCTTGGAAGGGCTCTGGTCTGGGGAAATACTGTCAGGCTGGTGGGTGATGATGTGGAGGCTGAGAGCGTTGGCTGCAGACGGCTTCACTCCACTGGGCTGGACTGGACTCAGCACCAGGGGCATCTCCTGACCCAAGGGCTTACGGGGCAACTCCTCCGCTTTCCCTGTAAAAAAAATATATTGTTAACAACCAGAACAGCAACAAAATATATCTTCATGGACAGCATCAAACACAATTAGTGCCAGGCAATGCCATTTGCTATAGAACGTAAGGCAAGGGACATGGCCATGAGCTTCAGCTGCACTACACTTCACACTTTTACACTTTAACTTTATATTTATATGGCACTTTTATAGTAACAGATCCATATATTCCACAATTATTAAGGTTTTGTTGTATTTCTGTACATCTTGTACACTGAACAAATAAATAAATAAATGTGACAAATAAACCGCATCTGAATCTGAGTCTGAGTCTGAATCACTTCAATGCTTCAACCAAAGCATGAAGACCAATCTCAATAAAAAAAACATTTTCCACCAGAGGTGGCGCATATCCCTCCTGGGGTCCGATCGGAAAAATAGTTTAGCATGTGCCAGTATCTCAGCTGTAGCATTGAATGGAAAGGTTGGGACATGCGTTTTCTTTATTCTCCTTCACCTGGGGGTGGGATGTCCAGCTTCATCCTGCGCAGCTCCGTCATGGAGGTCTGCAGATGCTCTATGACCACGTCATCGCTGCACAGGAACGTCTGGGAAATCCTCTCCTGCAGGAACTCCCTGAGCTCCTCCAGGGACATCTTCTGCATATACTCTGAGTCATGGAACACACACACACACACACACACACACACACACACACACACACACACACACACACACACACACACACACACACACACACACACACACACACATACATGTTAAAAGTTACACATTGGTGTCTTGCCAGTAGTGATGCAATACATCTCTCCTTACAGTCTTAAACGTTTAACCAAACACATGAACAACATCTGGTGAAATAATGCTCTTTTTTTTTTGGCCATTGCTATATCTGATTGTCTCACTTTGTACCCATTTTAACCAATCCAAATTGCCTGAGTTTGTTTGAGTGAGCTTCCTCTGTGTGTGCGATACAAGATACAAGATACAAGATATTTTATTGGCCAATTACAACAGGTACATTTAAATGCTTACTCCCCATTCCCTCCCGCAGTATACATCTCCAAAACAATACCATACAAATTAAAATAATATATATATAAAAAAAATATATATATATATATATATATTTTTATGTTATATATATATAACAAAAAAAGAGGATTGCCCGCTTCCTTACTTCGGTGCATCTTCAGGGTGGCGTAGGCCATGGCGGTGAGAAGCCTGTCTCCCTCCAGGATGAAGATGTCCCACAGGCGAAGGGTCAGCGTGAACGGAGTCTGAACGGGAAAAACAAGGAAGTCAAAATCACCATGACCACCACCACTACCACCACTACCGCCACCGCCACCGCCACCATCACTGTGTTTCTATCTCTATCTGGCTGCCACTCATTGGTACTGCCTCCACGCCAGCGCTTTCCCATGCAGCGTGCGTGACACCGGAGCCCGGCTACGTCTGGCAGGAGTCTGAGGGTTTGTTCGGTACTCTCCCGGAACCACAGGAACCTTGTACCGGGGCCCATCTCCACAGCAGGAAGGACCCGGCAGGGCCAAAACAAAAAGGCTGACACCGGAGGTTCCATGCCAGACCACTGGACCACCGCAGGGTTGTGGCTTTGAGGAGGGGTGGGGGTGCGGGGGTACTAATAGTAGTTCATCCCTGGCAACTAACTTAATGTTACCTCTTCAATGTCCCCGTCAGCCAATACCGCCAGCCCTGAACTTTCTTAACCCCTTTTCTTCCCGTGCTGTGAATCCTAATTGTAAGCATAATGCATGATAAGGTCCATTTTCTCTTTGGGTTGCCAGAGGGCTTCATTATTAATGTACGCTCCAGACACAATTATATGAAAAATGAGAGAGAGGAGGACGAGACATGCGGAGAGGGAGGCAGAGTGAACATGTGAACCCAGCGTCTCACCCGGTCGATAAAACACTGCAGGAACCATTTGGTGCTGTAGATGCCCACAGTCATCTGCTCTCGGTCCTGGCAAGACAAAGAAGACACAGATAAAACAGAGAGTACATCCGGGGGGGGGGGGGGGCTTGATGGCTCAACCTGAAAGGCTGTCACCTATGTAGCCAAAAATGCCCCGATGCCTCGTAACGTCCCTGGTTCGATTCCAGCCTGTGGTCTGTTGCTAGAGAGAATGTCATTCTCTCTCAATACAATTTCCTGTCCATCACTGTTTTTGTCCGCAAAGAATAGTGTCTTGTGCAAAAAAAAACACACTTGTTTTCATCGTCCTTTTTGTGTCATGTATGTGTGTGTGTGTGTGTGTGGGGGGGGTACTCACCAGATGCTTCTTCAGCTTGGGGATGAGTTTAGAAGTGATCTGATCGTGGTGTGCTTGGAAACGCTGGAGCTTGGGGAAGCCAGGCACAAAAAAACCTTAAGTGGACAAAAAGAAAGAGAGCAAGCAAGCAAGAAAAAAAGAAAGAAAAAAGAAAAAAGTTGGTTACGCTGTAAATCCCACCACCGGACACCTCTGACCTCCCTCCTTCCCCACCCAGGGGCCTTAAGGCACGGGGGGATTTACAGGCCCTGCGCCGGGTAGCTCACCGTGCATGCCGTGCTTCAGATTGGTCAGCAGTTGGGACAGGGCCCAGAAGGCGTCCTCCTCATTCATGTACATGAGCAGCAGGGCCGCCACCTGACTCATGCCCTGACAGTAGCTCACCTCCTGGGGGAAAGAGGGGTGGGTGGTGAGGGGGGGGGGGGGGAGACACACAGCAGGTAATGCTTCTCTTCTTCCATACGCCACGCTTTGAAAATACCCACCAGTGTGAAATAGCTTGGTCTGCTCTGCTGTGTTCATTGTTCATTGTCATCGACACCCATATTACATCACACTATCATACTTATTTCGCTGGACTTTACTTTACTATGTTACTGTGCTGTACTGGGCTGTACTGGCATAGCTCAGGAGGTACCCTGGTTCGATCCCCATCTCCTAGCAAAAAAACTGTTGAGGTGTCCTTGAGCAAGACACCCTAACCCAAAACTGCATGGCCGTCGGTGGATAAATGTGTGAATGTGTGGCATGACTTGTAAAGCGCTTGGATCAAAGCGCTATATAAAAGCATCCATTACCATTACTGTACTGCACAGTATTCATGATGCTGCTGCTGGACTACCGGCACTTTAACACCTGTGGAGTGTGTGTGGTTGGTGGCTGGTTTGAGCAGCCTCACCTGGCTGCTTAAACCAGCCATCAACCACACACTCATGTTACACCATATGCATATATCATCCATCAGTCACTTTTTATTGTGTATAGTATTGTTATAGCATATTATTGTTTATAGTATATAGTATAGTATATAGTGCAGTTTATAGTATATAGTAAAGTAAAGCATATCGAAGGTAGTATATAGTGCTGTTTATAGTATAGTATTGTTTAGTAGTATAGTATTGTATAGTTTACATTTAGTATAGTAATTGTTGTGGAAATTCACACTGCGGGAGGGAATGGGGAGTAAGCATTCCATTGTACTTACAAATGGCAAATTAAAAAAACACGTCTTGAATCTTGAATCATGTAGAATCAGACAGGACACCTTTGAACAGACTGGGCTGGTTTGTGTGGTTGTGTGTTGTGTTGTTTTTAGCTATTTTGAAGGGAAAGGAGGAGGAGGAGGAGGAGGAGGAGGAGGAGGAGGAGGGCGTATCTTTCTCACTCTTTTCTACCTAATTCCTTCTAGCTAATGGTGGGACAGGGGAGTTGACTCACCGTGTTGTAAACCGAGTAGGCGGACAGCACGTTGAACAGGGACTGCTGCCTGCGCGGGGGGAGAGGGGAGAGGAGAGAGAGGGCGGGAAAAGGGGGAGAAAGAATTGAGTGTGCTGAAGCGGGACGAGTCACAATCAATATCCAACGTACTCCGTACAAACAACTCTTTTGTTTCAGTGTGTGGCTTTAATGTTGCGATAAACCACCAACCTTAGCAAAAAAATTAATTGTCACAGCAGAAGTGCAAAGTGGTAAACCGGCATATTAAAGTGTTTCTTTGACTCCGCTGCTGCTGCTGCAGAGTTTCCATCACTGCCCTCCCCAACAAGCCTGTGGCCTATTAGCCAGTCAGTGACATCATGCCGTTAGTGGCTCAGGTTCCAAACAAACCCAACATAGTAAAAACACTGAGACTCTCTCTCTCTCTCTCTCTCTCTCTCTCTCTCTCTCTATCTCCCACTCTCTATATTCCTCTCTCTCTCTATCTCCCACTCTCTATATTCCTCTCTCTCGCTCTCCCACTCTCTTTCCCTCTCTCTCTCTCTTCCTCTCTCCCTCTCCTCTCCCTCTCCTTCTCCTCTGCGGTGCTGATGACACAGTTAGCGTAAACTGTTCCGTGAGCAGTAATTATGTTATATAAATGGTTTACTTTTAAATGAGCCTGAGTGCAAATATAGCCATACTACATATACACCTTTCACATCCATTTTAACATCATCCGACTGACAACGCTCAGCTAACGCTAATAACATACAGTCCGTTCTTGAGCTTCTCTGATCTGTTTCAAAGGTTGTTCTTTCTACTTTCCGTTGTGTTGTTGTTCTTTATTTTTCGATTGATATACTCTCGGTTTCAGAGTCAATCAACGCGTGTGTTAGGAGAATAAAGTCCAACCGTAAGGAGAACCAACTATGAGCTGCAGCTGCTAAGTAAGCGTGACACGTACTTGACCCCGAAGCGATCCATGAACATGATATGGTTGCGGAAGGTCCGGTTGATGTCCAGGTCGATCTGCTTGATCTCAGAAGAGTACAGCATGGCTTGCTCCTTCATCCTCTAATGTACCGCGACACAGTGTGAGGGGAAACAGTGCGACGTTATTGTGAAACATTTTAAACCCATGAAGTCAAAATCGAAATAATGGATGTTTCATAGGAATACACTTGAAACTGGAAACATGGATGTTGTGCTGTGTTTGTCTTATGTCAACCGCTGACATGATCAGCATCCCACTGTAGTGATGTAATGAGAGGAAGTATGCTCGAAATACTACTACAACTACTACAACTAATAATAATTAAAAAAATAATAATAATAATAGTAATAATAATAGTAACTAAAAGCTGTAACACAAGCTGTGTGTATGGGTCTGTGTATGTGTATGTGTATGTGTGTCTGTGTATGTGTGTCTGTGTATGTGTCTGTGTCTGTGTATGTGTGTCTGTGTCTGTGTCTGTGTATGTGTGTCTGTGTCTGTGTGTCTGTGTCTGTGTCTATGTGTATGTGTGTGTGTGTATGTGTCTGTGTCTGTGTATGTGTATGTGTATGTGTATGTGTGTCTGTGTCTGTGTCTGTGTGTCTGTGTATGTGTGTATGTGTATGTGTATGTGTATGTGTATGTGTGTATGTGTATGTGTATGTGTATGTGTATGTGTATGTGTATGTGTATGTGTATGTGTATGTGTGTCTGTGTATGTGTATGTGTATGTGTGTCTGTGTATGTGTATGTGTGTCTGTGTATGTGTATGCGAGAGATTCATACAACAATTGGTTGCTGGACTTCTCTGTGTGTTTTCCCCACCGTGTATTTGCCTTCGTTTTCCTTCTTCATCTTGTCAACGTCCAGGAGCAAGGCCCAGGCCTGGCCTCTGAGCTGGAGAGGAATGCCCTTATACACTCTCTTCACCATCTATACCAAGAGAGGAGAGGAGAGGAGAGGAGAGGAGAGGAGAGGAGAGGAGAGGAGAGGAGAGGAGAGGAGAGGAGAGGAGAGGAGAGGAGAGGAGAGGAGAGGAGAGGAGAGGAGAGGAGCATTTGAATACAAATACATGTGTAGCTACATGTGAATAACATATTTGGCCGGGGGGAGCGTGAGCAGAATGGTAATACTCAACTCTATCGCTGTTTCTGTATTTCTCCCACTTCTTCACCATCTTCAGCCATTTTTCCACCCTCTCTATTTCTTGCTGCTTCCGCTGCCAAAGGAGGTAGAATAGGGTGAATGCTTGTGTGCGGTAAACAACACAAAACGACATAAGCAGCGAGGATGAGTCAAATGCTCCGGATAATAATAATACATAATAATAATACATGTGTCTGTTGAGCTGTGTGTTCTCTGTGTAGTTGCAGTTGCGAATGTTAGTAAACAGCGAATGTGAACTGGGAGAAGGGGTGGATTTGGACACACACCTACCTACACTCACATGTTGTACACACACTCACACACACACACACACACACACACACACACACACACACACACACAAATGTATTGTGCTAACGTTTCTGGTCTGACTTACCTTCTCCTCGTATGCGCTAGGGGCCGGTAGGTCATTCTCACTGGTAGAAAGAAAACACACAAAACAACACGTCACCTCAGCTCAACAGGCTGTTTAACTACCAAACCAAATGCTGTGCTATTAGCTGCTATTAGCCAGACCACGCTATGCCCAGTGAAAACATGTTCTTACTGCATGAAGCCAAAGCGGTCAGTGACTCTGTACACACTGTAGTCAGCATCCTCCCAGGGGTCGATGTCAACACCCCCTTGCCTACCCTGGACACACACACACACACACACACACACACAATAATTGGAGTTAATGAAACTCCAATTGCTTTTTAATAAAACATATATTTAATATCTAATTTAGCATTTTATATATGATGAATACAACAATAAGAACCAGTGTGATATACCAATTAGTACAGGTCTATTATCATGCAGTTGTATGAGGTCTCATATTCATCATAAGATTTTAAATGTATTGTCATTGCACAGCACGTGCAGTACAGTACAGCGACAATAATTCATGTGCAAAGTCTAGCAGACAATCTGTTCACTGTTCCTCCACAGGAACATAGACGCGGTGACTGTGTTGACACAGCCGGCTGAGGGCTAACTCTGTACCAGACGGGCCCCCTCTGGTCCGGTCCAGACAGCGGCGTGAAAAACACACTGAGCTGTCTGAGAAATCTGAACAAAGAAAAGTATATGGATTTGATCCGACCTAGACTGATACTATCTGAGAACCCCGCCTACCTCCCACCCCCCCCACCACCCCTCTCGAGAGGCCAGCTCTATAAAAGTCAAAACACTAAAAATAGTTTCCTCACAGAGGCTGTCTAGTGACGGAGAGGGAGAGAGAGAGAGAGAGAGAGAGAGAGAGAGAGAGAGAGAGAGAGGAGAGGGAGAGGAGAGAGAGAGAGAGAGAGAGAGAGAGAGAGAGAGAGAGAGAGAGAGAGAGAGAGAGAGAGAGAAAGAAAGAGAGACTTCGAGAGAGACATCAAGTGAGAGAGAGAAAGAGAGAGAGTGAGTGAGTGAGAGAGAGAGAGAGAGAGAGAAGCAGAGTGAGAGAGGCAGAGACCAGTGATAATATAAATGAAATGGGGGCAGGAAAAAGAGGTGACGTGAATCTGGATTCTCACAAAAACACCTCAACCAGGGAACCTCCAAGCATCCTTCCTGAAAGAGGCCAAACCTCTCTTCACCCTGTGCTGCTACACCTTCTGCTGATGCTGGGTTGGCTCTGTGGGGGGGGGGGTTCGAGGGTGAGGTCAGGTCAGGTCAGGTCAGGGGAGGGGTGAGAGGTGAGAGGTGAGGGGTGAGGGGTGGGGTGGAGCCAGCCCCTCTCATCATGCTGAGTGAGGATTCGGAGCGTGTCCCCGGAGGAAACTGTCAAATAAATCGCTAAGGGACAGCGTCACCGCTGTTGCTATGGCTCGACAAGGCTGGCCCCCCTGGCGTGCACACACCCACTCACACAGACTGGCATGCAAGTGTAACAGTCAGTGTCCCGCACTGGGAACTCGAACTGACGACCTCCGGCATCAGAGGAGATGTTCTAACGTGAGAGATAAAACCCATAGGCCCTCTAGCTTCATCGCTAGAATGTCTATTTAGGTGTCAGGGAGGGAGGTTTACCACTGCACAGCACCGTCTGCTGGCGTCCGTTACACAAGCCATAGACTGTACAAAATATATGGATGCAGCGTCCACAACTTCGGTCTACACGCAAGCTGTATGAAGCCTTTTTTGCAACCAGCAGCGGAAAATATACATATTTGGCACATTGAGTGTGGGAAGTTAATGCCCCTCCTCACGGTAGTCTACGGTCCAAACTCATTCATATTCAATCGTTAATAACTTCAAATGTAAATGAAATTCAAAACTACTGTCAAACGGGACCTCACAAAATATGTAATATGGAGATGGACTCGCCACTGAGATCCTTGTGGAATGAAGAAAGAAAATATGTGCTTGGTATTATGCGAATGAAATCACAATTTTTCCATTTACTTAGAATGGTGAGCAGCCTTTTTGCATCAAAGTCACCAGCCACCCTTGGCCCTTAGATGAACAACACGTCAGAGCGCTAATGGCTGCTGCTTGGCTCAAGCCCAGGTGTTTGCAGCCTGACTGTAGGCATCCTAGAGCACAATGCCTAACCGCTTACTTGCTGCTTCATGACATCAGAACTGACTGTAAATCATTTCTGACAAAAGCCTGTAAACAACAGGGCTATGTAGGGTATGTGCGACTAAGAAAAGACAAAGGAATAAAAACATATGCACTCACTCATGCATTCATTGTTTTCGTCCTTGTTGGTGCGCATGTGGCCATTGTTTTGGTTACCATTAATCTATTCATGTATGATGCATACTTCCTGTATGGAGATGATCTATGACTACAAGGCACCACACACATAATAAGAATGAAAAGAACATGGAAAAAAACCCATCAAAGTCCAGATCACATAGTTTCAGATCCATCGCAGGCGGGCTCACCTTGGCATACTTCAAGATGATCTCGGCGCGTTCCTCTGCTATCAGCTTCTCAATGTCTTTCTTCATGTCAATATCTGGTAGGAGGAAGGGAGAACATTACGACTCATGGACAAATGAGAAGAGAAACAAAAGACAAACATCCAATGCATGTGGGCGACTTCTACTTCCATCCAAACCACTAGACCGAACTGGCAGGAGTACTGCTTCATACTTGGCCAAAGGACTGCTGTTATGTAAGGACTTCGAAACCCACACATCGATCGCATGCCCCGGTTGATTACAGATTTCAGATACAAGGCTGATCATATATTACCATAATCTAAGAGCATAGGTTACGTTTCTGACCAGGACTTGATTACGGCAAGGCTGTTAGCTATGCAGAGGAGAGGAGATGAGAGGGGCAGAGAGGAGAGGAGAGGAGAGGAGAGGAGAGGAGAGGAGAGGAGAGGAGAGGAGAGGAGAGGAGAGGAGAGGAGAGGAGAGGAGAGGAGAGGAGAGGAGAGGAGAGGAGAGGAGAGGAGAGGAGAGGAGAGGAGAGGTTCATAACTAGGACCTCCCTACACACTTCCTACACGTCCCCCACCCACATTACACATCTCTCCGACATCTGTGGATTGCTGCTCTGGTCAACAGCATTAAGCAGAGTGAGTGTGTGAGGTGTTGTTTTGGACTGTTTCTCATGATTTTTGTTGTGTAATGTATAGGCAATATCTTTAAAAAAGGAACAAGGAACAATAAGGAACAATAAATTACGCCTTGAGTCTGGCATACCTGAAGTACCTAGAAACCTCAGTTCAATGACCTCTAAGTGTGCATATTGATCATGAGACCACAGAGCTTCCTTCCAGGTTTGGACCGGTTGAGTCCATCAGTCAGCGGAGTGGAGAAGCCTGCTACCGCTAACAGTAACATAAGCGTCCTGGGAGCCATCAGCTCTGCCCACATGTGCCCTATTATTGCACTCCCTCGCCCCCACACCCACTCCCACATGGACATCTGCCACACACACACACACACACACACACACACACACACACACACACACACACACACACACACACACACACACACACACACACACACACACACACACACACACACACACACACACACACACACACACACACACACACACACACACAAACAGACCTGCTATGTTCATCACCACAGAATCTTTATGACAGGAAAAACCAGCTCTGATTGAAATATGATATGGTGGCATCCTTTCCTTTTTTTCTTCGTATTGACATGTGAACAACGACAGCACACAACCACTGCTCTTCATGTAGAGCTTGACGTGGTGTGTGTGTGTGTGTGGTTAAAATATACATTCAATAACAAAGGGATGAGGATACTAATACTGGATAATCCACATTCGCTACAGGGATCTTCACAAATTCCCAGAGTCACAATCTGGATGCACTGTAGGGACACCATTAACCATTTGGATTACAGCTATCTCTAAAGCAGGATTATACATTGAGAGAGAGAGAGAGTGTCTGCCATTCCCAATCTGGGTAGGAGTCTGGAACCACGGTGTCATGTTCTGCTTGGCTTGCTGTGTGTGCGTTCAACTATTGTTCCATAGTAAAGTAGGGTTGTTATAGTGTTATATAGTGTTGACTGGTATAACCATTTAGAACATTTAATATGTGGGCTCTGATGTCCTAGATTAACATTGGCTTGTTTGTAGTTTTTGGGGGTTATATGAGTTTGCTGTTGTTTATTTGCCAATATAACTCAATACTGTTTGGTGTGGTGGGGAAAAGCTAACTTTCTAATGTTGGAACTTTTGTGCTGTGATGTTGCCTTCACTTTATATACTTTGTATTGTACCCAACACAGAGGTATGACTGGTATGACAGTGCACTGCACTGACAAAAATGTCGGTTACCGGGTTAAATTATCCAGTTGTTGATGGACCAGGTCTACCAGACAGTGAACGAGACACAGGTTCAACACAGTACATACACATACTCATACCCGCCACTCATACCCGCCACTCATACCCGCCACTCATACCCAGCCTTTTAGCCTACAGACAATTCTGGATGGAGAAGCCTGGGCAGTGTGGCTTCATGGAGAGATCCATGGATCTCCCTGAACATCAGCCCGATATTGGCTATTTTAGAGTGTGACCCTACGAGGTCGAGTCGCTTAACATTAACCCAGCCGTAAAGTGGCTGAATGAACGTTCATGAAGATTGTCAAACAGAAAGGAGAGCGTTTGGGAGTGAAAATAGCCAAGCCTGCTTCCAGCGTTAGTAATGATACCTTAAACGTGCCCCATCATCAGCGCCATATGGCAAGGGGGGCTGCATGTGGTCAACAGCCCACTGGATCACAGAGAGAGAGGCTGTGGCATACTGGCTCTATCCCAGTGGGAATCCCAGCCCTGGACGATTAGAGGGAGGCTACTAGTGGACCATCCTAAACGTAGCGGCTATAGTGCTGCAGAAACATGAACAGTTGTTGTTCCTTTCGTTCCAAATCACACACTTACAATTATGTTCACAAGTTAAGTGCAGCTGTTCAAATAGGTTGTTACTTTCAACGCTACTAAAGGCCTACATTAAAACCGGCACTATATGTTTACATTTGACACTCCATCGGACACACCGTGTTCATTCACATGCACTGGACACTTTTGTTGTTTTGGCATGCAGCTGCAAATCAGCTGTTCTAGGACTGGACCTAGACCTGACTCGATCGAACGGATAGACACACGCTATACAGGACTACCCCCCAATATCCGACTTGATCAGATGATACTTTATCAATAGAGCATGCATTCATTCCGTTGGATGTGGCGAATAACAAGGGGATAGATGAGGGCTTGTACCGTCACTACCACACAAGCCAAATAAGGCTGCGATTTCGGTCCTATTCATCACAATTTGAATTACATCGACCCGACAGCCCCGACCTGGCAATACATATAATACATAATATAATACAGCCATATTAGACCGTGAACGTTGACTTGGACGATTATTTATTCTCCTGGTGATAAACAAGCAGATCCCATAGGCTGCAGATAGAGAGAGAGAGAGAAAACTGCGAATGTGAAATAATATTAAAAAAAAGATGTATTACCGTTTGGGTGCCGGGTTATCTCTCTGCGCTATCAGTGCAGTAACAACGCTTACGATCTCCCGACCTATAGACATTCTTTTGTTTGCTGCTCCTGTAACGCTGGAGCAAGCAGGGCTGTCACCTTGTCGTCCCGGTCGGTTGACAACAATAGCTGTTCTCTGAACAACCCCGTTGTGATGAACGAACACACACACACACACGCTCACGGGCTACTGCGCACGGGATTGGCTGGCTGGCTGCTGCTGGTGGTCCGGGTTCACAGGCGCCCACTACTGACTGAGCAGGCGCGGGAGCGCAGTCCATAGAGAGCATGGCATCGTGTTTTTGGTGACATCTAGTGTATGAACAGGTTCATAGGCCTACACACAGTATACATTAGATTAGATTAGATTAGATTAGATTAGATTAGATTAGATTAGATTAGATTAGATTAGATTAGATTAGATTAGATTAGATTAGATTAGATTAGATTAGATTAGATTCGATTCGATTCGATTCGATTCGATTAAAATGTATTGTCAGTGTACAGCACAAGTACAGTTACATCGAAAGGAATTTGGCATCTAACCAGAGTGCAAATGTTGCAGTAAAGTGCATGGTAATACATAATGTACAGTGGTTGAATAATATGTAAAATATGTAAAAACAGTATACAAAAAAAAACTGCTACTAAAAACAGGTATACAATTACTTATCTCATACATATAGTATGTATGAGATATGTGCAGAATTATATGTGTGTATGTGTATATATATATATATATATATATATATATATATATATATATACAGGGTAAGTATACAAGTATAAACAGGTAGTGAGCAGGGCTATGCAGTTGTATCAAAATATAAATATATATAAATGTATATACAGCAGGTAGTAAGCAGAGGTGTGTAGTTATATCAGCAGTTGACGATTTATATATATATATATACATATATATATATATATATATATATGGTAAATACAGTAAAAATGTACATGACTGCCATACAGGTATGTAAACAATACATATGTAAACTATAAATATAGGCCTACGTATACGTTTATGTATTTATAGGATGATGAAAACGGATCAGAGACATCATAAATGTAGCCTACTAAATATTTTCTGTTCTGCAAATTATCGTTTAAAAATATCAAATACAAATATATAAATATGAAACACAGAATGTGGCACTATAGTAATGAATTGCCATCTGGCGACACCTGGTGTGCGTGTAAAGTATATGCCCACATAGGACTACATATACAGGCTACCAAGACGTATAGCGTGATACAAACGAGGATTAATTTGCAACTTTTAATTCACTGTGAATTATAGTAGTTCATAATTGTGGAAATTATGGATATACAAATGTGCAAAGCAGATAAGATTGCCGTCGGCTATGTGACCTATAAAAACAATGGATTTCATTTACATAACAATACTGTATAGCATGTAAGAAGTGCTAAGAAGCAGTAAGAAGTGGCAACACTCCAAAGATGTACACGATAAAACACTAAAAACAATGCATTTCCCAAAAATGAGTATCCATGATTTCATTTGGTGCTGAAACAGGATAGGTAGGCAGAATTGCAAGCTCACTCATAAGTGTAATTTACCCCCAATCAATCGGTGGTTCCCTTTTATATGTTTATAACAGCAACCGTTTGTGAGTATAGCTGCATGAGTTCATGGCTTTAGTAGCGGCCATCGTATACATCTGAATTCACTGGCTCTCCTGTGTCTTGTGCAATTGTATCCGATTGGCTAATGTAAGTAGGTCCAATCAGAGAGACTTTCTGATATATTTGAATATGGAAAAGGCATAAATCATGTTTAACCTGATCACCTCCCTTTTTTTCTCCTCGCACTACTTTACACAGAAGAAGACATTTGAATAAAAGAGGGACGAAAATACTTTGGTATTGGCAGTAGGACAACTGTGCAAGGAGTTTAAAAGATGGCGGAAGGGGCCGTAAAAACACCTGGCAAGAACCCCTAGTGGAGGCTGCTGGTTCATAGCTCTGGTGCAGTTCTCCGTGGTTTCTGCTACAAATACAATGTTGATATTTGTATGGAGTGCAATGCCAACTCGGCTCTTCTGTCTGATGAACAACAATAGTCTTGGTATAGACTTGGTATAGTCTTGGCGACCCAGAAGCTCAGTGTAAACAAGGTGTTAGTAGTTGTTAGTTAAATAGATAAAGAGCTCAGTGGTGAATCAAATTAACCATTTCACAGGACTTTCACAGCGGTTGAGGGGCTGTACGTGGTTATGTGGTCAATTAGTCCAGGCGTAACTATAAAAGCCGCTGTCCTGCCACAGTTGGCAGCGGACCGCAGAGTAGCTCTTGACCACGTTCAGTCTGTTGGACAGGAGAGCAGTGGCTGCTGGGTACTCTGGCCACACATCCTCCATCTTCCCTGGAAGTCAGTAGGGGACAAGGAAGCAAACACAACATTTAGTCAGTGTCTGACACTTTTAAGAATGGAAGCTGCAAAACAATATAAACAGTGCATACTAGTATACTTTGCACAGTCGGCATATGTCCCTTAGTTTTGATCCTTACATACAGTATCCGTGAGCGACTCGAAAGGCGCTTTAAAATCCTATATGTTATTATAATAACATGCCAGCAATCCTACCCTCTTTGGCAAAGTGGACAAGGTGGTGCCTGAGAAGGTCCTGAAATTCCTTGTCCTGAGCGGAGAGGGGCTTCTCCAGAGAGGCCTCCAAGCCCCCAAAGAAGGCCAGGGAGTCCAGCATATGGAAGGAGAAGCGACTGGGGAACGGTACCAGGTCTTGTGCGGAGGTGTTAACGGCACTGGAGGGCGTGTGCGTCACCAGGTAGCGGTACACCGGACTGTGCAGGGCCGCTGGGGGATAGGGGGTCGGGGGTCGGGGGGTGAAGAGAAGAACACAAGTCTGGTTGGTTCCCAAAGCTCTTCGCTACCACGACCGCCTCAAAGGGTTGTGATTTCATATTTGACGAGGATTTATAATGAACGGTTCTTCAAACATCTGATTATGTATTATTCTCGTTGTTTCTTTTCTATTTCCCGCCGTCGGCAATGTCACTTTTGTCGTACATGATGTTGATGTCGAACGAATGCATTGTACACTAACTCTTAAGGTTCATTTCATGGATGGGTTAGAGTGTGCATCCTCCTGCAGGCTCTCACCTGCTGCCCTGGAGGCCTTGTCGTTGGCGGGGCAGGTGGCCCTCATGTCAGACACCATGGTGACGTAGGCCCTCTCTGGGCAGCGGTCCGTGGTGGGACAGGGAGCTGAGCTGGGATACAGGTCCAAAGCCTCCTTGGGAAGGTTCTCACCAAAGGGTCTCAGTTTGTCTTGTGAGAGATTCAGGGCGAGACGGAACAGAAACAGTTGTGGAAACTGGCAGTAGCAACAACTATTTTCTTAATATATAATACAGGATAAACAGTCCACTTTATATACAGTACACGTCACATTTCTCCAGTGTGTCATTATCCACTACACAGAGGGATTGAACACAGCAGAAAACATTTGCAGTACAAAGTGTATGTTTGTAATTAAAATCGCTTTCAAATCCCTAATTTCTCACCTGGGGTTAATAATTGAACTAATCATATCTTATTTGGGAACGCAACTGATTAAATCTCTCACCAGTAACAAACCACTGGTAGTCAGCCCAAGTCCAGAGAGAGATGTTTGCAGATGAAGGGCTGTGGAGAATACAGAAAAACATTAAAAGGAATGCAGATGCCACACACACACACACACACACACACACACACACACACACACACACACACACACACACACACACACACACACACACACACACACACACACACACACACACACACACACACACACACGGAGAGCGGTCACCTATAGTCAGCTTCCTGCTCCGTCGTGCCTATCAGGAAAGGCACATCGTTGTAAGCTCCTCCCCTCTCCCACGACTCAAACGGCGTTGCCGGGACGACGTATCCGTCCACCACGGCAATGCCGCCGTACAAGGCTCCTTTAGTGGGCAGATCCATCCTGCCATCTCCCGCCCAGGACGGGTACTCCTCCCAGGGGACGGCCTGGGACGGAGGTTCAACAGGAAAAGACACAATGAGAGGCCGTGAGAGGACAATGAGAGGCAGTTGAGATGTACAGTGTATAGTGCTGACGTCATGGAAAAACAGCCCTACGCAACAGAAACGGCTAGCTCAACAGTGATGTGTAATAAAGGTTATGGAACTTGACACACAAAAATATGTTAAAATATGTTGAGTCAACTTGTGTGAAAAAAAATTGTGGGGCTCTGTAGTTTATTTTATAATTGTATTATGGCAGTGAAAAGCAATGTGAAATGTCAGCAAAACTGAAGCAATTATATTGAAGGAACATTTTTATATGAATATATATATATATGATTTTAGAAATTATAATATGTATATATATATATAATAAATATAGATTTTTAAATGTTGAGCTTTTCCTCAACTTTAAATGTTTTTTGCTCCCGTAAAAAATTAATTAAACAAAAACATTGCTGTGTGTGTGTGTGTGTGTGTGCCCTACCTGCAGAATCTGTGCGGCGGAGAGACCTCTGAGGCAGGCCAGGTCGGAGCAGCCCGTCTTCTGCAGGAAAACCAGGTTGTCTGACTCTGCCTTCGCGAGCGACGTTTTGTATACATAGGAGCTGCTCATTTCCACCGCCGCCCGAAACAGACCCTTCGCCAGGGGGGACATCATCAGGACCCACACGGATAGACCACCTGTCACAGAGGGGTCCAGCAAAACACATACACACACACACACACACACACACACACAAGGAGATTATTATCAACAACCAGTACATCGCACTAGTTTTAAACAATATGTTTATTAATTTTTCATTTTTTTTTAACAACATAGTTACAAGACACGACATACCTTACACAGATTTACATCAAAAATGTAAAATAGCATAGGCATAAGACATCATTTGAACAATTAAAAAATAATAATAATAAAATCAAATTGAAATACATATTGAAAATTACATAAAAAGTGTACATAGTAACAACAGTTTAAGAAGTACTTTTTTGTGGCTTGTGGTCCAGCACTGTTGTTCTGCATTACATTACATCCACTGTAAGCTTAACCAACTTTACCCTTTGGATGGCAATTTATGGCAGGTTCCTGTAGTGTTGATTTAGTGTTGACTCAACCTGTATCACAATACGGATACTTTCCCCAGGTTTAATTTGGAGAGGTATTTGTTGTGGATGTTCATACCAGAGCTCTGTCCAAATATGGTCACCTTCTCAGGATCGCCTCCAAACACGTGGATGTTCCTCTGAACCCACTGGAGGGCGGCTATCTGGTCCATGAAACCATAGTTCCCTGTGGGGAGAGGAAAAGTGTGCCAAAGTTGGAAGAAAGTTGGAACCTCTGCATCCAATGTCTTGACATTATACAACACTGGTGGTACCGCACGCTTAAGGGCGGCATGATAGCTCCGTCTGTTCGGACATGGCTTGGGAACCAGAATGTCACCGGTTCATGTCACCGAAACACTTGCCCTTGAGCAAGGCACCAGACCCCTACACTGCTCCCCGGGCGCTGTATATAAAATAGCTGCCCACTGCTCCTAATACCAGGATGGGGTTAACTCAGTGGTTCTCAAACTTTTTCTGTCAGGCCCCCCTTTGGAGGAAAAATAAAGTCGGCCCCCCCTCCCCTCCCCCAACACAAATAGTCCCTTGCAAAACAGCAACTCAGTGACTCAGAATCGACAAAGCGAACATATGAAAGAAACAAACAGTCTTTATTACTGTCAGTAGCCTCGTCCACTTGTATTGCAAAACGTTTGTCTTTTAGTTTATCTGCGAGTTGTTCTTCAAGATCATCTGAAATGTCGCATATACGTCTTGAAACTGCGTCATTGGACAGGGGGATAGCCTTCAATTTTGCGGCGGTTGTCTCATCAATCATTGTTGACACCATATCGAGAGCAGCGGGGAGTATGAGATCCTCAGCTATCGTGTCTGGTTTCTTGCACTTTGCAATTCTGTATGCGACTAGGTATGACGCCATTTGGGCTTTGCTGTTCGCTGATGCAGCTTTTACCATACGATTTTCCTGGTTACGGTATCCGTCTAATTTTCTCTTGAAGAAGTCGAGTGGCTTCTTGACGTGACTGGGGTGTGATGTCTCTGTGTGTCTTCTTCATTTGTTGGGTTTCATACTGTCAGCTGCGAGGGTTTTCAGACATAAAGCACACAGTGGTCTCTCCTCACCTCCCACCACATTCGCTGTGAAGCCAAGAGCAAGCTAAACGTCGTCATATTTTTTTGACTTGGTTTTGGGTTGTGTAACGTTACCGTCACACTTGTTTGTCTCTGAAGCTTCGGCAGTTTTTCTTTTCATCCCTGTCAAATATTTCTCCATTCTGTAGGTTTCTTTACATTCGACTTTATTCTTCTTTTACCTTCGCCTTCCATCCTCATCATGTACATTACACACCTGTGTCCTATAGCGCCCTCATAGGTTTCTAAGTGTAACTACACAACACAACAACGCATCTTGCACACAGCAGCATTGCGTCGACTTCCGTCAACGCGTGCCAGTAGGCGTGTCTGGCGTGTGGGGTTATCACGACCAACAACCAATCACATTATCTCCCGCCCCGGACACACAAAGCTAAAAAGCACACTTTCATGAGCTCCACTATTGCGAAAATGGATGCCGATTTGAGAAGGGTGGTTATTGCCTATGCATGGTCATACAAGACCAGGTGATTCTCTACCACAATGACTAGTTTTTTATCCATCATGTGTGCACACTATGTGAATGACTCGCCCTCTGGCTCACCCAGCATATTTGCATACGACTGTGCCGTTGCTGTCGTTTGATTGGCTAGTGCTTCGACCGTCGAGTCCGACGATCCGTCAAAGTTGAACATTTCTCAACTTTCGGCGCGAGCATCGCCAGCAGCGCGACGGAACACGACCCACAATTCAGTTCGTCAAAGCGTCGAGTCATCCCGTCAAAGTGAATGGGAAGCGTCTGATTTGACGCTTCCAACGCTGCTGTGTGCGAGATGTAGTGTTCCCACCGGTCATGCCTCTGCGCCCCCCACTTTGAGAAACACTGGGTTAACCGCAGAGGAACAATGTGTGTGTGTGTACATGTTTATGACCAATAAAAAGGATTCAATCCTGCAGATTTTGATCTTGTAGAAAAAAAGAGAAACCTCAAATGTGCTTCAATGTCTAAACATGAGTGTATGAGGAATGACTCTTGGGGAATCATCTCCAATGCGTGCATCTGCCCCTGTATCCATACTCTGCCTTGGTGACTGACCTACCTGAGGTGTTGGAAGGGGAGCCTTCCCTGAGCATCTCCAGCGCCATGAAGCCAAAGGCGTTCAGCCGATAGTTGAAGCTGACGTACACCGTGTCCGTGTCGTGGGCCAGCTGCGCCGAGGGCGAGTAGCCCTCCTCCCCTCCGCTCAGCTTGCTGAGGTGGCCCCCGTGGATCCACACCATCACAGGGAGTTTGGCGTCCGCCCGCAGCGTGGGCGTCCACACGTTGACGAAGAGGCAGTCCTCCCGGCCTCCCATGGCCGCGCCCGCCGCCGCCGCCGCCGAGAGCGAGCGCACCTGGGGGCACACACTGCCGAAGCGGCCGGCGTCCCCCACGCCGCTAGCGCACACGGGTTTGGCCGGCGGCGCCCAGCGCAGCCGGCCCACAGGGGGGGCGGAGTAACGCATGCCCCTGAAGGAGCAGGCGCCGCTCGCCTGGAGAGGGGGACAATATGTTCAAATGTCACATCCTGTGGTTGTCATTTGGCAAATGTATCCTCCTTCAGAAACGGCTTCACAATATAGTATTGCATTTTTGTTGATACAATTTTAATTTTTTTAATTTTGATACGCTGATTACTCTGGTTATTTATTCTCATGAACAAATCCATTTAGCTTTTATCTGTTTATTAATTTATCTCTTATGTACGCTATGTCATTTTCTGATGTTTTTTTTGTCTGTACAAAAGGCCTCATTGTTAAAGAGTCCTGGGACTCAATTGAGCTATCTGTATAAATAAAGGTTATATTACAAACACACATACGTATATATATATATACAGTATATATATACTGCAGTGGTGAAGCGTCAGGGCCTTCAAGGTATTCAGAGAAGACCCTGGAACTCTCAGATGAAACCAAAACAATCGAATTAATTGTATTAATAAAGTAATACAATTTAATAAAATGTAATACAATTTAATATAATGACTAAATGAGAATGGTATCTGTGTTGTTATCTGTTATATTACAGTTACGTTGATTTGTTTGTCTTTCTTGGTCCATGCACGGCGCATTTGAGTGGTTTTGTGTTGGAAAAACAATGCAACCAATCAGATATTTTTCTGGGTTGCTGGGAAGAATATCCTTCAACCAAAGTATTCCCGATGACTTTGGCCCTTAGACTGAATGAGAGCGTACGTTTGGATTGACAATTTGATCAACCAATCATATAGTGATTTGTAGCCAATGGGCGTATTCTTTCAGATTTCCCCACAGCTCAATAGGGAGCTAGAAGGTATACTGGCTGGAGCGAGAGGGGATCTAGCGTAGTGATACGTTTTTTCTACGTAGGATTTTACATCAAAATGGCAACAGGCGAAGATGATGTCGTTGCGGATTTATTGTCGGAACCATTTTCAAGACGACCATTCAATGTAAAGATGGACATTATTAAAAAAGGCCGTCCAACGCCTGACAATCTTGAGCTGAATCAAGTTGTTAAAGTAGGCTATGTTCGCCATTTTCAGGCTAGCAACTGGTAAATATCCCCGTGGCTAACGGGCTCTACTAGCCACGAGAGGCTCTACTAATGGGAGTGTTGCTATTTGGGGCCGACAAGAGGGCAGGGAATTGGAAAGGCAACTTATTTAGGATCTGAAAAGCAATCATCTTTATGACCTGATGGTGGTCGGACAATTGATCCAGAAGGACAGGAGAATGGATTTGGTCTTTAAGTGATCATCATTGGTGAGTGAGACTCATTTGTCTTTGCTGGTTTTGTCTCAGTGTTGCGTCTCGTTGAGCTGGTTGTTGCATTTTGTTTCCACACACTTGTTGAAGGATTAGTTAATGGCTGTCTTGAGTTTGTTAAGTATTGTTGTGCATTTGAATTGAGAGTATTGACTTGATCTTTCTTTGCATCGCTTAACGTGAAGAGTTACAAAACCGCGATCAATAATCACCTAATTTGCATATGTCTTATCATTAGCCCTTTCACCTTTTCACTTTCATTTTGACAGGTGAAAGTGCTAATGACAAGACATATGCCAGAGACATTTGGTGATTATTGATCGCTATTTTGGAACTTAAAGTTCCAAAGTTACGTTAAGCCTTTTCACGTGAAGCGTGTTAGACCGTCCCTTTAACCGATAGCCTGTGTGTGGTGGTCTGTGTTGGGCTGTTACTTCACTACATGGACACTGCTTTACAACTAGGGTACACTTGTCAATTAGCTGCGACAATCTGATCTGCCTAAATGAGATAAGGCATAAAGTGACTCCTCCGTGACGTCCGTCTGACTAGAAAAACTGAATTTTCGAATGGAGGGGGTTCCCAAAGTGGGGGTATTATGTAAGTCCGTTTAATATGTAAGGGTGACGAATAAAGGAATTCTGATTCCGACAGATTCACGACTATCATTTGCAGCTGGAAAAAAAGCCACACACAATTTTCACGATCACGATCCCCCCCCCTTGGACTTCACGATGTTCTCGATGTGCACACGTTGTTTTTAATGTTCCAGTCCCTCCGGTGATAGTGGGGGGGGGTTCTGTTATGTTGGGGGTCGCGGGCTGAAAAGTTGGGGAACCCCTGGTCTACAGAAGGTCCAGTTGTGATAGACACGCTTCGCCACTGATATACTGTATATACATACATATATATATATGATAATATATATATAATATAATATATATAAACAATTAGTCATTTGCAACAAGTACAATGGAAATGCTTACTCCCCATTTCCTCCCGGAGTATGAATTTCTAAAACAATACTATAATACAATACTAAAAATACAATACACAATAAACATAAAAAGAACAATAAATAAAGTGACTGTGAATATGACCTTATATGATTATAACTACACTATTATTTACACATTCCTGTACGACAACAACAACAACAACAACAACAACAATACAAACAATAGACCCACGTGATGCTTGCCCCGGTACTCCCCACAGTCGGTGGCCACCTGGGCCAGTCCCGGGGTGGGGGGCAGAGTTTGGGACATGTAGGCGAGGTACGTCGCCAAGCTCAGCAGCGCCAGCACACCCGCGGCGATGAGGGCCATGCAGCCCTTGGACAGCACCAGGAAGGGACTGACGTAGTGTCTCCGCCGAACATACTGCACCTCCTCCTCCCCATCCCACTCCTCCTCCTCCTGCTCCTGCACCAGGTAGCGGTACTCCGCCCGCTCCGGGATCTCGAACGTGTCTTCATTCATCTCCCACTCTAGTTTGGATCAGTTGATATAATGATATAAACTTTTTTGGGGGGAATAATAATGATATACACTGTCGTATTATTAATACCAATAAGCGCTATATGTATGATGATTGCTTTTCAAATGATGTTTTAATGACGACTTATGTTACATTGCGTGTGAAATAAAGAATTATCGACAAAATGTTCACTCCAACACTTGTCTCTCGGAGTGTCTTTTTGGATGTAGGGGGACTATAGGTCCTGTTTATGGCATATGGGTAGTTGTAATATGAATAATAATAATATAATATGTATATAATTATTATTATTTGTTGTCTTGGACAGGTGCAACACTGCGATATTTGTATAAGTCGAACACTTTAACAATTTTGCGTTTCCCTTAAAAGTAGGTCTTCCGTTTCGAATGCTGCTTCATTGTTTTCACTGTCAGCTTCCTTCCTGCACCTCTTCTTGTTTCATTAAACAGTTAGAGTAAAGCAAATGTAATTGTCAGTGAGTGTGTGTTTGTGTTAAAGAGTTTAAACTCACCATGTCAAGACACTGCTGCACAGGCGAACGACTTTATAACTCGCTATAACAACAACAACGAGAAGAAGACACAAGTGACGCACTTAACTCTCAGCTGCTCCGCTATGAGGCATCCGCTATGCGCATGGCAGGCGTTGGTAACTTGTTTTTCCTTTTCCAAACTTAAAGGGCCAGTACAAATATATGTAAGCACAAATACATGACATGTGTCATGTATTTGTGCTTACATATATTTGTCATATATTTCATACATACATATATACAGCTTCTAAGACTCATTTATTTAGAGTTGTCTTTATTGTGCTTTTGTGCAAAAGTTATATTATGCTATCCATTTTTTTATTTGAATGATTTCTCTGTTTTATATTATTGCTTTGTAGTGAAGCAATTTGCACTGTATATGGTATTATTATTATTATTATTATTATTATTATTATTATTATTATTATTATTATTATTATTATTATATTATTAAATAGAATTGCAGAATTGCAGAAACCAGCAATTATATTGTCTGCAGGAATAGGCCTAATGCAATAAAAAAAAGGACAAAAGTACAAAACAATTGTTATAGTGACATGTACTGTAGGACTACATATATATATATATATATACATATAGTATATTGTATAGTGTAGTCACAATGTGGTTGCAAATAACATGTATAGGCGTACCGTCACTATGGTTCCCTTTGCCATCCTATCCCAGCTTGGTAATGTGGGCTGCTGCCACACAGCCCTGAACAATACACTGACTCCCAAGAAGATGTCATGGAGACGTTGACAGCCAGCCGCTGAAGGCACGATCTCTAACTGGGAACTTTTAGGGTGCATTTTACCAGGCATGGTTGACTGCTTCAAGCTGTTGTATTTAACAACCAGCATACTGCAGCATATAGCAGCTGCCAGGGTGGGAACAGCTTCTCTATATCCAGTTAGGTTGGTTAAGAGTAGTGGAGGAGGAGGATGAGGAGCGATATCAAGTCAAGCCAAGTCAAGTTTATTGTCACTTCACAGTTTACACAAGTATAAAGCAGTGAGTGAAATTCTTATGTGCAATACCCGACGACAGACAGCAGTTATAAAAATAAGATAATGCCTGC
The DNA here is from genome assembly GCA_027704905.1 of Muraenolepis orangiensis. NCBI lineage: Eukaryota > Metazoa > Chordata > Actinopteri > Gadiformes > Muraenolepididae > Muraenolepis > Muraenolepis orangiensis. The sequence goes on along the minus strand of CM051000.1, from coordinate 13,536,141 downwards.
GGTATTGCCTGCCTGACGGTAACAGTGAGTACAGTTGGTGGCTGGGGTGGGCATTGTCTTTTATGATGCGTTTGGCCTTGGCCACGCACCGCTGGTTGTATATATCCAGGAGGGAGGGGAGCTCACCTCCAACGATATACTGGGCTGTCCGCACCACCCCTTGAAGCGCTCTGCGCTCGAGTGCGGTGCAGTTCCCGTACCAGGCGGTGATACACCCTGTAAGAACACTCTCGATGGTGCCATTATAGAATATTCTCAGGATGCGGGGGCCCATGCTGAATTTCCTCAGACACCTGAGGAAATACAGGCGTTGTTGGGCCCTTTTCACCACGTGTGTGGTGTGCGTGGACCATGTGAGGTCCTCAGAGATGTGCACGCCGTGGAACTTGAAGCTGCTGACCCTCTCTATTGCAACACCGTCGATGGAGATAGGGCTGTGCTCTCCTCTCTGCTTCCTGTAGTCCACGATCAGCTCCTTGGTCTTCTTGACATTGAGGGCGAGGCTGTTTTCCTGGCCCCACTGCTCCAGCGATCCAACCTCCTCCCTGTAGGCTCCTCCCTGTAGTGCATAGCCATGCAGTCTTGGGTGTAGAGGGAGTAGAGGAGAGGGCTCAGCACGCATCCCTGGGGGTCAGACAGGAGGTCCAGTATCCAGCTGCACGTGGATGGGGGCACGCCTAGACCTCTAAGCTTGGTGTCGGGCTTGGCAGGAACTATCGTGTTGAACGCTGAGCTGTAGTCCACTAACAGCATTCGCACATAACAGTTCTTTCCCTCCAGGTGGGAAAGGTCCGTGGATCTGTTTTGACGATATGCAAATTGCCATGGGTCCAGCGTGGCAGGTAACACGGAGCAAATAAAGCCCTTGACCAACCTCTCGAAGCATTTGCTGACAATCGAGGTGAGGGCTACAGGTCTATATCAAGGTGAGAAAGAGAAGGGAGAAGAGGTGGAGGTAGATGAGGACTGATATCAAGGTGAGGAAGAGTAGGGAGGAAGAAGAGTAGTAGTATCAATGTGAGAAAGAGTATAGGGAGAAGAGGATGTACAAGTAGGCCTATGCAATGTAATGTAACCGTGCAGCTACAACAAATATACAAGATTAAAACCAGATTAAAGGACTCACATAAAAGTAAAAATGAAGGTTGCTGTCGACTATTCCCTGTCTTTTGTCTTGATATGTCATAGTACCACTAGGGGCTGTATGTAGTCCACAATCACAGAGCGACGGAGAGTGAGGGAGAGCGAGATGGAGAGCGAGAGAGCGAGAGAGAGAGAGAGAGAGAGAGAGAGAGAGAGAGAGAGAGAGAGAGAGAGAGAGAGAGAGAGAGAGAGAGAGAGAGAGAGAGAGAGAGAGAGAGAGAGAGAGAGACAGGGAGAGCAAGAGAGGGAGAGGGAAAGAGGGGGAGAGAGAGAGAGAGAGAGAGAGAGAGAGAGCGAGAGAGAGAGAGAGAGAGAGAGAGAGAGAGAGAGAGAGAGAGAGAGAGAGAGAGAGAGAGACAGGGAGAGACAGGGAGAGACAGGGAGAGACAGGGAGAGCAAGAGAGGGAGAGAGGGGGAGAGAGAGAGAGAGATCAGGCAGAGACCATCACTTCGGATGTTGGCTCACAGCGTCAATATTCTGTATCAGCTGTTTTCAGAGTTGGGAGTTCAAGACGGTGAGAAGGCAAAGTGTGTGAAAGCTTTTCATGGGCTTAAAAACGTCCGTCTTTAGATTTGGTCTCACAGCAATCCAGCAGCCACCAGTGAGTTCTGTATTTTCATCCAATCTAAAGTTCACCATAGTTCCCTTTTAGTAGCCATCCTATCCCAGCTTGGTAATGTGGGCTGCTGCCACACAGCCATGGAGATGTCATGGAGACGTTGACAGCACAGCCTCTGAAGGCACAATCTTCTCCAACTGGGAACTTTTAGGGTGAATCCGTATTTTTCTGCATCGGATGTCTCACAATGCAAAGCGGACTCCTTAAACCAGTCACGGTTGACGGGTTGAAGCTGTTGTATTTAACAAGCCAGCAAACTGCAGCTGCCAGGGTGGGAAAAGCTTCTCTATATCCAGTTAGGTTGGTTGGAAGTGTACATGAGAAAGATATAGTGAAAAGAGAAGGAGGAGGATGAAGATGAGGATTAAGAGGAGGGAAAAGAGGAGTGATATCAAGGTGTGGAAGAGAAGGGAAAAGAGGAGGAGGAAGAGGAGTAGTATCAAGGTGAGGAAGAGTAGGGATAAGAGGAGGAGGAAGAGGAGTAGTATCAAGGTGAGGAAGAGAAGGGAAAAGAGGAGGAGGAAGAGGAGTAGTATCAAGGTGAGGAAGAGTAGGGATAAGAGGAGGAGGAAGAGGAGTAGTATCAAGGTGAGGAAGAGTATGGAGAAGAGGAGGAGGAAGATGAGGAGTGATATCAAGGTGAGGAAGAGTATGGAGAAGAGGATGAGGAAGATGAGGAGTGATATCAAGGTGAGGAAGAGTATGGAGAAGAGGAGGAGGAAGATGAGGAGTGATATCAAGGTGAGGAAGAGTATGGAGAAGAGGAGGAGGAAGAGGAGTGATATCAAGGTGAGGAAGAGGAGGAGGAAGAGGAGTAGTATCAAGCTGAGGAAGAGTCATGGGAAGAGAGATGGTGAGAAATAGGAAGAAGAGGAGAAGGAGAAGGAGAAGGTGAAAGAGGAGGAGAAGGTGAAAGAGGAGGAGGTAAAGAGAGAATCAATTCAAGTTTGTACAAGTAGGCCTAAGATTAAAACGTCTTCATTTTCATTTCCCAGATTAAAAACACTCACATAAAAGGATTAAGGTTGCTGTCGACTACTCCCTGTCTCTTGTCTGCTGGATCATACTGCTGGATGCATGTATTATGGACAACACAAGGTTTTAAATGATATATCATACTACCACTAGGGGCTGTATGGAGCCCACAATCCCAGAGCGACGGACAGTGAGAGAGAGCGAGAGAGAGAGAGAGAGTGAGAGAGAGAGAGAGAGAGAGAGAGAGAGCGAGAGAGGGAGAGAGAGAAAGAGAGAGAGAGAGAGAGAGAGAGAGAGAGAGAGAGAGAGAGAGAGAGAGAGAGAGAGAGAGAGAGGGAGAGAGAGAGACAGAGAAAGGGAGAGAGGGAGAGGGAGAGAGACAGAGACAGAGAGAGAGAGAGAGAGAGAGAGGGAGAGGGAGGGAGATCAGGCAGAGACGACCATCACTTCGGATGTTTTGGCTCACAGCCTCAGAGAGTCAACGCTCTCGCTTTCTCATATTCTGCATCAGCTGTTTTCAGAGTCAGAGTTTAAGACGGTGAGTAGGCGAGTAGGCTAAGTGTTTGAAAGCGTAACATGGGTTTAAAAACCCATGTTACCCGTTTTTTTTTTTTTTGATCTCACAGCAATCCAGCAGTCAGTCATCAGTGTGTTTTTAGTATTTTCATTCAATCCTAAAGTTCACTATGGTTCCCTTTGCCATCCCATCCCAGCTTGGTAATGTGGGCTGCTGCCCCACAGCCCTGAGCAGGAGAGGGAGGAGAGGAGGAGGAAGATAAGGAGGGATATCAAGGTGAGGAAGAGGAGGGAGAAAAGGAGGAGGAGGAGGAGGAGGAGGAGGAGGAGGAGGAGGAGGAGGAGGAGGAGGAGGAGGAGGAGGAGGAGGGAGGAGGGATATCAAGGTGGGGAAGAGGAGGGAGAAGAGGAGGAGGAGGAGGAGGAGGAGAGATATCAAGGTGAGGAAGAGGAGGGAGAAGAGGAGGAGGAGGAGGAGGAGGGATATCAAGGTAAGGAAGAGGAGGGAGGAGAGGAGGAGGAAGATGAGGAGGGATATCAAGGTGAGGAAGAGTAGGGAGAAGAGAAGTGACATTAAGGTTAGGAAGAGGAGGGAGAAGAGGAGGAGGAAAATGAGGAGTGATATCAAGGTGAGGAAGAGTAGGGAGAAGAGGAGTGATATCAAGGGGAGGAAGAGTAGTGAGAAGAGGAGGAAGATGAGTAGTGATATCAAGGTGAGAAAGAGGAGGAAGAAGAGGAGGAGGAGGAAGAGGAGTAGTATCAAGGTGAGGAAGAGGAGGAAGAAGAGGAGAAGGAAGAGGAGTAGTATCAAAGTGAGGAATACAAGATACAAGATTTGCATTTGGCATGTGTAACACGTACATAGGAACGCTTACTCCCCATTCCCTCCCGCAGTATAAATCTTAAAAACAACACCATAAAAATAAAAATGATATATACAATAAAATAAACAAAAAAAAGAGCAGCAAAGTGATTTAAATTATATGTTTTTTGATTTTTTTTTTACAAAAATGTTTCAAAAGCATTTAAAGTGCCAGTAGTGCAGCAGCATGATGAATCCAGTGTAGTACAGTGCAGTAACTGTGATGAGTCCAGAAAGTCCAGCAAAGTATGTAAGTGTAATGTTAATGACAATGTTATGAAAGTGGAAGTGGCAGCACTCCTAGCAGTTCAGTAGCTCACTGCCTGTGGATCAAAACTATCCTTAAACCTGCTAGTCCTTGTACGGATGCTGCGCAACCGGCGATCAGATGGTAGGGGGGAGAAGAGATGGGGCCCAGGGTGGTTACGGTCCTTTATGATGGACATGGCCTTCTTCCGACATCTGGTCCTAAAGATCTCCTCAATGCATGGAAGTGCACACAGAGTAGTCATGAGAAGAGAGATGGTGATAAAGAAGAAGAAGAGGAGAAGGAAGAAAGTGGAAGGAGAAGGACAAACCGAAAGAGGAGAAGAGGAGAAAGAGAGATTCAATTCAAGTATGTACAAGTACGCCTATGCAATGTAATGTAACCGTGCAGCTACAACAAATATACAAGATTAAAACGTCTTAATTTAGATTTTCCAGATTAAAGGACTCACATAAAAGGATTAAGGTTGCTGTCGACTATTCCCTGTCTCTTGTCTGCTGGATCATACTGCTGGATGCATGTATTATGGACAACACAAGGTTTTAAATGATATATCATACTACCACTAGGGGCTGTATGGAGCCCACAATCCCAGAGCGACGGACAGTGAGAGAGAACGGGAGAGAGAGAGGGAGAGAGGGAGAGAGAGAGAGAGAGAGAGAGAGAGAGAGAGAGAGAGAGAGAGAGAGAGAGAGAGAGAGAGAGAGAGAGAGAGAGAGAGAGAGAGAGAGAGAGAGAGAGAGAGAGGAGAGAGAGAGAGAGAGAGAGAGAGAGAGAGAGAGAGAGAGAGAGAGAGAGAGAGAGAGAGAGAGAGAGAGAGACAGGGAGACAGGGAGATCAGGCAGAGACCATCACTTCGGATGTTTTGGCTCACAGCGTCAGTCAACGGTCTCACTTTCTCATATCAGCTGTTTTCAGAGTCGGAGTTCAAGACGGTGAGTAAGCTAAGTGTTTGAAAGCTTTTCATGGGTTAAAAAAAAGAACAGTATATTTATATTAGACCGGTGTATTTTGTAAATTCATTCAAATCTAAAGTTGTAGGTGTATTCGTTACTTGGTTTGTCGCCTATTAGCTGTCGCTAACTTCTGAAGTGCCACATTTCAGGACACAGTGCTACAGGAGCGCGTCATGTTTTCAACGGCATGAAGCAGATCAATGAATCGATCAATTCTGTGTTTGTCAGTAGCTGGTGAGCCTATTGTGCATAGCTTACTATGCACAATAGGATCCAGGGTAAGCTAGATCGCATTTGCTGCACGGTTGCTTGTCAAGGACGAGCTTAGACGTCAAGGACACATTTTACATTTTTAAGTGTATTTGTTGTTAACCATCAGTTCTAACTCCCATCACACTACCGTTTCCTTGGTCTGACCATAAGCAAAATATGCATCGGCGACACTATTCTCTGTAATCTTCCCTGTGAAATTACCTTTTTTTTTTGTATGGTCATGAGAAAACAGTATCTTGGAGATAATGTTATTGCACAGCACAGGTAATCCCAGCTACAAGAAACCTTATCCATTTGGCCATTCACTATCCGCTGGCAGCCGCGAACAGTCAGGTCAGCAGTTGCAATATCAACAGGTTAGATTGGTTTTGATTTGTAGATAGACGCACACGCACAGGGATTTGTATGTTGTATGCCTACTTTGCTTTTGTATCTCTAGTTGTTGACCTGCAGCACCAAGATCAAAAAGCTTCTTGGTGAGAGATTGCCCCAATACTGTAGATTAGATGAGTCTGTTTGTACGCATCCTTGTTTATGCATCGGTATGTCTGACATGATTCACCTTGAGAAGTGGAGCTTTCATGCATTTCATGCTGCTCAGAAAGAAAATATCACTCACTACACAACACTTCTAAATTCTTATTAGGCCTACTGAAAAAAACATGTTCATACACATGTAACAGCAAATTGGATATCCATAAAAGTCCATAAAGTCCTCTTTTGGTTGTTGACTGTTAATTGCATATGATTAAATCATGAACACACTCACAAGCAAGGCAATCTGTCTTCGAGGGACACAGTGGAATGTATGTGTGTGTTTGTGTGTGTGTGTGTGTGTGTGTGTGTGTGTGTGTGTGTGTGTGTGTGTGTGTGTGTGTGTGTGTGTGTGTGTGTGTGGTGTGTGTGTGTGTGTGTGTGTGTGGTGTGTGTGTGTGTGTGTGGCCTGGGGGTTCAACAACAGTTTGAGAGGAACCACTGGGGTCCACATGGTGACTCTGTGGATCCATCTGTTAGCTAACCGTGCACACTGTCAACAAGAACCCTCCCAGCATTATCATCAGGACACAGGAGTTCACACACACACACACACACACACACACACACACACACACACACACACACACACACACACACACACACACACACACACACACACACACACACACACACACACACACACACACACACACACACACCTATCTACACGCACACACACCCTATCTACACGCACACAACATATCTACACTACACACACACACTCAACCTATCTACACACACACACACGCACTCGCACGCACACGCACTCGCACGCACTCGCACACACTCGCACACACACTACAGTCTGATGCGCATGTGTCCTACGGATCTTGGAGTATCATCTGAACAAGTCTCAGTGAGGCTGTATGTTATACGTGTCGATGGCCTGCCCCTGTTGTCTCACTGAACTGCACCGGGAGACGGCGCTGTGCTCCTCCCCACGGGGCCACCCCTGACTGGCAGCGTGCTTAATTGTGACCACCTCTTTGTGAATAATACATGTGCTTCTTGCAAAGTGGGCTGATGAAATATTAAGAGGTCCGGAGCATGCTCGTATGCATGTAGATTTCTACTTTCCTTTTTTCAGTTTTTTCTATTTTTTCTTCGAACCAAAGAACACACTTTCTTGGGCAGGGAAAATGTATCAGAGATTAGTCTCTCCTGTCTGTGGGGTTTTGTGTGTCGCTCCTCTATGGCTCGATGGCGGATTAGTTCCTATGAATTGTGTGTTCTCTTTATCTTGGCGTATCTGTGTCACACAGTTCCTATTTTCTCCCCGTGTCTCTCTTTTTCTTATAAATCTGGCACGGCTCAAATACGACACAAAGCTCGTTATTTGCGCAAACAACACTGGAAATGCATCACCGTCCGGTTTTTATTTATTTCATTTTGTCTTTCCATTGTGCTCGTATCATGCAGCCACAAAGAAGCAATACGTGAGGAACGCGCCTTCTGATTCTGTCTACACACCGTTGCAATTGTTTTGTCAGTTTGGTTGTTTAACTCCATCATTTGGCTTTCATTCCTAACAAGAAAACACTGTGAAAAAAGACAAAACTATATTTCCTACAGGAGGAAATGTGTGTGTACGTGTGTGTGTGTGTGTGTGTGTGTGTGTGTGTGTGTGTGTGTATGTGTGTGTGTGTGTGTGTGTGTGTGTGCGTATGTGTGTGTGTGTGTGTGTGTGTGTGCGTATGTGTGTGTGTGTGTGTGTGTGTGTGTGTGTGTGTGTGTGTGTGTGTGTGAGTGTGTGTGTGTGTGTGCGTATGTATGTGTGTGTGTGTGTGTGTGTGTGTTAAAGCAAGCTATTGCTAGGGCAATGAAATCATCAAAATTGACAGCTGGTACAGGACAGAAATAGATGCCGGAGAAGACGACTCACACACCGGAGCGCATGTGACGTTATATTCAGACACGCGTCGCCGTGCACATCATCACCGCGCCCGCGTGCCGGGCCTGGGTGATCGACGTGCGGCCTTGTCTGCTGGATCTTCAAATGCAGTGGCAGAAGACCGTGATTATTAGAGAGTGTGTTTAATTAGGCCAGTGTCAGTCTGCTCCTTCCACAACATCAGGGCTCCCCCCCCCCCTTTGGGCTCGTTATCCAACCGACGACAACACTCAAATATTGTCTTGATTTGCCTCTCGCCGTCTATGTGACGAGTGCTTTATTGTTCTTCCTTTTTTTAATACTTTTTTTGTTATTTTGTATGCTTTATTGTTCTTTTGTGTACTTTATTGTTCTTTTGTTTACTTTATTGTTCTTTTGTTTACTTTATTGTTCTTTTTTATTGTGTATAGAATAGTTTGAGTGTCGTGTTGTTTATAGTATGAAGGACATTGTGTTGTTTATAGTGTAGTATAGTAGCCTATAGTATTGTTAAGGGAGTGAATGGCAATGGAAGCATTTCCATTGCACAAAAACAAAGAATCTTGAATCTTGACTACGACTACAACTACCGTATTGTGTTCACTATTTGTTAGCCATTAGGCCAGGCGGTTGTCCATATGTGATCGTGACATCGTCTGTATATCAATTTACGTTCCTGTAACACTTGCGGCGGTTGGCAGACATTCTTCTATACTATACAACAATCTCTCCAGCCAAACATATGTAGGGCCCCTTAAAGCAGTCCAATGTGTTGAATGAAAAGTCTTAATTAAATAAAACGAATGTGAATGACAACATAAATGAGAGCCCTAATCCACAGTCCTTACAGGAGGTCTTTACAACACTTACTTACTACAACTGTCGTAGCCCCAGTCTTTGTTGCTAATGGAAGGCCTGAACAGAAGTCAGGATCAAACACCAGCGACATTTGAGCCTTGTTTAGCATCCGTAATAGAGTATTGATATGCATCGATATTCGGGGCAAGAATAACGTGAAACCACCCCGAGGGTGCGCTCTTATCGCTGGTGGAAGACGCCGGATCTCACCGTTACCCACGCGGGGAGGAGAAAGGGGGATCCATGAGGAGTATGCGCTCCCTGATGCGCCGGGGCGACCTATACCGGCGGAACCTCAGTGCCGATAAACAAGCGGGTGAACGATGCGCAGGGGTCAAGTCTCGCTGATCTGCAGAGGGCGGGAGTATCCATCAGACCGAAGGGCCTGAGTCCCCCCACCCGCCACCACTAGATCTCCATGGTGGCGGCGGTGGAGAAATCACCAGATGAGAGCCAGGGCCCTCGCGGCGCTCCATCAACCAGAGCAGATTTTAATCAGCATCAGGCGTAAAAGGTTACGCCCGCCACCCGGGATATATATATATATATATATATATATATATCCGACAGGATTCCTACTAATTATGCCTTTCCGAATAGCCCCGGCCGATGCTGTGTGAGGACAATACCTCATGAACCCATAGGAACACAGCAAGAAGGATGAACGGTTTAGTCCAGTCCTATTTCATGTATTTACCCCCTATTTTGACTTGGGTGAGGGAGTCTGTGTGTGTGTGTGTGTGTGTGTGTGTGTGTGTGTGTGTGTGTGTGTGTGTGTGTGTGTGTGTGTGTGTGTGTGTGCCTCTGAGTGTGTGGGAGAGCTTTAATATCCGGTAATGGCAGTGATGATGATGATGATGATGATGATGATGATGATGATGTGTCCAGTGAAGAGCCGTATTATCCAGTCAGTATCTCCTGCCCATCGTGGATCGGGTCACGGAGTTGATGGTCATATCGCTGTACAGACTCTCAGTGTTATCTCTCTGGCAACGCCGTCCGTCCTCGTCCATCCTGTGCGGGCACCACGTGTGTGGATTTAGCCGAACTCTGGTTACTCAGAATTTACCTCTGAGGAAATATATTATATATATATATTATAACACAGAGGAAAAAAGAAGGTGAATGAGGTTAAGTGAAGCATTAACGATAATTGCTAGGAATTGCAGCGAAAGGCAGAGAGATAAAGTGAGTAAGAGGGACACAGAGAGAGACAGAGAGAGACAGAGAGACAGAGAGAGACAGAGAGAGAGAGAGAGAGAGAGAGAGAGAGAGAGAGAGAGAGAGAGAGAGAGAGAGAGAGAGAGAGAGAGAGAGAGAGAGAGAGAGAGAGAGAGAGAGAGAGAGAGAGAGAGAGAGACAGAGACAGAGACAGAGACAGAGACAGAGACAGAGAGAGAGACAGAGACAGAGACAGAGAGACAGAGAGAGCGTGTGAGTGGCGGGGGCCTCCCAGGGTCCAATCTATGTAGATTTACCACCTCATTGCTCCCTGTGGATTCACAATCCAGCATTATGTGTCCCCTGCCGCCATGCCCACCACACAAGGCGAAGGCCGAAAGTGAAGGGTTCAATTTGTTTTCTTCTTCACCTCATCCCCTCACTACCCAGGAGCTAACTGCACAACTGGTATTGTGCACTGCTAACATCAGATGATTTTGTATCTTTTTAAATGTACTCTCCCCCCCCCACAGCCCTGTCGGCTAGATTGACAGCGTCAGGGCCGGGTGTGACATCCAGGGGGAAAAGGAACAGCTCATTATTACATGAGAACTTGACATACAAAGAATTGTCTGTTCCCCTTTCTGTCACTCTCTGTCTATTCCACCCACCCACCACTCCACAACCTCCATACACACACACACACACACACGCACACGCACACACACACGCACACGCACACAGACGGTACACACAGTGTATAAAATCGTTTTTGGTAAACTGCTAGCAGCTGCCTGCTTCTGTGTAAGTGTCAAGATACCCACCCCATGGCTATTGTGCTATTCGGGGTGTTTTTGTTGTGTTTAATGTCACAAGGAAAAAGGGGGCGTGGGGGTTAGAGTAAGGTTTGCGTACGAGGTTTGCGTTTTTGTCGGCCTAGTTCAGCTCTGATATTGTCCTAGGACCCTTAAGTGACCCTTCATCAAAACGAAACAGTGCATGCATGAATCATTGGGCTGGGCGGTTGTGTCAATGTTCTAACTCTCCACACTGGTATGGTCATTTTTGACCATCACACTGTTGTTTTGTGTGTAGTGTTTCATTAGTAGTGTGTTGAGACAGCCTTCCAGGGGTTTGTGTGCTAGGATCCTCCTTTGCTGTCACTATGGGGGTTGTAGTCTTTTCCGTATATGTAGTCTGTGTGCTTCATCTTGGTGGAATGAGGTATTGTGCAGCTTTTGGGAGAAGATCAAAAAACTGAAAAGCCTCACGCCGCTTGCTTGATGCAAAAAAAACTTCCTGGTAGCAACTTTCATTGGAAATAATTGTCATCAAGCTGTTTCTGTGCAAACAGAAGCGTTACTATGGTATACGTTTTGTCTGTGTTGGGGTTTTTTTTCTTTTCTCCTTTCTGTTTAGTCTCTCTGCAGCCCGCTGGCTGTTGGATGAGAGTTTTTCCTTTAAAAAAACAAAAGCAGTGGTTAAAAAGCAGCTGGTTGTTTTTGAGGAACGGAGCACTTATGGCTCCATTACAAATCTGCCTGGCGTGGATGGATGTTTAAACAGTCATCTCACACGCAGCCTTTTCCTTCCCAAGCAGACTCTGCCCTGCGCCTTCTGGATCATTCCATTAGGGTGCTAGACGCACACAGCCATAATTTCAGGTATTTGTTTTTGCCCTAGCTGTGACCGACCCCAACTCCCTATTCTCTCTCTCTCTCTCTCTCTCTCTCTCTCTCTCTCTCTCTCTCTCTCTCTCTCTCTCTCTCTCTCTCTCTCTCTCTCTCTCTCTCTCTCTCTCTCTCTCTCTCTCTCTCTCCATCATTGCTATGCTTTCCATTATCCTTGCCTGCCTCACGTTGTCTCTCTCTCTCGCGCTCTTTCTCCTTTTCTCTCCACCTCTGACTCTTTTTGTCTCTCTCTCTCTCTCTCTCTCTCTCTCTCTCTCTCTCTCTCTCTCTCTCTCTCTCTCTCTCTCTCTCTCTCTCTCTCTCTCTCTCTCTCTCTCTCTCTCTCTCTCTCTCTCTCTCTCTCTCTCTCTCTCTATCACCTACCTTTTTCTCACCCTGGCTGTCTTCCCGTGTCGAGCGTGCGTTTTTATTTACTGACGCAAGGTATCACATTTGGTCATGGCGCTAAATGGCGCTAACATGGCACGTTCCCCGGCTTAACAAGCCTGCAATTTGCAAAAAAAAATACCTCGTCAGGAGACTCTCCTTTCTCTTTATAGGGGGAGGACGGCTGAGTTCCTCCCCTCCCCTCCATTAACCGCTGGAAGGGAATACATTTGTCCAATGAAGACGGCGGCGTATCCCCCCCCCCCCCCAACCCCCCTCGGGTTACATGTGGTGTCAGCGTCTGTGCGTTTGTGCCAGTGTGGTTGTGGTCCACTTTTTTCCCTGTGGTGATTGGAAAGGCATGACGAGACATAAACTACAGCCATCGCTTATTGGAGCATAGAGACTCCACAACCATCACCATCACCACCACCATCATCACCATCACCCCCCCCCCCCCCCCCCCCCCCCCCCCTCCCTCCCCCTCCCTCCCCCACCCTCTCCCCTCTCCTCACTCCCCAGGCTGGGCATTTCATTCAAGCCGCATAATTGCACGTTAGCTGCAAGGGTAATGGTGCTGTTGTCATGGAAATGACACCGGCGGATGCAGCAAGACCCAGGAGTCAAAATTGTTATGATTGAGTGTGTGTATGCATGGAGGCAATTGAAAAAAGAAAAAAAACCTAATACAAACATCCACAACTCAATGCTCACCTAATAACCTAGCCACGAAAAACAGCGCAGCACTTTAAACGGTTCTATTCTCAAATGTATTCACAAATCACTCGATGGATAGAAGACGTAATGTCTGACCATCTACGTTTCCAGGAAGAGAACCAATCCTCCCGAGTCTTTCCGAGAGGGCGATGGAGCGATGTGTGCCAGGAGGTAAATGACCAGAGACTCTCTCACTCTCTCTCAGACCGCTGGCTCCACACACACACACACCACACACACACACACACACACACACACACACACACACACACACACACACACACACACACACACACACACACATACACACACGCCGAGGTGTGGGTGTCAACTCTGTCTCAGGAGGACCCGCCGGTGAGCCGAGAGACACGGCAAAATTGCCTTTGTGTTTTTTTCTCTCCCGCTTTCATCCATCATCACTACTACTGCTTTGGCTCTCCAGATATCACACAGATATCCAGTATTTATACATTCCCTTTAACAAGTCATGGGAGAAAACCAACTCAATGTCTCTCCAGTGCTGCTCTTTGCTGTGGAGGGGGATAATGGGTATATACTGTGTGGACAGGAGTGGGGGGGGGGGGGGGGGGGGGGCGGGGAAGCGTTGGTCTGGCAGATAAAGTTCTAAAGGCAGGAGGCGACTGATGGAATGAGATGAGACCAAACGGAGATTGGCCTGGCTGGGCCCTCCTGCCACAGTGATGGATTTAGACCAGACTAGCCTAAGAATATCCACAGCCTCACACACACACACACACACGCACGCACGCACGACACACACGACACACACACCACACACACACACACACACACACACACACACACACACACACACACACACACACACACACACACACACACACACACACACACACACACACACACACAAGCACACAGCACACTTGCAATCACACCCTTGACACAGTTTAACATGTGTGTGTGCGTGCGTGCGTGCGTGCGTGCGTGCGTGTGCGTGCGTGCGTGCGCGTGCGTGCGTGCGTGCGTGCGTGCGTGCGTGCGTGCGTGCGTGCGTGCGTGCGTTGCTTTCTTCTCACACTCACAATGTGCTGGGAGTTTAACATATTGTCTTTTCTACCAGGTAACCCTTCCTAGTACTGCTGCTGTTTAGACACTTTGATTGAGCGCTGCCAAGATGCAGGGAAGAGACGAGCGAAGGGAGAACTGTGAGTAAGAAGAAGTGTAAGCGCATCTTAACTCGTGTTGCATCTTGTACACACTACAATGTGTTACATTTGCGCTATTTAGCTGCATTTACAATAATATAATAGAATATTGAATATTCAACCCGTTGCAGGCTTTGCACGAAGAGGGAGGGGGAAACTAAAGTGGTTGAAATGCCACAAGCCAGGAAATACCATCGCAAAAACTCGTTCGGTTTCAGCAGAAGAGGTCAACTCAATTTGGTGTTGGTGTATAGGACCAGCTAGAGATACATTTGTGATTCGTGGTTTGTTTTCACTTCACATGATCTATCTGTCTATCATGTGACGCCATGAATCACGAATGAATATGATTGGTTGACACATTGGTTCAATCAATCCAATCAATAATTTGCGTGTATTTGTGTGAAATCAATCGTACACATACTGTAGGTTTGAATCATTCAAAGAAAAAACATGACTACACTACTTTGTTAGACCTAGATGGCTTTCCTGTTGTGGTCTAGTGCATGATTGTGACAGAAGGATGCACACATACACACACACACCTCCACTCACACAGTAGCATACTTCCACAAGTGTGTGCCTATACAGTTGCTGTTATTGCCGCTGTCATCTTTTGTGTTCATGCCTGCAAAATATAACCTATAATTAGTTTAGCCTGTAACTGTCAAAATACTAATTGTCAACATTGATGGAAACCTTGTTGGGCAAATATGCCTCTGAGGAGATCTTGGTTGCACATTTGAATAACATTTCAACACACTGTGTGTGTGTGTGTGTGTGTGTGTATGTGTGTGTGGTGTGTGTGTGTGTGTGTGTGTGTGTGTGTGTGTGTGTGTGTGTGTGTGCCTGTGTGTGCGTGTGTGCATACACAAACAATCTATGTATTCATCTCTAATTAGATATAAGATAACTGAGTATTATTTGATCTTCTTTCTGCCTTATTGCCTTATTGACGTCGCCAAATTGAAATGCTTAACTGTGGCCACATGGACTTTCGCTCTTGCTTCGGTGGGTAAAGATGGACATACGTATATAACTATCGTCATTGAATGAATAAGAGCTGTTCTGCGTTTAGTTAAATAATTCAATTTTCGAAGGTTTGAATAGAAGTGTAACAATGGTTATACCTCTACATAAAATACAATACAATACTTCTTTTCTTGGTGTTGTCGTTGCAGATGATGAACACAAATTACTATTACTATTATTATTATGATACTATTATTAATTAAAACAGTTATGACAAATGTAAAAGTTTGCCCCCCTGTTTTAATCACCCACCCCATATTCCTAATACAAAAGAGAAAAACAAATATTTTTCAACCACGAAAAAATAAAATAAGTTTTGTCCCAAAAGTGTGTGTGTGTGTGTATGTGTGTGTGTACACATCTGTTTGGATCCAGTAGAATGGCACCGCCATCAGGCTCCATGTGCCGCTACGTTGAGCATTCAGTTGTTCCCCTCAGGGGGAGTGCCCAGTCTCTCCAACAGGTGGTGTTCAATCCCCTCTCCTACCTAGAGAGAATGGGGAAGAAACAGATGTAATGTGATTGTGTAACGCCTCGGTCACACATTGCCGATTATGGCTCCCGTTTGAGATCAGACAGAAGTGAAAAAGTCGGGATTACTATCCTCAGTGAATGTCCTATCATTGTCTGAACGCAGTCGTATACGTCCGTAACAGAGTCGGGGAAAGGTCCAGAGAGGTCGGCCATGCACTCCCGACAGTATAGTGCGTCCCGTAACATTCGGGAACATTCGGGAAAGTCAGCCGATTTTGTCTAGTGTCGGATTACAATCGTGACTATGTCGTGACAGATTCTCCTGTTATCGGATCAAAATCCTAACAATGTCCTGTGTTGTCTGGACGGTGTCCTGTGGATCAGGACGCTGTCGTGATGAACGGGAGAAATCTTTGTTGTTGTTTGTTTTTCGTTGCCGATTGAGTCCAGATTGTGTCCAGATCTTGCCGAATGCGAATCGAGACGCTGTCGGAACAGATTTGGTCTGGAAACGGCTGAATCGGGACACTTCCTGTACAATATCTGATTGTTGTTGTGATTAAATAAATGTTTTACACATTTTTTGAATTTCCCGCCACAAATCACCGGATCTTGATGAGACTTTTGACACATTTTTATCAGGAATGGTCCTATCAAGGACGGCAGTACAAATCCTGAATGTTTGACTGAAGCTTAAAGGAAGAACATGTGACCTACGACCAAAACAACACAGAAGCAAGTACAGAGTCACAATGCCTTTATTGTCATGGTACAAGTGCAACGAAATTGTACTCAAGACAAACACTCAATCACAAACGATACAACATATGAATTATGTTAAAAAGAAAACTGAAGAAAACTCAAATAAGCAGGTTAGAAATGTACCACGTGAGACACTTAACACAACATTGTGTGCCATAAGCTACACTTTTACCAGGTTTTGACCACCCCATCATCATCATCATCGTCATCATCATCATTATCCACATCATCATCATCATCATCTCAGCTATAGGCTATGAGTTTGTCTCCACCCAACATTGGAAGATTTGGCAGGTAACACCATTCATGTCATTGCTTTGTCACACTTGTGTTCACTCTCTTTCGCCATGTCTCTTTACACAGTTCTGATGCAATAACGTTGCAACAGGAATCGTTCTCAAACAATTCTCCCCCCTACCGTCCAGCCACTGGTTCCCCAGCATCCGTACAAGGACTACCAGGTTTAAGGATGGTTTTTATTCACAGGCAGTGACCTACTGAACTGCTAGGTAGTGCTGCGTAATGTTACGATCATAACATTTTTCATTAACATTACACTATCATACTTTTGCTGGACATTCTGGAGTCATTACAGTAAAATGCTTTGATATGCTTTATGCATTTTATGTTTTTACTTTCGTTTTTATTGTGTATAGTATTTTTATACTATTATGTTTTAGAAATTCATACTGCAGGAGGGAATGGGGAGTAAGCATTCCATTGTACTTGAATCTAGCAAAAAATTGCAAAAAAACTGTTTTAAAACTTGAATTATTAATCATGTATAACATCATGTGGCATAATGAACACACTGGATCTGAGGTTAGACTCACCCCACAGGATTTCATTAGTTGGCAATGGCTCAACGAACCTGTTAGATGCATCATATCACATCACAAGGTTTAAAAGTATATTTTCATTGTTGTGTGTCTGAGACCATTAGCTGGCATCTGTCTGTCCTTAGTCTTCAGTGGACCCAAAGCACACAGGTAGGCAGAGAGAGTGTTCTGCCTCCACGAGGGCCCTAGCATCTGTCCCCTACTTCTTTTTTTTTTTTTTTTTCTCGAGGCCAAACATTTCCACCGACCAAACGTTACGACTCACGCATGTGCATATTTCACGACTCGAAACCGGTGGCCGCTGTTTCTTTAAGTGGATGTACTCAAACGCGCAGCTGTTGTTCTGGGCAGATCAATGTGAACGGTAAATGGACTGTATTTATATAGCCCTTTTACACAAAGCGTTTTTGTTGAAGTTATGCCTTTACGTTCACCCATTCATGCATACATGGACAGGGGGGGGGGGTGTCAGCCGTGCGAGGCGACAGGAGCGGGTGAGGGTTAGGTGTCTTGCTCAGGGACGCTTGGCTTCAGGAGGAGCCGAGGGGATTCGGACCGGCAACCTACCGGTTGCCAGACGACCACTCTGCCTCCTGAGCTGCTAATGCACTCCACTAACACTCAAATATTCATGTAGCCCCCTCTGTCAGCCAACTTTGTTTTACTCTCTCTCTCTCTCTCTCTCTCTCTCTCCTCTCTCTCTCTCTCTCTCTCTCTCTCTCTTTCTCTCTCTCTCTCTCTCTCTCTCTCTCTCTCTCTCTCTCTCTCCTCTCTCTCTCTCTCTCTCTCTCTCTCTCTCTCTCTCTCTCTCTCTCCATCTCCCTCCCTCTCTCTCTCTCTCTCTCTCTCTCTCTCTCCTCTCTCTCTCTCTCTCTCTCTCTCTCTCTCTCTCTCTCTCTCTCTCTCTCTCTCTCTCTCTCTCTCTCTCTCCATCTCCCTCCCTCCATCTCTCTCTCTCTCTCTCTCTCTCTCTCTCTCTCTCTCTCTCTCCTCTCTCTCTCTCTCTCTCTCTCTCTCTCTCTCTCTCTCTCCTCTCTCTCTCTCCTCTCTCTCTCTCTCCTCTCTCTCTCTCTCTCTCTCTCGTCTCTCTCTCTCTCAAGGTTAATGGATTTGTACAGCTGTGACGGTGTGCTTTAATCGTGCCCTGATTAGAGTTCACTCTAATTGGCTCCCTCAGTGCCTCTCCTCTCAATTAGCCTCTCCCGCTCTCCTCTGATTGGGTCTTTTTCCTCCGGTCGCCCTGGCGGACTTGTGAAGTAGGGCGGTCGAAGTCACATTGCGGTCAGGCCCCAACAGAGATATCTCTTCTCCTTGTCAGGGGCCCTGAGTGCCCTATCTGTTGAGTCACACTTTTATTAATATCACCGAAGGGATGAAAAACTGCACTTGCCGGATTAAAGTTGAGACCGATAAAAAAAGTAAAATACGGGGCCATGTGTGTGATGAACTGCTCAGTGTTACTCACAATGGGTTTGTTTGTTTGAACACAAGCGTGTTGAATTTCTTGTCTTTTTGTTCCACACAAATATCTTGCTATAAACTTATATATATATATATATATATATATACAGTTTTTATATACTGAGATTTTAGAAAACAGTGGTGTGTGCGTGTGTGTGTCAGTTTAGTTGATGTGTTTGTTTGTGTGTGTGTGTGTGTGTGTTTATGTGTGTCAGTTTAGTTTAGTTTAGTTTAGTTTAGTTTAGTTTATGTGTGTGTGTGTGCGTGTGTGTGTGTGCGTGTGTGTGCGTGCGTGCGTGCGTGTGCGTGCGTGGGGGAGCATCGAGGTGGGACAATGGAAGAGGGTGTATTTAAGGATAGCCGATGTAACGGAGAGGTAGAGCTGTGGAAAGTGAGTGGAAAGATAAAAGGCTATCAGCATGGTTAATTTACCCTTTTTCCCCTCCCTTTCTCTTTATGGCTCTTTGGTTTGGTTTTTCTTTTCTACTTTCTTACAGTTAGCATTGCCTTTCATCTTGTCCATTGTGCATTCTCCTTTTCTCCCTCCTTATCTTCATATCTTATACACATACATATCCTTGCATCATTGGATAACACAACCAATGGAGTGAAGATGATGAGCGTGATAGTGAATGTGTGTGTGTGTGTGTTGATGATGGCCTACACCCGGTGTGTGTATGTAAGAAATATAATGTACTTGGATGCTTACCACATCACCCCTGTCTGTCCGTCCATCCATCTGTACATTATTTTCCAATGACGGGACACCCCGGAGTGGTTTATTCTGATTGCTTATTCCACTGTTACCGACTGGGATATTAGATCGATTAGATATTAGATCGATTCATTTAATCTTTAATTAATTATATCATCGATTATTTTTATCGACTTGATCCGGGGCTGAAATAGTTAAAATAGTATGCCTTTGAGCTGATGTTTTTTTTTTTGCGTGGTCAAGGAACGTATTTGACCGTTGTTGGTCAATGTTGGATTCGTAGAGCAATTTATTTGTAACCGTTAAAAGGCTCAATTGAAAAACGATGCACACAACCGTGGAACTTTATTGACCAATCAGGATCCAGTATTCAACAAGCCGGCGGCGTATCAGTTCTAGAGTGCATAGCCAAAAGTTGTTAATTACCCATGGCTGGGAGGCTTCCATGAGGCCATGCTTTAGTGATCATGGTTATACAACTATAGCTGTGGCCTCAAGTCGTGGCTCCGACAAGACCTTGAAGGTTAAACACAACTAGAAAGCAATTGTTAGCACAATCGTTCTATTCTTCCCCCCCCACCCCCCCCCCCCCCCCCCCATGCCTGAGGCTCCAAACTGAATATTCTAGACCCTCTCGCAAATCTTGAATAATTCATGTTTTGTTTTTTAACAGCCCTTTATTGAGAATCCCCTGTTTAATTCAATCAAGTAAGGTGGTTGTGTCTTCCGCCCCACACTTCTTTTTGTTTCAAAATTTATTATTATTCAAACAAGGGAGGCGTGGCAAGGCCTTTTTTTAATGGTTGAATTACAACGTCCAAGGTTCCCCCCGGAGCACACGATGAAGACATGGCCCATCCTCAGTCACAGGGGTCTGGGATGGAATGGGTCAGTCACAGACCCCTGTGTTTTCTAGAGCTTCAAAAGAACCAGACAAATCACCGGGAAAACCCCCTTTTTGATCCTGGCTCCTGTGCGTCTCATTGGCTCGACCCGGCGGAGACAACCAGCCGTGTTTATGTTGGCTGTTCAATGTGTGTGTGTGTGTGTGTGTGTGTGTGTGTGTGTGTGTGTGTGTGTGTGTGTGTGTGTGTGTGTGTGTGTGTGTGTGTGTGTGTGTGTGTGTGTGTGTGTGTGTGTGTGTGTGTGTGTGTGTGTGTGTGTGTGTGTGTGTGATGTTATGTGATCCCAGTGCCGTTGTCTGCTGCGTGTGTCTGATGATGCTGATGATGCTGATGATGATGATGATGATGATGATGATGATGGTCAGGACCCGGTCAATGTCAGCCCCCCCCCCCCGGCCCCGCCTCCTCTCCTCTTCTCTCAGCCAATCAGAGTTCTTGGCAGT
>CM051000.1:13488013-13508013 GCA_027704905.1 Muraenolepis orangiensis | reverse complement strand
GTGTGTGTGTGTGTGTGTGTGTGTGTGTGTGTGTGTGTGTGTGTGTGTGTGTGTGTGTGTGTGTGTGTGTGTGTGTGTGTGTGGTGTGTGTGTGTGTGTGTGTGTGTGTGTGTGTGTGTGGTGTGTGTGTGTGTGTGCACACGCATGTGTACGTGTACATGCATATTGCTATGTCCTTTCCCCTTTGGCCTCCATAACAATGGAAGAGGTGTGTGCAGCAGAGGAGGTGGGGGCTAATGGTTGTAGTGCCGAGCACATTCCTCCTGGCCTCCTCTTCCTCCTCCCCCTCCTCCTCTTCCTCCTCCCCCTCCTCCTCCTCTCCCCCCCCTCTCCTCCTCTCCCCCCCCTCTCTCCTCCTCCTCCTCCTCCTCCTCCCCCCTCCTCCTCCTCCTCCTCCTCCCCCCCCTCTCCTCCTCCTCCTCCTCCTCCTCCTCCTCCTCCTCCTCCTCCTCCTCCTCCTCCTCCTCCTCCTCCTCTTCCTCCTCCTCCTCATCCCTTTCATCCTGGAATGGGGAGTAAGCATTCCTAATTCTACTAATTGCAAATGGCAATCAAAATCATCTTGATCTTGAATCTTGAATTTTGAATACTAATCAGTGGCTTGCTGACTTTGACAACATCCCAACAGCTCATCATATCCACCCTGTTTTCTTTTATCACTGTTGGTTCGCTCACATCCTCAGGGTTTTTGTTACTGGTTTGTGTCATCTAGCTCTCTCTCTCTCTCTCTCTCTCTCTCTCTCTCTCTCCCGTGGATCTGGACTGTAGTTAAACAGACAGAGACACTTGTCAGTGAGTCAGTACGCAACTGGAACTGTGCTGACGTTCCAGGGTAATTAAGGAGAGAGACCTCTCAATTATCACCGCAGAGCAATGGCAAGGTGCAATGACATTTCACGTTGGGTGGGTGGGAGAGGGAGGCGTGAGAAATCACTCCAGGGGAGATCGTAGTTGGAGCCAAACTCCATCCGTTTGTCACCGCTGTGGGGCTTTTTGTGTGTGTTATATATGTGTTATTTTACACACCCGACTACATGGGAATAATTTCTTGTGCCGGGAGTTATGTGGCTGACGAAATGGCTGTTTTCATCTTGTGCTCGTCTCCCCTGTCCCTCCTTCATGTGCCATGATAAGCGACATCCACCTCCCTTCATTAGGGAAGCTCCTGAGCACCAAAAATATGGCTAAATATTACAGGCACACACACACACACACACACACACACACACACACACACACACACACACACACACACACACACACGTCTGCCAATTTTCTGTAGTTCAAGGGATTGATTCACTAGTCTTACTTTTCCCCGAAAATCAAGCAGCTCGAGACTAAATGCAACGACTTCTGCCATTACGAGATCCACTTCCACTGCGAGAGGACTTAGCCGAAGGAGGTTGTGTCCATGTATACTGTCCACTGATCCTTGAGGCCATCCCTGACGTTTTATCTCTCGACAACCAGAAAGCATGCCTCTCTGTGTCCTCCCGGTGTAACGCCCCAACAGTCTATAAGAGCCTTTCTGTTCTTTCACAGTATGTCGCAACCATCTTTCACCCCTTTCACAGTTTCTCTCTCCTCTCTCTCTCTCTCTCCTCTCTCTCTCTCTCTCTCTCTCCTCTCTCTCTCTCTCTCTCTCCTTCTCTCTCTCTCTCTCTCTCTCTTAGTGTCTCTTTATCGCACTCTTCCTGTTTCTATGGCGAAAATCTCGGAACATTCTTTACCCCCCTGGGAGCCGAAGCCCTTTCGACGAGTCACTTCTCTCCCATAGAGCTAATAGGATGTGGCATCCTAGTGTGCGTGTGTGGGTGCGTGTGTGCGACCGTGCACGCGCGCCTAAATCTAAATCTGGAGGGTTGAATACACTTTATTGGTCACATACATGTACACACACACACAGTGACATTTGTTTCTCTGCATTTAACCCATCCTGGTATTAGGAGCAGTGGGCAGCTATTGTATATACAGCTGCCCCCGGGGAGCAGTGTAGGGGGTCTGGTGCCTTGCTCAAGGGCACCTCGGCAGTGCCCGGGTGTTTCGGGGCGACCTTCCGGTTCCCAAGCCAAGTCCCAACCAACTGAGCTATCCTGCCGCCCCATGTGCCTGTGTGTGTGTGTGTGTGTGTGTGTGTGTGTGTGTGTGTGTGTGTGTGTGTGTGTGTGTGTGTGTGTGTGTGGTGTGTGTGTGTGTGTGTGTGTGTGTGTGTGTGTGTGTGTGGTGTGTGTGTGTGTGTGTGTGTGCGCGCGCACACACGCACGCATGCATATGTGAGCCCATGTTAAAATCCTCCATCCCATTTGACCTTAAGGAATGCACTCAAACACCCACCCCATCCCCAGACACATCCGACCGGAAACACTTGCACCTGTTGTAGCCTAGGACAGGAGTTGCATCAGCACAGTGTGTGCTCATAGTCGGCTACACAGACTCAGGTGGAAGCTCTCCGGCAGCCCTGCCCCAGTGCGAATCAAGTCCTCAAGGACTCCTCCTGCAGCAGCGTTCCAGCTTCTGCCGTCTTACAGCAGCGGCCCTCCTGTGATTCGACACTTTTCTGTTGGGCATTTCGTATGGGCACGTCGTCGCTGATGTGATGCCACACATTCTCCGCAAATGCCAACAGGTCAAAGTTGAATCTCATCTAATCCACTCATCTACTAATCAGCATGACCTTTTGATACGCTCGCTGTTAGGGATGCGCTCGTCTCACAAATCGGATTTTACATGAATAATCTAAAGTCTGACCGCAGACTAAGTGTCTGTAGAAGTTTCAAATCGAGACTGTGTAGACCACACTGTTTAGGCTTGTGATCTACTTAAAAATAATCTAGCAGCAAAAAATGAAATGAAATGTATAAAAATGTACTTGGACCTTCACGCACACACACACACACACACACACACACACACACACACACACACACACACACACACACACACACATGGGGCGGCAGGATAGCTCAGATAGCTCAGACAGATTGTCAATCAAGTTACAGGCGCCAAATGGAGGAGGAAAATATTTAAATTTTTCCGCAATGTCACGTGATCTGCAAGCATTTGCGATCTTCTGGTAGATCGCTATCTACCTATTGGTTACCCCTGGTGTAGAATGTGCCACTGTAGAAATGCACTTAAGAAAATCCCCTTCTGAAAGCCTCATCAACGCAAATTGAGTTTCAAAACAGATTTTTCAGATTTTTGGGTTTCCGGCCCCGTCTCTGTGGCGTGTTCCCCCCATGGATGTATTAAAATAACTGGCCTACTCCCTGGGGGCATGGTTCCCCCCCCCCCAAGAAGTTCTGCTATTGCACCGTAGGACTGCTAGATCCCAGGTTATAGATGCACCAATAGGAATAGCATAAACTACTCTATAGGCAGATTTTGTGGTAATCGTTGGATGTATCCGTATACAAACGCAGCCTCCGTGGGATGAAATGAAGAAGAGAAGCACGGTAGCGTGGTTGTTTACTTTCCTCCTCCGCTTGAGTCACGCAGCTCTCGGAGAAGCTCTCGCTTGTCTCGACTCGCGGCCGACTCAACTGTTATCGATGAGCAGCGGGGCGCCGGAGATTATGACTGAGCGTGATGATGATGATGATGATGAGGATCACTGTGGTGGTGACAGTGATGATGATGATGATGATGACGATGAAGGTAATTGTCAGGGAGCTGACTCATTTTCCAGACCCACGGATGACCCCCACCTTGTTTTCTCTTAATCACCATTAGCAGCCCTTTTTGCAATCTGAGAAGAAAGACAGGCGGACGTTATATTGATGGAGAGGGAAAAATATATATATATTTAAATGTAATTGACCTTGTCCATCACGGTTTGCATAAGATGTGTGTGTGGATGTTGTTCTATAATATTCTTTGTATTCTCTGAGGTCTCAGAGAAACTCCCCCACTCACGACACTCAATCACGACTTTTCCCCTCTCTCTAAACCAAGTGGGCAAGGAACTCTTATTTTTAAACAAAAAGTCATGGCGGCAGTGAGGAGTATAATTCAGATTATTAGGATTTATGTAAATTCAATTTCTTTAGGGATCGTGACCGAGGCACTATAGTCCAGGGACGCAAACCAGGGAGTCAAACCAGAGATAACAGCATTAATCATTCAACATGGCTGAGTGAGGATGAACAATAGTGAATGTGTTCATATTTACTGTTCTCGCTTTACTGACTATATTTATATTTTACTGCCGTATTCAACGGGTGTTTAATTACGTTAATGAGCACTGTTATTACCCAGCAGAAGGCGCTTCTCTGGCAATTGGCATTCCTACTCAATGTACTGAAGTCTTGGCTAATGAGCTGTGCTCACGATGTAGGCTAATTATCGCAAGTACTTGGCCAGCCATGACATGACATAATCACAATAGTTTAATCCACTAAATAACTTGTGTGTGTGTGTGTGTGTGTGTGTGTGTGTGTGTGTGTACTGTATAGCCAATTTAACGTGCGTGTTTAAACCATAGGGTACCATTGAGTTTGATTAGTCGAACAACAGACTGGTGTGTGCTCCAGCATGTTTTAAGCCACAGCTATGCCTCTGCAGTAGATACAAATCTGACTTCAACATCATTCTTATGAATATATATAGTATATGTTTATATATATGTGTATGGCAGTAAGGGAAAACGATCCTCCCTTAGGGCGGGTCAGCCAGAGGCTCTGTGAACCAATCAGCAGAGCTGAGCTGGTGAAAACCCAATCAGAGTTTTGGGGGGAGGGTTATCATCATGCAAGGATCTATCTTGTGTAATTCATTAATTGCGCGTTAAAGACGACTCGTTAGTCGTATATTTACTTAAAATTTCATTTTAGACTGTAAACTTTCGGGTTAGGAACTCAATGCGTTCCAGGTGCATGATGCCAAACGTAAACAGAACGCATGGCTGACCGTGACAAGGTGGTGTTTCTTTGGGCTCGCGATTAGACAAATTTACGTGATTTACGTGCATTACTGGTTTTACTTTATGATAGTATGTCTTATTTTAACTAAATACAGGTAAATATACTTTACACAAAAAACTCTTCTCCCTCAAATGTCTCAGTTTGTTTGGTAGAACTCCCCCTCAGATCATAATCGGTCTAAATTATGTTTGGCTTGTCTATGCACTAATACACTGTCAAAATTGATAGTTGGACACCTTCCTTCCTCCCCTACTTTTACAACCACCAGCCGCCACTGATATATATATGTATATACATACAGTATATACATATATATTGAATGGCTGCTGTTCCTTCCCTTTTTCTCTATTGTCAACATGAGCACAGAGACAACAGGAGACGCACCAAACCTAGAGGTTTGACAACACTGGTTTCTGAGGCAGAAGGGCATGGTGGTCATCCATTAGTTGATGCCAGAGGACTGTCAGTCCAGATCCCAAGTGGGGGAAAAACAGCAGTACAAACAGATCAGGAAGTAAACGTGGGTAGGTTGGGGAGCACGAGAACTATTTTCAAGGTCATTTTCACTTCTGCAAAGTGTTCACTTCTTCTGTTGATGTACTGTAGAGACTTCTGTGCACTCTGTCCTTTGGCGGATGAATACGTCATGTTACGTGTGTTGTAGTAAGTCTTACTCTCCCTATTGCTGAGGCAAATGTTTTTGAGGCGTCTGTCATGCCACCATTATCTCTGCCGTCGCAGGGTCATGCTGGCGCCATGGCAACTGTCCCACAGCAAGATTCACACATTTTCAACCTCAATAATTGTAATACTAATTTCAATAATTCTATAATTGTATATCATAATTGGGTATATCTTTTTTGGTGTAAATACACAATTAATTTTGTATATATATATATTTGTGTATATATATATATGTATATTTCTGATTTATCAATGGGAAAATGCAATTCTCAGTGGAGCTTTGTAGAATAGGAATAGCCTAATAAGTGTGTGTTTCTGTGCATGGCTTAAGAGATTATCTACCACATGACTATTCAACCTTTATCACGCCCTGAGCATTACGATTGACCCAACTGGGCATGATTTAAAGTGAATTATAAATGCTATGTCAACCCCAAGCCTCTGGCATTTTTCAAAACGATTACCACTTTGCTTAGTAATCTAAGGATCCTAGTTGAATGTGTGTGTGTGTCTGAAATTGCACATCATAACGATGAGACGTCACATCAACCGCAGGTGAACAAAACTCCCCTCAGCGCGCAGCTCGCGGCATTGTGTCAAGCTGGGGTAAGTAAGACATTGGCTGTATGGGAAGCAACGGCTAAGGTAGCATCAAGAGAAAAAAAGGGACCCTTTTCCCTCCTGGCCATGGATAAATCGGTGGTTCACGCCAAGTCTCACGTCTCGCCACAGCGGAGATCACGTCAGTTCAGGCGAGAGGGACCCCTGTGCCACTCGCTCAGATCTAGAAGTGACTTTGTATTAAAGATTATTTTTGTATTTTGTATTAAACATGCTGCTGTAGGTAGAATTTAGTCAAATGTCTTAGCAACAATGTGTTACCTTATTGTACTTTTACCTGACATGATTGTACTCTTACCTAAGCACTAGCTCAGTTCTTGGAGACTTGTTAGAAATAAAATGCACTTTTGACTTCTGGTTGTTCTCTTACCTTCCTTTGTTGAAACACACTATTGTTAAGTCACTTTAGATAAAAGCGTCTCCTAAATGACTGTAATGTAATGTAATGCAACACAGTAGCCATCTTTCAGCAATTAGTGACTAAAATGCTATATGATAACATATATTCTGGTTGACTGTGACCGGCTCTGTCGGAGACCATTTGGAATTTAGACTGCTCCCGGCTAATTTCTGACCCAATAAGGACCTCTCTTACCTGATTGGTTCAGGGATTCCATCTTGCCTGTCAATCACATTCACGCACAAAGCGTCATTGTAGCTCATGCAACACTTTGCAATGGTGGAGGAAAATAAGGGAGGGAGGTAGCAGAGTGGGGAAGGGGGGGTTGCTGTGTTGTTTATTTTCAAAAATAGTATCTTCTGCTCTCTCTCTCTCTCTCTCTCTCTCTCTCTCTCTCTCTCTCTCTCTCTCTCTCTCTCTCTCTCTCTCTCTCTCTCTCAAATCTTTCCAACAGCAGCTGTAACTTCACAGATTAAACAAACCCCATTATTGCCAACCGCGTATGCTTCTGTTTCACTGGGGCAGTGTTTTTACGGTCAGTACGATATACGTACATTGAATGAGTGCTGTTGTTATACGGAAAAATTCAGGCATTTAACACGTCCGACGCAGCTTTGTGTGATTTGCTGTGTGCCATGAAAAAAAAGTGGTACGTCTCTCTCGTAATCTCGTCTCACTCTCTCAATAAACGCCCATGCCCGTGCCCATGTTCGGCTGCAGTGTGACGGGTTGGTTGTGTGTAAATAATCCCTCTCTTAAAGTGTGTCCCTGTTTACACTCTTCTGTTTCTCAGCTGTTCCCACCTTTGGCCTCCACGCGTTGACGCACACGTTAAGAGTTAAAACGAGCTTTTCCCAGTAGGATAAAAGGCTGAAGTGGTGTGTACTGACCCACCATCCCTCCTCCTCCTCCTCCTCCTTCTCCTTCTCCTCCTCCTCTTCCTCCTCCTCCTCCACTCTTCATCGTCATGGTCACTGCTCGTGGAGGTTTTGAATGTTTCGGTAGTCTGACTGAAACGGTGTGTTTCTCGGGCTTACTTTATTTCATTCATTTTGTTTACGTGAGGGATTTTCTGCTAGCAAGGCTTCAGTGCTCTGCCAGTTCACATTAAATCACTTCCAGTTGAAGTTTGCACGCCTGTGCGTGTGCGTGTCCCTGTGTGTGTGTGTGTGCTTGTGTGTGTGTGTGTGCTTGTGTGTGTGTGTGTGTGTGTGTGTGTGCTTGTGTGTGTGTGTGTGTGTGTGTGTGTGTGTGTGTGTGTGTGTGTGTGTGTGTGTGTGTGTGTGTGTGTGTGTGTGTGTGTGTGTGTGTGTGTGCGTGTGCATCATAAATGCATGTGTGCGCACACGTCTGTCATTCTGTCACATAGTCTGCTGCCTGCTCAGCGTTGTGACTGCAGCACCATTAAGACTGAGGCTCCCTCACCACGGACCAGTGTCTCTTGCCCCCCCATATCTCCCCTTCTGTCTCTCCTCGCTTCCGTTCCCCCACTTTGTTTCACCAGACTCTCCCACCCTGTGTCCTAAGTTTCTCCAAAACTCGTTGCTGTTTTTCCACTGTACTGCGCTGTATTCATGATGCTGCTGCACTACTGGCACTTAAAAAATGCTTTTTGCACAATTCACCATTCAGTATTGTTATCGTATAGTGTTGTTTATAGTGTCAGGGCTTGGTGTAGGTGGGACCCAAAAGCAGAGCGGTAGAAACTAACCCCGAAGGGTGCAAAGCATGGCCAACAACGTGGTCAAGGCAAGCAGAGGTCGGTAATGCTAGGTTCCCACTATCACGATTCGCGGCACGATTGAAATGGTGGTCTTAATCGTGGTGATCCTATCAGATCTTATCAGATGTTGAGGTCAGTCGTGGCAATCGTGTTAATCGTAGAAACTTTTTGGTTAAAACGGTTAAAAAAAATTCTACGGGCAACACGATCAATTGTCAATCGGGATCATCGTATCAGATCGTATTGCATCCTAACAAAGCGCGACAGATCGCATCTAATCATGGTGATCGGGATCGATCTTAGACAAGACAAACACACGCTAGATGTGTTGATCTCCCACGATCTGTCACAATCTGTTACGCTGTCGGGTCCCATTGCTCAAGACCTGACATGAATGACTCACGAGCAGATAGGAGTTGTTACGAGAAGATGCGAGTATATGCGAGTAGATACGTTTTTACACAAACGCTCACAATCTGTTACGAGTTCTCGTGCCCATATATATACCGGACAAGATGCGTCTCAGCGATCTACTCTTGAAGAGAGCACATCTTAGTAACCTGCCTTTGCTAGTACTTTTTAGAGCCTTTGAGAGATGCCACCCAAGGGTACCAGAGGCAAGAAGGGAAAGGGCAAGGCTGTCCCACCCCCGGAGCCTGAACCAGTCCAGCCAGAGCCGGCACCAGAGGAGACAGATGACAGCTACCCCTCCGAGAAAGCGAAGAGAAAAAAAACAGTCACTGCCTTCTCTGAACAGCAAAAGGAGGAAATCATTGAGTTCCTCATGAGAAATGAGGTCCTGAACAGCAAACGCCTTTCGGGCTGTATATATACCCGTCGGGGTCTGGTCGTAGCTCAAATCGTGATCACCCTCGATCATGATCGTGAAAGACATCGCGACCACAATCGTATCCTATGGTAATGGTGCGCATCTGTTTGTGATGAACGTATCGGAACGTATCGGAACGTACCAGATCATCCCAATTCGGGGAACCCGATCGTGATGATCGTGTCAGATCGAGACCCAATCGTGGACTCGATCGAAACAATCCTATCGGAACGTATGTGATCGTATCTGAACAGGAGATCAGACCGTGACAGATCGTGACGCCTGAAATTGACAAATCGTGACCAGATCGCATCCGAGCGCAACAAATCGTATCAGAACGTATCGACTCGCATCACCTGGTATCCAAACCTGAAATTTCAGAGAAATTCCACGATCAGCTACAAATGGCCAATTGGAGTGGAGTTCGTAACGGATCGCACGACAGTGGGAACCTACCATTACAGGTTGTCGAGGGTTGAGGCAAAGGTACAAAAACGCTGAGGCAAAAACAAGGTTGTTATCCAGGAGATGGTCAGGACACGGTGAATCAAAAACAGAATACAATACGTGACAAGACATGGTTCAAATACAGCTAGTAAATGAGGTGTGGTTGACAACAGGTGAGTCCAGTATGACATGGCCGAACAAGGAAAATCCGGAGTGGCATTCGGAACGGAGTCCAGTGAGATCGCATCGGATCCAGGAAGCCAGTGGAGATCCAGGACTAGGAGCTGGAAGAGCTGGGTTGGACCGTGACATATAGTATATAGTCTAGTATATATTGCTGTTTATAGTATATAGTATAGCATATCGTAGTTTGTATATAGTGTTGTTTATTGTATAATATTGTTTAGCATAGTATATATATTGTATAGTTTAGTATAGTATAGTATTGTTGTGGAAATTCATACTGCGGGAGGGAATGGGAGTAAGCTTCCATTGTCCTTCCTTTGGACAAAAATAAAGAAACTTGAAACTTATCTCTTGAATCTTGAATCCAACCAGAATGGTTGAAGCGTTTGTTCAAGGCCTCTGCAGAATTCTGAACTTACGGTTTCTATCAGGGAATTCTTAGATCATTCTTGGTTAAGGGTTTTGTTGTTGTGGCTTTAAATATTTCAGGGCCTGTGCCTCTCTTCTTCTTTCCAATCCTTCTTTGATGCAATTGTATTCGGGTTTTGATCTTTTGACGCAACAGTGCAGGACTGTGGTGCTGCAGATGTGGAGGCACTGCAGTCCACAGTCCTGTAACGCCTGCTGTTTCCTTCCTATTCCTTCAGGTGAATCCCTTCCTCCTTTCTGTGCAGTTCCCTAAGGACTCTACATTTTGAAAAGAAAAGAACCCAGCCACTGACAGACAGGATTCCAGGTAGGTTTATATAGTTATTTTGTTGGAGGGGGGGGGGGTGGGGGGGGGTTTCTCATACACACACATTCATACATTCATACGTATGAACGTGTTTATCCGTACAGGCATTCATGATGCACTATAATGTACCTTTTGTTGTACCTGCCGTAGGATGTCATTATAGTAACAAACAGGTCTGATTTGATTTTGTTATTGTCTTCTCCAGAGTAAAGCGTTCTCAGACGCCCGGTGAATTTGTCATTCTTCACAGACGATGCCCTTAAAAGATGGCCGCTTCTTGTCGCAATTCAATTATTTACAATAGTAGCAGTTTTGGATCAAACTGTGAGTGGATCTCACTCCCTCAAGTACATCATGAAAGTGTCCTTGTCTTAAGGAACTTTGAACACGCACACACACACACACACACACACACACACACACACACACACACACACACACACAAGCGCACGCGCTCACACACACAGCGCACACACGCAAACGCCCACTACGGGCTCTCTCTCTCTCTCTCTCTCTCTCTCTCTCTCTCTCTCTCTCTCCTCCGAGTGGCTCCCGAGGCCACTTGCTCATGCGGAACGTTCCGTCAGCAGACCCTCCTTCTCCGCCGCTCTCTTCCTGTCCTCCTCTGTTTGTGTCCCTCCTGGTTCCTGTGGCGTGGGAGACGTAGGCCAGCGGCTCTGAGGAATGCAGAGGCATTATGCTTATACAATGAGCATTTCTAGCATTATTAGGCTTATGAGCATACAGTACTGGCCTTCTCAGTTGAACCCTCCCCCCTCCTCCTCCTCCTCCTCCTCCTCCTCCTCCTCCTCCTCCTCCTCAACCTTTCCCTGTGTTCTGGGGGTCAACACTCGAACCTTATCACACAGTCAGTGTTTGTCTTTTCAAGTTCAACTGAAACAGACGGAGGCTTGGAAAGTGTCTCCTCAAAAGCATTTTGTCGCTGGCCCATTTTGTATTAATCTGGGTTTTTATTGGCTGTTTTGCGCGATGACAATCGCCCCTCGGAGGACGACTCTGAGATGACTTTTACTGAAACGCTGTTCCCTCCACAATAGGCAGCGTTCTCACCGTGGATAACCATGGCAACCGAACCCCTGAAGCGTTATGAATGGTTGTGGAAGGTCTTGAAGGCAGAACACCAAGGTCATCTCATCGCCATAGAAACTGGTTTGGTTCAATTGGCTTGGGAATGATGTTATGTCTATGATATGACATCACATAGATTAATCTATGTGGATTCATAAAACTACTCCATGCTGGGTTTTTTTCCCATAAAAGTTGAACATGGATTTCATTTCACTTTGGACTTGGGCATTGCCGACCTGGTCGGCAATGCGAAATGAATATTTGAACGTTTTAACGGCCTTTGTAGCATTTTACATTTTAGTATGCGTTTGCATAAAGAGATCAGGTTGCATTTGTGAAGCTCAGTCCTCTGGCTCGTGTTCCTAGTTGCCCCCTTACTGTTTCATAATGCACCTTTTGCACACTCTGGTTCTTTCAAGCCAAATTACTCTTCGACAAATGTAGACAAAGGTTTCTTCACAATAAATACATGTATGCTTCCCTACATTTATTCATTCATTCATTTAAAAAAAATTAAAAAAAACCTTAGCTTATCGCAAACAAATCTCAATCATAATTGAGTATATATTTTAGCTTTCACCTTGAATCTTTTGTATACTGACGATACAGGAAACATGGTCGTATGAGCATAAGACGCAGCTAACGTATTGACGTTCTTTTTTCTACACAACATTCCAGCACAACATTGTTCCCCGGTCACACCGAGCACGTTAACAGCAGCTGTGGGGGGGGGGGGGGGCTGGTTCGTCATCTCATCGTTATCCATGGGAACCGAGCTCTTTGACTTTCGCCTTGCGGAGGAGAGAGCGCCTCGCTTTATTCTGCATGAGAGCCTCGCATTTTTTGGACGCCCCCGAGCTGAAAACATGTTCGACTCTCGAACAAAGCGGGCCCGACGTCGTTGTAGGTTTTAGATGTACAAATTCCAGCCAGGGTTGCTTCGTAACAGTAACATATAAATAATTAAAAGGCACAGCGCACCTCTGCTCTGCTTTTTGTCCATGCTTCAACAAACCGGCGGCGCGGTGCGCCGGGCGCTTTGCAGCCTGCTTACAGTTTGCGGTGTGGTGAACGTCGGTGACTAAGCGCGAAAAATTAATTGCCCACCCAGCCGATATATTTGCATCATTCAGTGTCACTGATGAACTCGACTGTGCCTGGCCTTTGGTGAGAATATATAGCCTATGTTTTTAAATGAATTGATGTGGGTGGTATATATGCAGAGAGTTAGAGGCGGTGCTTCGAGCAGACTGTATTCTGGTGAGCAGTGCCAGGCTGTAGGACTGCTGCTCAGCACAGCAGGTTCTAGATCATGAAAGTTCCCCGGGGGATCCGCCAGGCTTTCTACCTGCTGTGCTCAGGCAGAGGCACCCCCCCCCCCCCCCCCCCCCCCCCACCACACACACACACACACACACACACACACACACACACACCTCCCTTGAAGAGCAATGATCTCTCAGGCCTCAGGGTCGGTCCTTCTTCTTTCGCATTATGGTGTAAGCTCTTTATACGTGTCTAGACCACACTTGTCTTCATCTCTATGCCTGCAGCTGGAGTACGGGCTGGAGGGGGTGTGTGTGTGTGTGTGTGTGTGTGTGTGTGTGTGTGTGTGTGTGTGAGGACAGAGGAGCAGAACCAGTCAAATTGAGGAGGGTGAGCATTTGTACTGTAGCAATAGCTCTGCATGGTGAAGTTTGCAGGGGTGAGTCGTTGGAGGGGGGAGGTGGGTTGAGGGTGGGGTGGGGGGGGGGTGGTTTATTAGGGAGTGAAGGAGATGAGGAGACGAGGCGACGAGGATGCTCGAGGATGTCATAGGAGGAGTGGATTAAAGTGGGTGTGTGCATCTGCGCTTGGAGAGGTCATCCGGCAGAGGACAGCCTCGACAACACTCATGCTTAGCGTACCAGGAGCCACGCTCTCAATCGAGTGTGTGCATGTGTGCGTGTGTGCGTGTGTGTGTGTGTGCGTGTGTAGGCTTGTGTGCCTCATTTTTGGTCCCACTTTCTCCCCCGTCTCTCTCTCGTGTGAGGCTTCCCCCACAAATGAACAATTAATAATTTAGGGTTTTCCAAAGTGCAGCCACATTTGACTTGAGCTGTGAATGAATACGCTGGCACCCAACACATGTGACCTCTTCTTGATTACTTATTATTGTTGTTGCCATCATCCCGGGAGGGAAGACTCAGAGAGTGAAGGAACATGTATTTACTTGAGCCGGCGGTTCTAGGGGGGGAGAGGGGGGGGGGGAGAGAGAAAACAACAACAAGATCTTTTTTCAGGCAGTTCAAACCTTCCATCAAAACGATGGCGACCACTGTTTCCTGCCAGGCGGGGGCCAAAACAAAGGACACATCAATCACTTCAACACAACACACGCACTCACTATTAATGTTTTAGACGGAAGATTAATGGGGCAGTTAGCTAAATTGCTGCGCTTGCAGTGGGAACACACATTTCCTTTCTGTTAATTTTTCCCCCCCCCCTCCGATCTCGTTGCTATTGTATAACTATTGTTTTATTCACGTGGATGACTGGCGTCCGACAGCTGGCCTTGCAATGATCTTATTTCCTGTTCTATTTACCACATTTTTCCACATATGGAAAATATATATATCTCCTCCCTCCGTTCATCGTACTTTCACATGGTTCTCATCAGTCTCAAATCTCAATCACTGTTTCCTAAAAGATTTTTGTTTCTAAACAAAGTCACGCACAATAACAATGCAGTACGTACAGTACAGTACGTCGACTTTGGTGGTTACACGCCGGCCGGCGACACGCCAAGGCATAGCGGTAAGCGAAGGTCCAAAGCCGTTCTAAAATCCAGGGGTTGAAGCACCGACTTGAAGGTCTGCCAAGCCGTGATAGTCGTGTCTGTGGGATGTGTCTGTTTTTTTTTTTTATTTCCCCTCCCTGTCAGCGGATCCCTGGCTGTGATTGGTGCCACTGCCTCAGCGTTAATTCAGGCGTGAGCCTGTGGTGTTGCTAACTGGCTGAGTTGTTGCGTCTCGCAGTTTCCTGTCCTGAAAATGATGTTCGCTCTTTCTCTCCTCTTTCCTCTTTTTGTTCACTCTCTCTCTCTCTCCCCTGGGCTGATAATGTGGAGAGACAAGGTGCATTATGGGCCTTTCATGTATAGATGCAGAGTTAAGCCTGACAGGAGAGACAGTCTTCTGTCTCTGCTTATCTCTCTCTCTCTGTCTCTCTCTGTCTCTGTCTCTCTGTCTCTCTGTCTCTCTGTCTCTCTGTCTCTCTCTCTCTCTCTCTCTCTCTCTCTCTCTCTCTCTCTCTCTCTCTCTCTCTCTCTCTCTCTCTCTCTCTCTCTCTCTCTCTGCCTGTGTTTTATACAAAATAAAAAAATCTTTAAAAAAAAAAAACCGGACTTTGAGTGCAAGAGGGGAAGAGATAAGAGGGGTAGTGAAACCTTACTTCCTAAATATTTCACAATGACAAAGTAGTCTGAGAACCAGCGCAATTAAGTTCTTGTCTGCTGCTCCCTCCCTTTATGTTTTTTCCCCCTTATTTAGCCCATTACTCTACTGAGAAACGGTGTAATCCCCATCCATCCGCATTAACCTGCTCTCGAAGGCTCGCTGCTTGCTGCTTGCTTCCTTCCTTCCTTCCTTCCTTCCTTCCGGGGCATTCCACGTCCCCGGACAGTGTTGGCTGTGTTCTCCCACACACCACGCCGTCTCCGGGGCCCTCAGCACTTCCATTCCCACCGTGGTTTACGGCTTCAGACGGTGGCGAAGATTGCTAAATATAGGAGGCTGTGACGGTATATCACCCTTATTGGTATTGAATAATCGAGAAATTCTATTGGCACACTAGTCTATACACAGTCATACAGTTTTGCAGCGAATTCCATGTGGATCGTGAGACGATACTCCTTGATGATCAGAATAGAAGGAATAGGACGTTTTATGGTGAGCCCATGATGTATTACAATGTTACCTATCTCAGTTCAATTGAGTTCCCTTCAATCCTTTTTTTAATATCTAACTTTATTTAAATTCCAAAGCAATATATTTTGCTATTACCTTTAACTCCCACTGGTGATAACAATTCAAAAATAATTTATATTTTATATCTTCATGTCTCCCAGCACAGTGCCCCCCCACAGTGTCCAGAAAAGGAAAAGCTATCTTTGTTCACCCCTGAACCCCAGAAGGTACTTACTTAGCGGACATTACCGTCTACTTTTAGTAAGTACTAGTAGTGCTCCTATAGTAAGTACATGTGCCATAGCCTTTAATATGTGCCACCATGGCAAATGCTACTATGCTTGTCTTCTGCTAAATGACTCAAACCCTGCCCATCTCCTGCTTTCCAGTGACCAGGCGAAACCAATATAAACCGTTATGTACATACAGCCATGATGTGAACTCACAATACTATATATAGCTATTAGCAACCACCACGTTTGATCAAATGAAGTCTGTGTACAGACGACCTCCCTTTATCATATGTGGCCCTGAAATGAAATAGGTCGATTGATGGAAGTTACTGGAAAACACACGCACATACACATACACACGCACGCACGCACGCACGCACGCACGCACGCACGCACGCACGCACGCACGCACGCACGCACGCACGCACGCACACACACACACACACACACACACACACACACACACACGGCAGATGGGGTGGCAGTAGCTCAGGAGGCAGGCTGGTTCGATTCCTCCGAGCCCGGAGTGTCCCTGAGCAAGACACCCTAACCCTAACTACTCGTGATGAGAGCTGGCTTCATAATTGCATGGCTGACATCGCCGTCGA
The DNA here is from genome assembly GCA_027704905.1 of Muraenolepis orangiensis. Classification (NCBI taxonomy): domain Eukaryota; kingdom Metazoa; phylum Chordata; class Actinopteri; order Gadiformes; family Muraenolepididae; genus Muraenolepis; species Muraenolepis orangiensis. The sequence continues at coordinate 13,491,588 of CM051000.1, read as the reverse complement.
TGTATGAATGGGTGAATGTAAGGCAATAATTGTAAAACGCTTTGGTTAAAAAGCGTCCATTTACCATCCATTTACCACACACACACACACACACACGTCACTTCCACCAACCTCTTTATCCTGTCTGTCACCAATAAAAAAAATAAAGTTAGATTATGCTGTTATATGAACCGTGCCAATCGCTGCCGGATATCCAAAGCCAAAAAAATGACGTAGGCGCTCACTTCCTTGTTGCTTGTAAAAATAATAATGTGAATATGAGCCCCCAGTAAACCATGCACTTGGACACTTGGACACGCCGCCGACTGCCGTCCTCTCCAAATCATTCCAGGAAACCCATTGCTCTTACTCTCATTGAAAGTGTGTGCTTAACGCTTATCTCTATTTGGTGGTTTGGTTGGAAACGACAAAGACCCGCATTGTCCGGCACAGATGCTCTGTGGAACATAAGATGTATCGACCGTGGACGCCAACTGGGTGAGCTACGGGAGTGGTAATGCCATGGAGTTGTTGGCATCAGGACAAGTCGTGATGTACTACAGAATCCCTTCTGCCATCGACTGAGGGACCTGCAACGTTTCGTCTCCGCCACGTCAACGCGCAAATCAATGTACAAAGAGTGATGTCGTCGTTCGGGAGTGAAAGTAGTGAGAAGAATGTATGCGTTTTTCTTTTTGGCTTGGACGGAGTCATTTAAAACCTTCCATTGATTGTGATTGTGGCAGCCTTTCCTCATTAAACATGAGGGAGGCTGGAGGTTATCCCGGTGGAGCTGAGGACACTGCCCTCATGTTGCCTGTTAGACCTCATAGCTTGGCAAGGCCGCACTGTATTTAACTCCCCGTTATATGTATATATATCTTTTCTTTTGTTTGTTGGGATTTTAACAATTGGCCACATGTACGTGTATATGAATAGAATTTCCATTTGCATGACTCCTGTCTCTTTTTTTTCTGGCAGCTTTGTTGACGTCTCTTTTCTTCAGCCGCTTTTTCGCTTGGCTTGCTTGGTTGTGCAAGCCGTTCCTGGGAGCGCTGGAATGAGTTGCTTCACAGTTGTCAGTCAACCCTCAGGTCTGCCCGTGAATCAGAGAGAGGACCGCCTCTTTGTGGAGTTCTCTCTCCTGATTGGATAGAGTGGGAACGGGGGAGCTATTGAAAAGAGCTATTGAAGACTTAATTCAATAAATCGATTTTAGACTTTTAACTAGTAGGATCCGCGGATCAGATCAGCAACTTTTCCGGTTGCCGGACAACCTCCTCAAATCTACCCCCTGAAAAATGTGTTTTTTAACATATAATACACATGCCATCTTTTGAGCAGACTGCTAAACTAAGAAGTAATCAATAGTGTGATATAATAATGTCCTCCAGTCACACTGGATATGTTAAATTAAATCATGGATACTCTTTTTCCAAATGTTTGACTTGTTGCTATGTCCTATGATCCTAAAGGCCAAACTCCCGCCCAAAAAGTTCAGACTTTAAATGGGTCTCTAGTGGACAGGCAAGCCGCTTGTGATTTCAGATGGAATGGCCTTCTACTGCCGAGTCCAATTTCAACTCTACACACAACCTGCTGTAGGCCCAAATCAGGACGGGCAAACATACTAACATGCATGCAACGTGTGTGTGTGTGTGTGTGTGTGTGTGTGTGTGTGTGTGTGTGTGTGTGTGTGTGTGTGTGTGTGTGTGTGTGTGTGTGTGTGTGTGTGTGTGTGTGTGTGTGTGTGTGTGTGTGTGCGTGTTTGCGTGCGTGCGTGCGTGCGTGCGTGCGTGCGTGCGTGCGTGCGTGCGTGCGTGCGTGCGTGTGTGTGTGGTAGGCTGCTCGTGGGCAAGAGGACCTGAAAAGCTTCAGTAAGCCTTCCAAAAGAAACTGGGTCAATGAGGTTGCGTCAGACATCCGCCACAAGCTGTTCATCTTTCCGTGATCCCCCCCCTTCATACGTGTGTTTGCACAGGACTATTGGCGTTGAGCGTGAGGTCCCTTCGGATGGGTTGGATCACATGGAAGTAGAAAATAATAAGATTGTTTCTGTGTACATATTCATGGAGCAATATAGCCCTTAACCTGTTCTATGCCAAGCCTGACGAGCCTGATGGAAGCATATCCGACCTAGGCTGTACACATGTACCTCTAGTTTGAATTATCTACAGGTATATGTTGTTTTTTAGCCTTGTTGTAGCCAGTTGTATCTGTGGGTTTGTTGCCTGCGTGATTCAAGATATTGAATATTCAAGAACTTTATTCGTCACAGAAAAAAATAGAAAAACTGCAATAAACTATGTATATACAAATATATAAAGGTCAATGCAAGAGTATTCACAATGAGTTGGGATAAAGTATACAGTCCGGAGATAGAAGTGTAGTCTTTTTAAACTCTGCTCAAAACAACTTTAAATGTCAGTGGCTATTTGTCTATTCTAGTCTGTGTTCCAGCTACTGCATGTCCAGGGGAGACATGATCTTTACTGTTGCTGCCCCCCCAACCCAAAGCAGGGTAACTATTTGCAGAGTAAAACAATACTACAGTGAACATATTAAACCCTTGCCGCATATTTCACAGTTTCAAAGTTCACTGTTTAAAAAAAGATCCTCCGCATAAACATGTGCTGAACGAATGCAGGCAACATTTGTTCCTTTTCTAAAGATATTTAGTATGAATAATTTCCCATTCCTGTCATTATAATAAACTAAATGTGTGATATTACGCTTGATTTACCACAACATTTATCTTTCTTCTTAAATCCGCCTTTACTGATTGAATGAAATTGTTTCCTGAACAGCTTGAAATGCGTTCTACTTTATTATTGCCTTGTATGCAACATTAAGATTATTGGATATATCGACCAGATTTATTTATTTTACCTTGTCCGAAAATTGAATTTTCCGGATGCTTGCTTTATACAGCATGCATTAGCAACTTAAAGTATAACGATATAACAGAATGTTATTTACTGTGTCCATCCTGTTTTTGTGTTTTGTGCACCCAAGTTGAATCTGCGGTTAAACGCTGTGAGGAAGAAGTCATCCAAATACTCTATAATCGATCTATCTCTGAACGAGTCAGGGAATTACAAATCATTACCTATTTTCCGCATCACTAACTCTCACTGCACAGACAACTCACTGCACAAACACAAGGGGGGGGGGGGGGGGGGGGGGTCTGTACACACATACTGACAGACAATGCAGTAAATGGATGTGCAAACATATGTAATACATACATACACATATGCATTTGACATATATATGCACGTATATATATATATATATATGACCTTTTTTTGGCCATGAGTGTTACATTACACACACACACACACACACACACACACACACACACACACACACACACACAGGCACACACACACACACCTTGACTCCCTATGACACACAACAAACGGCGAGCGGAAGGCAGGGGATGTGGGTCTGTGGCAGGCCAGGTACTACTGTGAGCCTCTGAGTCGTCCTCATCCATCCCATTAAATCCAGCGAGCGTGTGTCTCGCCCGGCTGGCAGCAGCAGCAGCGAGCTGAGGGAGAGTGCAACAGGGGGAACTTTGATGTTCAATGACG
>CM051000.1:13458013-13480513 GCA_027704905.1 Muraenolepis orangiensis | reverse complement strand
TTCTTATGTGGCTTTTAAGGCCCCGTTCAATCGCAATCGCCATTAACATGTGGTTTGAGAGATACGAAACGCGAAAAAGTGGACGGCGTCAGAAGGTGCGTCGTTCACACTTGGCTTGAAGACTGGGATCCGACCACTTCAGATCCAACCTCACTTCCCCGCTCTATATGCAAATAACCACGTGCATCATTTCCGCTTGCAACGACCATTTGACTTAAATTCATAATCATTCACAAATAGCGCTGAACTGACCCTTCAGTCGACCATCCGCGAGGATCCACTTCCGCCTGTTTTTCATCTGTTTTTCTTCTTCTTCGTAATGTTCTTCGCTTGTTTCTAACTTCGCCGGTGTTGGTGATGTAATGGTGTTATTGCCTGTTACCGATGTTTAATGTAATGCCGTCGGAGTACAACTTCCGCTTACACAGGCGACGTCGGACGTCGGTCACACATCAAATAATTATGTGGTCGCATGTGGTCGCAAGTGGTACTCTAGAGTCCACTTGTCACCACCTCCGAATTATGGTTTGAGAGATCCGATCTCAATGTGGATACGAAGGGTTAGGGTTAGGGTTAGAGATCGGATCTCAATAACCACATGTTAATGCCAAGTGTGAACAGGGCCTAAGACGTGAAGGCCGTTTCATCACCAGAGCGCACGGGTCGGAGGCGGAGCTGAGACCTAACGCAGAGCAAAGCACCTTTTAATTCACTCCGCCTGCCCGCGTTTTCTTTCAGCCGATCAGTCAATTGAAACCCACCGTAGTAGCCGCCACGGTGAGTCCACGTGGGATTCAAAATATGCCTCTGTTGTAAGAACACAAAGGGGGGGGGGGGGGGAGGGGGAGTTTCCCCCACCTCGAGGCTTTTGGCGCGCAAACAGGCTTAAGATCAATCTGCCGCTGACAACTTGGCGTGCACGCCTGTTTCGTTCTACGACCGGGCTATTCTACGCATACCGTTATCGGCATTGATCTGGTTTCTTCAGAAAGCTGTCCCAGGGACCCCTGCTTGATGATGAGGATGTGGATGTGGAGGAGGAGGAGGAGGAGGAGGAGGAGGAGGAGGAGGAGGAGGAGGAGGAGGAGGAGGAGGAGGAGGAGGAGGAGGAGGAGGATGATGTTAGTATTCCCGTATCAGGTTGGGAGATCTCCCTGAGATGCCAGCGAGCCGTCAGAGCTCACTTAAGGCTCACTTAGCTAAGAGCAATGAAAAAGGATCTAGGGGCAGACTCAATGAGGAGCTGTCATTGCTTCCGTTGGCTGCGTGAATAATATATATATATATATATATATATATATATATATATATATATACACACAGTGACGGCTGGTGGTGATATTGGGTGGGGGGGGCTAATTAATTATAGGCCTACCCATCAATAGTTTACGCTGCAGCAACAGCAGTATCACATCTGAATGTGTTATGTCATATACATAAATGTGAAGTTCATACTAGATTGTTTGGTGGTGATAAAGGAGTGGCAAACAGAAACACACATCTTAGCTCAGCTTGTCAATCATTCTCATCTCAGCTGCCCCTGTCTCCCCTGGAGGCTGAGACAGGACACTGCACTCTAGCAGACTCTATTTGAAGTTACAGCAATATAGCATGTGCTCTACAACAACATTATAGAGAAGCACCCTCAAGAATGGCCTGAATCCCCAACAACAATCTTTACACATTAGCACATGCCTTTTTTTAACAAAAAAACTAAAATATGCCTTTTTTTAACAAAAAAACTAAAATATGCAAGAATGATAGGCTACGTGATATAACAAAATGCTCTATCAGCCTATAATGTCAGAAAAGGGCCCACCCACAGAACTTGAATCCATTCAAGCTATGCACTACTAAACATGTTCCAACTGTAACGACTGCCAATAGATACCACAACTGTCTTATCTCAACCATTGTGTCGTACATCATGTCCCGAATAAAACAATTTGGCAACCACAGCAAAAATAATCTTGAGGCAATATGTAGACAGGAAAGCTTAAGGAAATGTGTGCGATGATCCTTTAAGAGGTCAATTATAGGCTTGGGCCTACCTTATTTGAAGAGAAGCTCACATCGATGACCTTTCTGGACTGCAAACGGTGCTGCAAAGGTTAATGACCATGTCATTGAAGTCCCGTGATTTTTGGATAAAGTCCCGTGATTTTTGGATAAAGTCCCGCTCAATAGACTAGCACAGCTAGTGCGTTCAGTCTATCCTGTCCCATCAGTCACTTTGTGTCCAACAGCTGACATACAATCAAGCAACTCGTTTTGGCTGATCTTAGATGTGTACTTGGCAACCTGTGTGTTTGACAGGTGATCGGCACTGGCTGTCTAAATAAGAGAACTGGTGTTGTTAACCCAACATTTATAGCTTTATGCTATTTCCGATATGCCGTGAGCTGCAATCATGTTTGTTAATTTTGTCGGATAAATATTTCAAATCCACTATTCCTTGTTGGGTCCAAGCCGTGTCTCCTCCAAAAAGCAAGCACGGGAAACAGAAAAGTGAATTATTAGCTACACTTGCCGTTACACTAGCCAGGCCTTTCTTTCAAACCACGTAACACAACATATATGTTTCTGTCGTCTGTCCTTCTGCGTTATTTGAACATCGTGTTCACAATGTGTCCCCAATCACTTCCAATTTTTCCTCCAAAGTCATCGAAGAAAATGTATGTTTTATTAAATAATCCACCTTCATGGTCATGCTATCGCCCGCTGCCGCCATCGCTAACTTCTCATATCACTGTACGCACTGTACGTCTGCTGCGCTGTCATTAGTCAAAAGTCAGAGGCCTGGGCTGAATGAAATAAGCCCTAACAGTCAGCAAATCAAGGGGGCGTGTAATGACACCTGTCAATCACTTAACACAAAGATGATTGGACGCTGAGGCTGCTGCCGCCATCGCTAAATTCTCATATCACTGTGCGCACTGTGCGTCCGCTGCGCTGTCATTAGTCAAAAGTCAGAGGCAGGCCTGGGCTGAATGAAATTAGCCCTAACGGTCAGCAAATCAAAGGGGCGTGTAATGACACTTGTCAATCACTTAACACGAAGATGATTGGCCGCTGAGGCTGCTGTGTATGGGCTGTAAAAAATCGGCCTATTTATATACTGTATGTCCTGTGTTTTTCTATTTTGTGCTGTTGCTGCACAATTGAAAACAATCTGTTTTCATGGTTGATAGGGAGGGCTTAGCCCTGCTAGTCCATTGATACCAGTCGTCCCTGTATATATATATATATATATTTATTAATATATATGTGTGTATGTATATATATATATATATATATATATATATATACAAAAACAGTTATATATATTTAGCCGAATAAGATTGGTCAGCTACATACATACTGTAAGGATACATGTCTCTGAATAAGCGCCTCAGTGTGATGAAGGTGAAGGTTCAGAGAAGACACCGGGCTGATCTGTCTCTGTTTATTCCCTGTAAACCAGTGATGGGGGCAATGGGGAATGGGGGAATCCTCTAGCATCCCTTTCCAAACGTCTGAATAATGTGTATATCAAATAAAGACATATATACATATATATATATATAGATATTTATATATCTATATATATAGATATATATTAAGCTTCAGCTCCCTAGTGCCTTTCTTCTTCTCCCTTTTTTCTCTGTGTGATTTGTATGCCTCTAAAATGTTTATTTTTATAAGCATGTATATATATATATGTATATATATAGTTACATATATATATAGTTACATATATAAAACACCTGTAATATGTTGTTTCTTGTATGCCGGACTTCATGACTTGGTTCGCCTCGTGTTGATCGTTTGTGGACAGCTCGGTCTGAAGGTTAAGTTCTGTAAAGGTTAAAGATTCCCATCATTTTTCATCCAGTGTATTGGTCGTCCCATGTACAGAGTATGGGCCACACTGCACTGTACGGTGAAATGTGACTTTATCAGCTCAATATAAAGATACAAACACGGGTGGGAGACGGGTGTCAGGTGAGCACATAGCCCGTAGTGCCGCCAGTTGACTGACACATTTAGAAAGTGTGTGTGAGAGCGTGTGTGTGTGTCGCTTTGTATTAGTCAGAGAGAAAGAGTGTGTGTGTGTGTGTGTGTGTGTGTGTGTGTGTGTGTGTGTGGTGTGTGTGTGTGTGTGTGTGTGTGTGTGTGTGTGTGTGTGTGTGTGTGTGTGTGTGTGTGTGTGATTGGCGCTGTAAACCTTTGCCTTTGTCCCTCGTCGCCAAACTGTCTCGGAAAGAGGGGGGGAGGGGGGTATACATCCAGTGTGTGTGTGTGTGTGTGTGTGTGCGTGTGTGTGTCTGTATTTGTGTGTGTACGTGCGTGAGTGTGTGTGCGCGCGCGTGAGTGTGTGTGCGCGCGCGTGCGTGCATGTGCGTGTATTTGATTGGAGGCAGACGAGCTAGTAAAATAATAGGCAGCCTCTCCCATTGGCTGGAAGTGGCTGTGGGGGCGGGGGGGGGGGTGGTTGTGTCCCGGTGGGGGGAGGGGCCAAAGGCTGGGCTCACTCCGGCTCTCACAGCAGCAGCAGCAGCGAGCTCAGTCAGTCAGTAGAGATTAGAGCGTGTGTGTGTGTGTGTGTGCGTTTTATGCGTGTATGCGTACGTACGTACGCTCGCGCGCGCGTGTGTGTGTGTGTGTTTTTGTGACTAGTAAGCGCTCACACACACTCCACCCGGTGCACAAGAGTGAGTGAGCGGGCGAGCGTGACCGTGAGCGGAGGCACAACAGAAGAGAAGAGAAGAGAAGAGGATGCGTAGACAACCAAAGCTTTAGTTTCTCACCATGACGGCAAAGAGCCCACGCTAAGCGCTGAGGAGACACTATTAGCTGTACAGCCAACACTACCACGACCACTACCGCCGCCGCTGGTGCTGCTGCTGCCCGGGCACAGGTACTTGATCGGGGAGCAACTCTGAGCCCCTTGCGCTGGACCACCTATGGGAATCTGACGTGTGTGTCTGTTGCGTGATTGGCTTTTATGTGTGTGTGTGTTTGGGTTTTGTGTGTGTTGTTTGGGTTCGGGTTTTGTGTGTGTGGGGGTTTTGTGTGTTGTTTGGGTTTTGTGTGTTGTTTGGGGTTGTGTGTATGAGAGAGAGTGTGTGTGTGGGGGTTTGTGTGTGAGAGAGAGTGTGCGTATGTGTGTGCGTGCATGCATGCAACTCCGATGACATCCTTGGAGTGCCTCACTACTTCTGAGGTTCTTAATGTGATGGTGGCTTTGGTGTATCCTGGAGAGAGAGAGAGAGAGAGGAGCGACCACACGCACACACACACACACACACACTCCCGTGCCCTCCTATTTTTGGATCTAAGAGAATGCATTCGTTTCCCTGCAGGCAGTCGTGGCTAAATCGCTGTGGATTTTGTATTGCTTTTACAAATCCTTGAGATTGGAATCCGGCACGCTCCGGGGCTCAGAACCTCGCTGGAAGTGCCATCTGAGAAACAGGTAGGAAAGCGAGAGAGAGAGACATAGAGAAACAGAGAGAGAGAGAGGGTTGAGACGTGTTCTGGGTTGACTTAAGGTGGATGGATAGAACCTTCTTCTAAAAGCGTTTAAGCGCTGTCTCCTCCACAGTTTGGCGTGGACAGGCTTGTGGCTTACACTTTCTTGTCTTGTTTTTGTTCTTCAATTGCCTTCGGTCTGTTCAGTGAATGTACATGTCACTCATACATCATACATTGTCTGTATGTGTGTGTGTTTGTGTGTGCATGCGGGCGTTAATGCAACCATGCATGTCTTTGTTATGTGTGTGTGTGCACCTGTGTGTGTGTGTATGTGTGTAGTCTCTGGTCCATGTGACACAGATCAGGTCTAATTGAACTGCATTCTTATCTGCTGAGCCATGGTTGGCAACAGCCCCCAGCCCCAGTATGGACTGATGTCTCTACATCTCCCCCCCCCCACCAACCCTGTGGTGCCCCAGTGCCTGCTCACCCCCTCCACCCCCAACTCATGAGCACACTGGCCGACATATGCTTCACATCATTTCGCTGCTGCCTAATGGCCTTGCGGAGATTTCGCCACCATCGGAGGTAGTGACCTGTGCATGTGAAGAAACGGGAGGGTCAGCAGCATGTTGTGTTTGAACAAGCGTGTGCAATCACTCTCTCTCGAACCCCCCCCCCCCCCAACACACACACACACACTCTACCTGGGGTTTGTGTGGACTGTGCCGTTCTGACACTTTTTTTTTTTTCATTCTGTGTCTATTTCTTCTCTCTCTTTACCTCACTGTCTCACCTTTCTGTCTTTCCAGTCATGCTGTGTATATATATATCGCTCACTCATTTCGTCTCATGCTCTCTTATTGGAGAGATGAGGGAGCGATGGAGCGGATGACATGCGCAAAGCATATAGATCTATTTGTCCCTTAGTGGGAAGTGCCAGTGTTTCAATATTTGTCTGATTTACACAGGCACAAGGGTGGTTGTCCCACCCACCCACACACTAACGCACACGCAGCCTCCCCGACCCTGGTTCGACCCCTTGACTACCGCTGACTGACGTGTTCACGCTTCACGGTTACCTCCTCTGGGACCTGGAAAAACCAATACAATTTAGGAAATGAGAAAAAGGGGAATTTGCGTCACGCTTGAGGTGGAAATCCCTGGAGGACTCCTTATCTGACATTCATACATTTAGCCCGTGCGGGAGCCACTGGCATGTGACTGCCCGGGCATATCTTCCACCCTACCCTGACCTTTAACACCGAATGGAACAGTTACTGTAGCAGCTTAAAGCCAGTGACTGGTGCCATTTCACTATAAGGGCTGCGTGTATTACAGGCAACCATGCGTGTCCCGGCCTTATGTGGTGTTGGCTAGTTCTTAGCTGTTCACTAATTCTTAGCGCTTTAGCTTTTTCTTCGCTCTTGGCTACTTCTTTAATCTTAATCTTAAATCTGGAGGATTTTGAATTCTAAATCTGGAGGATTTAGATTTAGAAAGAGCCCGGGGAGCAGTGTAGGGGTCTGGTGCCTTGCTCCAGGGTGCCTCGGCAGTGCCCAAGAGGGTGAACCGTGGCACCTTTTTAAGTAACAGTTCTCACTCTGTACTCGGTCCGTTTCGGGGACTTGAACCTGCGACCCTCGGGTTTCCCAAGCCAAGTCCTAACGGGCTCAGCTACTGCCGCCCTGCCTTGAATGGTCCCAGTCAATTCCCCTCCCCCCGCTCTCCTAGATTAAATCTGGAGATTATAACCTGTGTTGTAAACGTGGTGGGGGTAGGTGGGGAGTGTGGTTGTGTGGTCATTACAGACGTGGTTACATACAGATGAAAACACACCACTGAATGACAGTCAGATCAGCTGATTAGGGCACACTGGGGCCTGTTGCCGTAGTGACAGATGGCAAGATACGGTAATCAGCTGTCAAAAGGGGAGCAGACAATGGTCGGAAAAAGAGACTGGAAACATTCTTTGTTTTTTTACATATCGTCATATAGCACATTTGTATCGGAAAGTGACTTGACAAGTGGGGCTGAGAACAAACATACAGCATACAACCCAAAATAAAATTGTGGGCAGCTGTGCGACTGGATGGAGTGCTGTCGGACTGTAATAGCGCTGTAATATTTGGGGACTAAAACCTCTGTTTTGGGTCAGAGCTGCTAGATTCTCCTGATCAGATAGTCAGTCAGGAGGGAGGGTTGACACAAGTTGACACATAGTTAAAAGCTAGTATCACGTAGCTAATGAATGTATTTATGTATTTGCTAATTAGTTTGAGGTTGAAGTTGCGTGAATTTACATCTCTGTAGACTCGGCAGCATGCATGCCTCTGGTAGTTCACAAAGTGCCGTGTTACAGGATTAGCCGATGGCTTTGTGGATTCATCATTGAACTACTTGTGATGACTCCCGATTATACAGTACGTGACATTCAAGAAATATTCGTCTAATCCGCTGGACTTTTGACCTCCGCAGTCAGCAAAGGGGGTGGGGGGGGGGGGGGGGAGTCAACATCGTAATAACAAAATGATTTAGTGAGTCGAATCCAGCCGGACGATTACATCCATGGCTGACTACGAGCTACCTCCAATGGCCCAGCGACATTGCGGTGTTGATCCATTTAATTTTCAGCCTTCATCTTCCACCTCATTCCCTCTATCTCTCCTGACCAGCCTGTTTTGCTCTTCTCTTCCCCGTCCAACCCCATTTACTTCATCGTCACCCCTCCATAAATTCTCCCATCCATACCCCCCCCCCCCATCTCTCTTTCGCTCTCTCTCTCCCTTTCTCTCTCTCTCTCTCTCTCTCTCTCTCTCTCCTCTCTCTCTCTCTCTCTCTCTGTCTCTGTCTCTGTCTCTGTCTCTGTCTCTTTCTTGTCTTCATGTACCCTCTTCTTCTCCTCCTCATTGGGTTCCTTAATGCCTAATGCTTGCTCCATTAGCCCCACCTGACGACTGCGTTGGTAATTGCAAATACATTTAGTGATGGTCCGTGACCTGCACGCACAATGAGAAATAAATAAGCAGTTAGGCCAAGCAGAAAGAGACATTAGCCGGCCTTGTACCGCGCCCCTCCCACTCTCGCTCTCACACACACACACACACACACACACACACACACACACACACACACACACACACACACACACACACACACACACACACACACACACACACACACACACACACTTCCAGTTGCCAGCATCGTGCCATTCAGAGCAGCGATATAGACACGCATGTGAGCGTCATCACACGCTCGGCAGGGCTGAGCTGCTTCTTCTGATCGTTGGAGGTGTACACGGGGCACTTGGAGTTAGATAACTCCTCTCTTTGCTCTCACTCTCTCTCTCTCTCGTGGTCCTTCGCTTGCACGCTCTCTCTCTCTCTCTGTCTCTGTCTCTCTCTGTCTGTCTCTCTCTCTCTCTCTCTCTCTCTCTCTCTCTCTCTCTGTCTCGCACCCTGCCATATTGTGCAACAGGATGCTTTAAAAGAATGAATCGATACACACTCTCTCTCTCTCTCTCCCTCTTTCAGTGTGTGATGTAGCCAGAGTGGAAAACACATTACTCCTGCACCTCTCTGCACATCTGATTTCCCGTCTGTCCGGATACTCCGCAGCCTCCCTTTCCTCTCTCTCTCTCTCTCTCTCTCTCTCTCTCTCTCTCTCTCTCTCTCTCTCTCTCTCTCTCTCTCTCTCTCTCTCTCTCTCTCTCTCTCTCTCTCTCTCTCTCCTCTCTCTCTCTCTCTCTCTCTCTCTCTCTCTCTCTCTCTCTCTCTCTCTCTCTCTCTCTCTCTCTCTCTCTCTCTCTCTCTCTCTCTCTCTCTCTTTTGTCTGCCTTAATGGGTCACACGTCCAGGAACCATTTGAATTGAGCCGCGGGGCTGAATCTGGAGTCCCCTGGTGGTCTACCCCCCTCCTTTTTCAAAAAGGCGTAGCCCCCACGCCGATGAGCCCCATTATCCAGGTATTGTAATGTAATGTAGTTTACTGTAGGGCTGTTCGGGTACAGAGTGGGTTGTTTGTGGTGTTGTTGTTGTATGTTTGAATATTGATTTATTGTTTGGCATGGAGGATTTGCTTTCCTGTTCACACAAAGCGGATGAGTCATGAGTCTGGTATGGTATTGTATTAAGACTGAGGAGTGGTTGGTCATGTGGGTAATGTTTGTGCTGCGTGCGTGTGTGCATGGATATGTGGCGGTTATTGGTAAACCAAAACGCAAGCTTAGTTATCTAAGCTTGCGTTTTGATTACTATTACAACCCCCTTGTCAACGACAAGATAATGTGTTGTACAACGAGGCATTTGTTCCGTGTCAGGTTTTTTTTGTCCCCATGTCGTGCCCATGTGGCACGTCGAATGTGTTGAATCTCCGATCATCCGACTCTGGATCTTGACAAAGGATTTGGGGTTGTTTGCCTGAGCTATCTGGAACAGTCTTCCGTGAGCCAATGTCGATAGCAGACCATAGTGGCGAAAGATCAATGTGTTGACGCAGGCTTCCTGCTGCCAGCTCCTGGTCTCCACGGCCTGCCTCAAAATGTGCAGGTTACACCGATTGGCAACACAAAGAATAGGTGTGAATAGGTTGGGAAAGTGTGAATTGGACTGGTCCAACCCCCTGCAAAGCACTGGTAAAGAAGATGAATGGATGCAGGATGGGTGGATGTTGTTGATTGTGTAGTGCACACAAACAACGCAGAATGCACACACATAAACACACCATGCCTGAGATGGGTCCTTTTAAGCATGAATATTTCCCAGTGTGCAGGAATAGCGTTAACTAATGTGTTTGCTGCTATGTCAATCTGCTATGCTGCTATGTCAATCCTTCCATTGTAGCGCATTTATACTCTGCGATTTATGATAAACGGTAAACCTGTTCACAGATGGCAATTGTGTTATACAAATTAATTAGTAAGAGGTTAAGAGACTGCTGTCTATAAAGGAAATAGCTGAACTATTGAAGTGTGTTTGGGGATCTTCCTCCAAGCACCTCATTCCATGGTACTTGGAGATTTTAGTACACATGGAGAACTAGAACTTACTCTTTTATAACAAAAATATAAAATAACATTATGGCTTTTACGGTTGTTATTATTAGCTTTTTCGGTTACATCACTCTTCCTGCATCTCCCTCGGTGGGTAGTAGGGCTGACAGACGGAATGTGCTTTTTCAACAGGGTCGGATAGATCAACCAAACACACCAGCAGCAACACACTGGGGCCCTAAGACCTTTCGGTCATGGCCTATGACCTTTTGGTATACCTCCCCTGCCCTAGCATTCAAAACTGCCAGTCTTTATTAACTCTGTGTGTCTGACTGACAGACATGTGAGGGTTTACACATGGGAGACCAGCACACCACGAGGCTCCATGCCAGTGCCACGGGGGGGAGGCTGGCTGGCTGTGTTTTTTTTGTTGTTGTTGTGAGGGGCTTGGGCCCTTCCTTACGCATGAAGCCACTTGTGCTGCCTTTCACATGCAAGAGAAGCTGTGCGCTGGAACAAGGGGGGGAGGGGAGGGGAGGGGGGGGGGGAGAGTAGAGTCGTCTGCCAGCATTGTGAGGGTGGAGGTGGAGGGTGATCTCGGCTTGAGGTGTTGCTGGGCTCCCTCCCTCCCCCCCACGGGTCCCCTTTTGTCCTCTTGTGGGCCCGCCCCCACGTATCATGGAGGAGGGGGGGGGGGGGGGGGGGGGGGGGGGGGGGGGGGGGCGGAGGACAGATATAAGCTATAACTAACTGAGTGTAGACTGCTGCCACTATCATAACATTGTCACCCATTTTAGATTCAAGATTCAAGATTTTTTTATTTGCCATATACAACTATAGTACAATGGAACGCTTACTCCCCATTCCCGCCCGCAGTATGAATTCCCTACAATTTAACACTATATACTATACTTATACTATTAACTTACACTATCATACTTTTGCTGGACTTTCTGGACTCATTACAGTAACTGCACTGTATTCATGATGCTGCTATGATGATGTCACTGTATTGTTATTTATTATATATTTATTGTGCGTATTATTGTTATTGTATAGTGTTGTTTAAGTATTTACTATAGTGTAGTGTAGTATATATAGTATTTTATAGTATAGCATATCGTAAGTCTTATAAAGTGTGGTTTATAGTATAGTATTGTAAGTATAGAATTGTTGTTGAAATTCATTCAGTGGGAGTACATGGGGAGTAAGCATTCTGTTGTAAGCATTCCGTTGTATGGGCAAATGAAAGTCACATCTTGAATCTTGAGATAGGGAGTGGAGGACAGATATGAACTCCTCCATCTTTATATGATGAAGGAGCGCGGGGGGGGGGGGTAGGGAGGGAGGGAGGGGTCATGCACTCCTCTATCTGTGAGTGTGATCTGTGCCGCTGAAAAGAATCCATGCCCCACCACCCCACCCTCACCCCATCTATCTGGAACGACGGTCACACCCGGGGAACAGAGCAGGGGTGACCCCCCCCCCCCCCAGGCATTGCTTCCAGAGCACCCCCTACAGCACTCCCCCACTGTGTGTGTGTGTGTGTGTGTGTGTGTGTGTGTGTGTGTGTGTGTGTGTGTGTGTGTGTGTGTGTGTGTGTGTGTGTGCGCTCGCTCACAGGGGGGTCTTTATCTGCGTCTTGGCGTGTCCATCCTCTTTATATCGGTATATTATATTCCATGTGTATTATAGCTGAGCTATGATTGCAGGGGTAAGCCACCTGTTCACGCCAGCTCTCTCTCTCTCTGTCATCAGTCACATGCCTCTATATTTAGCCGTGGCGCTGTGAGGCTAACAATGACGGCGGGAAGTGTTAATTTTTCCTTACTTATGTTTTATTGCATGTATTCGTCACTGGCCTTGTCATTTTCACGGTGTGCACACTTTTGAGAACAGTTGGGAAAAGTTATTATCGTACAGGATGAGGTTTTTTCACCGTTGGATACGCCATCGTAATGCTTCCTGTTAAAAAGTGTGCTAATAAGTAACGGTGGAACGGGGCGGGTTGGAGATACGTGGGGCTATCATGCTATTGCATGACCTCACATAACTTCCCCTTTAACTCTGCAACCTGAAAACAGCAGCTCCCACCACTGCTTCCCCTTGCCCTCTCCCTCCCTCCCTCCCCCACCTCTCTCTCTCTCTCTCCCACCCACCCCCACCTCCCTCCCTCTCTCTCTCTCTCTCCCCCTCACTGAAGTCAAGTGTGATTTTAATGGTGTTTTTTTTTTAATTGATGATGAAAACCGAGCAAACCGAGCAGCTTCGTCCGGTCCATCCCCACAAGCAACCAGGTGCCAGTGGGCCTGAGTGCTGAGTAAGGGCAAAGTCTCTGGCTAAATACGGGGAAACCTGGCTGGCTGCTGGGGGGGGGGGGGGGGGTGGGTCGTGTTGTTGAATATTTCAGTGGAAGCAGCACTGGTTGTTTGCAGGGATGTTCACATAGTGCCGCTAGCTGCTGCTGCTGCTGTTGCTTCTTCCACCACCACAACCCCCCATGCCCACCCCCTCCCCCCAACCCCCCTCTGTGGTCCAAGCAGGGGGAGCAGTGCATTTGTAGCCATGAATACGCGCTAACGCGTTAAGCATGCGTGCCTAGCTTTATTAAACTGTTCGTCCCCTCCCCACAACCTTATAACTGCTTGCATTTTTTTCTCTCTCTCTCTCTCTCTGTCTCTCTGTCTCTCGTCTCTCTCTCTCTCTCTACTTGTCGCTCTCTCTCTCTCTCTACTTGCCTCTCTCTCTCTCTCTCTCTCTCTCTCTCTCTCTCTCTCTCTCTCTCTCTCTCTCTCTCTCTCTCTCTCCTCCTCTCATCTCTCTCCTCTCTCTCTCTCTCTCTCTCCTCTCTCTCTCTCTCTCTCTCTCTCTCTCTCTCTCTCTCTCTCTCTCTCTACTTGTCGCTCTCCTGCTCTTGCGGTGTGCTTTATTAATTATTATGGCATGCTTTAAAATAGCATTAAAAAGCAACTGAAGTGACATTGTGGCCTCTTTGATGTGCAATATCAGGATATTAGCGTTTGATGAAGCATGTGCATTGAGCCCATGGAACTGGATTTGCAATAGAGGAGGAAGTACTTAGAAGATGCCTTGCTGCTGTCATCAATATTTGTCATGATTTGAGCAATATGCATGCACACACACACACACACACACACACACACACCACACACACACACACACACCCACACACACACACACACACACACACACCACACACACACACACACACCACACACACACACACACACACACAACTGTGTGTTTACCACTATGTATCATTGGTTTAATCTCTGTATATGATCACAAGGAAATAATGCTGGGGCCAGTGTTATTTTTTGATATCTTTGTACGTCCCTGTGAGGTTCTGTATCAGTGTTATAATGTATGCATTATGCGCCATTCTGTGTAAGTGTTGTGCGTATATGTTGTGCACGATTCTCCGTATGTGTTGGTTGTGTGTGTGTGTGTGTACTCGTTTGTGCTCCAGTTTTTCAGGGTGTGTCCCAGTGTTCAATGTCCTCTCCCTGTTGTCACCGGTAACCGGACACCACTTTCTCCTCGAGTTGTCCCGAATCAGGAGAATATCCATGCTTGTATTTATTTAAAATCTACGTGGCTGACACGGGAATGGTTTGTCAAATGTGCAAAAGTGCGATGAAGTTACTAATCCAATCGTAACGCAACGCAATGCCACGAGACACCTGCATGTTGTGCTAGTGCTAGCAACACACTTCCGCAGCGACACGTGACATGGGGATTTTTAGGATTTTTAAGGATGTTATTCTGCTGTATAAATGTGTGTGTGTGTGTGTGTGTGTGTGTATATATATATAATTTTTGGGGGATTTTTGTATTTATTTCTATATTTTTGTGTTTGACATTTTTTTGACTGACTCGTGAGTGTGCTCTTTCTATTACCCGATGCTGGTTAAATGCTTCTGCTTTAGAAGCAGCCTCCTTACCTGAGGTAACCTGAGATCGCTGTCGCTCCAGAGCCCCCTCCCCCCCCCCCCCCCTGACAGAGACCCTAATGCATCCCCTCAGTCAGCAGCCACGAGGACTATGATGATGATCTGCTTTTAGGTGGAACATGATGAGTCTGCCATCACCTGAGGACAGCCCTCCTGTGAAGACGGATACACTGGTGATTTGTGAATACAGCGATATGGATGCAATATTAAAGGCTATATAACATTGTGGAATATTTTGCATGAATCCTCTCAACCCAAGCAGCTCCACTTCAGTCACGCTAAAGTGCGTGTGCACACACACACACACACACACACACACACATGAGCTATTAATCTTGTTCATAAATAATGCAGGCTCCATTCTGACGGCACTCTAGAGTATTTGCCCCTGAGCAAACTGGGTGGTGACTGCAAGGGAATTGTGAGAGAGTGTGTGTGTGTGTGCGCAAGAGTTTGTGTATGTGCGCAAGAGTGTGTGTGTGTGTGTGTTAAAAGATCAAATAATTGACTCCATCTCGTCGTGCCTCCAAGTGTAAATGTTGTGCTTTCTGCACCTAATGCATTCATTTTGGTTCCTGCGCTTCAAAACACTTGCTCTTAAAGTTGCATAAATAACATTGAGGCACACTCTACCCTTAAGAGGCTGTGAAATCTCATTTAATGTGTGTAAACAAGTCTTGATGTATAATATATATATATATATATATATATATATATATGATCAACATCAGTGTTGAATTATGATTCGATTAGAGTTGTAGAAAAGTACTAGGGGCTATTCACAACGGTGTCACAGCAGGGTAAAGCCAGATGTACCTTTATAAGATTGGGTTGTTTCATCTTGTTGTCTGTCTACCTGTGGTTGTTGTGACCACAGTGGGTGGGTGGATGATAATTGATACGTCGCTAAGGTTGTGTTCAAATGGAAATGTCGTACGTCGTCGTGTTCTATCTCAGATCACTGATTAATATTGTTATTATTCTAAAGAGGCTCGGTATCTGAATCAGACAAGTGATCTGATTTAATACGATGATCTGATGATCCTATTAAGAGTAGTAGAGGTGTTATAATTTGATGGGAGGTTGATTAAGGGGTTGATTATCTTAACACAGAACGAGAGGCTGATATGGAGGCTGATTATCATAATATCAGAACAGGGGCTGCTGGTTATCCTAATTGGACTAGTAAGGGTGATTATATTATTAGTGCAATAGCGCAGAACATGGCTCGCTTACAACACTACTCTACAATGACCATTACTGTTGATTCAAGCTGCTGTACAGCCGATCTCTATAGTTCCATCTGTTTTCTATTCCCCTTTCTCTTACCATAGAAAAAATTCAGCTTCACCCAAATGCATTATTTCCACTTTTTTTATACTATACTATACCTTATACTATAACCTTTTTAAAATACTAGTAGCAGATCCTGTCTTTGCTTCTAATCGCATGAGTTTTACGATGCCTTCGGCTAACATCGAAAGCGTGTTGTAAGTGTTGCCTGAGGCCCGTGTGTAACAAACCCACATCACACCATGGTGGTAACACAAAAATAACAGTTTGTTTACGTTTGCTACACTTGTTTGCTCTTGCTGCCAGCTGTCAGATGGTGGTCTCACATTGACTCGGCAAGACAGGCTAATTACACCAGCTAGTGGCGCCGTGACATGCATTGCGATGCATATTTGTAATGCGTTTTAATGAGCCAGCCAAAGCTGCTAGGATCTCTTGGTTTCTCACAGCCAGATAGATGCCTGAAGTTCAGTTGTCTGCTCTTCTCGTATACGGTGTATATATGGAGACACTTTACCCCGCCCTGCTGTGAGGCCAGAGAAGGGATCTGAGAGAAAAGGGAGAATCCATGTCACCGTCTTGTGCGCAGTCGCTTATGAAATGTCAAGGGCAGGTTTTTAAAAAGGTGTGTGTGTGTGTGTGTGTGTGTGTGTGTGTGTGTGTGTGTGTGTGTGTGTGTGTGTGTGTGTGTGTGTGTGTGTGTGTGTGTGTGTGTGTGTGTGTGTGTGTGTGTGTGTGTGTGTGTGTGTGTGTGTGTGTGTGTGTGTGTGTGTGTGTGTGTGTGTGTGTGGATGTCTGCTTCACCGGACGTGCATTTAACCTACTCCTGTTGTCTTTATGTAGGCTACTGTGAGAGAGAGAGAGAGAGAGCGAGAGAGAGAGGGAGGTGCGCACTATGAACATACACATGGGGGCTAATGGATGACAACTACAAAGCCTTGTTTAGTTCAGAGTGAACTGTAGCGTGCTGTGCTTGTGCTGCTGTGCTGCTGACTGTGGTTTTCCCGGGCACTGGTTCCCAGGCTAGCAGTGCGTGCGTGAAGCTATTCTGGGAAACGTGGCTTTAGCCCGCCTGCGCCTCTCAGAGAGCCGATCAACAACACCCGAATACAACTGCTACCACTGCTACGTCCACGCCTCCACCCCAACAGAAACACCTAAGGACTGACTCGTGACCTGCTCTGTTGAGACTCCGGAGTGGGGAGAGAAGGGGAAGGAGGTGGGGGATATTATGGAGATGTTCGGAGCGTTTAATGGGGCGTGGATCAGGACTGCGATGCCCTCATTACTCTCTGTGACTCTCGCTGCTAAAGAGAGCAGTGGCATTAGCCGCCTGTGACATTCTCTCTCTCTCTCTCTCTCTCTCTCTCTCTCTCTCTCTCTCTCTCTCTCTCTCTCTCCTCTCTCTCTCTCTCTCTCTCTCTCTCTCTCTCTCTCTCTCTCTCTCTCTCTCTCTCTCTCTCTCTCTCTCGGTCCTGTCTGACAGGAGGGCCTAGGAGGGGGTAATCACCATGCACATTGCAATAATGAATATGGAAAGTGAGGGGTATAGGGTAAGTGTTTTTGGTTGGTGAGGGTGGTGGGCGGGATCTTTAAAAATTTACGCGGTACTCACCAAGTAATGGTGAGTACCGCGGTACTCACCATACTTGGTGAGTACCAAGCTTTACGTGCCGGCCTCTTCTGATGGCTACATTGGTTTAAACGATTAGTACATAAAACACACGCACACACACACACTTTCACACTTTTAGATGAGAGGTTAGGCTTCCGTTATCCCGTTTGATTAGAATGCTTGTTTACTTGACCTAGTGTGTGTGTGTGTGTGTGTGTGTGTGTGAAGTGGCTCCATGAATAAACAAGGGGACAGCATTGGATTGCTATGTAGCTCGTTCAAACAGCAGCGTTAGCTGTACATTTCATTTAGCTGTGTACATTTTGGTTTCTCATTAGCTGCCAGCTTAGACATGGGGAATATAATTGTGGAGTGTGTGTGTAGTTGGTGGCTGGTTTAAGCAGCCTTACCTAGCCTTAATTGGACTGATTGGCTGGTGAGGCTGCACACCTGTAGGTCCTTGTTGATCAAGGCTCACAGGTTAAAACAGCCACCACCACACACACTCGAGGAAGAGCTCTAGCACGTTCCATCTGCTTTGTTCACAACTATTCAAACTTTTGCAATAAACCGGATTCCTCATCAACCTGTGTTCTTGTCTCTGGGAGGAGCCCTCAAGTAGCCATGTTAATGGCTGGTGGCAGCGTCGTAATCTGCTACAATAATATAAACACACAGACTATCTTCTATCTTCTATCTATCTATATCCCATCATCTATATATGACCCGGGTGTCCGTTCTTAAAATACACAAGACGGACACGTCGTCCGCCTGTCCCCGGGTACGATAAAGAGTTTCACGGTGTTGTTTTGTGTGATGACCTGCCTCCTCCTATCGCCACCGGTGGACTGTTGGCAGACAAACAACAACAGCAGCAGCACTCCAACCAACCCCCCCCAACCAACCATTAGCTCACAGCTAACTGCCGGGAGCCGCCTCATAGAGGCTTGTGGTGTGGGTGGGCCCCTTGCCGTGTGTGTGGGTGTAATGTGTGTCTTTATTTGTTTGTTATTAGCATTCCACCCCCACTCTGCTCCATGTGGATGTAGATTACCCCCCTCCCCTAATCTGTCAGAATGTGGGTGTTTTTGGGCGGAGGGTTGTGGAGGGGCAGACTTACACACGCACACACGCACACACACTGTATATACACACACACAGACTGTATAACACACGCACACGCACACACTGTATACACACACACACACACACATCGTGCTCAAGGGCGGAATTTTCCGGTGCCTTAAACTGGCCTTGTGTCGTGTCCCTCTGTTCTGTGAGAGGCTGCAGAGAAGCCAGCCATCTGGCCCCGGCGCAGCTAGAGCACCAGGGAAGGAGCAGAGTAAAGACCAGCCTCGCGCCGCCACCGCCGCTCTGTCACTTGTTTCCCTGTGCGCCTTGCCTTGCCTCTTGCCTCTTGCCTCTGCACCACTCCGTTCCCTGCTCCATCTTCATCTCATGGGGCGGGGCTGCCGTCTCAGCCCCCTAGTCCTACTCTCCGCGACGGTGATGCTGTCGTGGACCGGAGCACTGGTCGTCCTGGTCCTGGTCCACAACACAGTCTCAGTATGCATGCATGTCTCTCTGGCACCACTGCACCTTGTACTTGTATACCATGGTCCCTCCCATGGTCAGCTTTGACTCCGGTTTTCCTCTGCTATTTACGTGAAGTGTGAGAGTGAAAAGTATAGATTTGCGGCCTGGTAAGTGCATGCAGGTACGCATGTATTCCATGCGTATGCAGGATTCCCGCTGTGATGGAAGAAACGCATGCATTAGCAATCCCACTGAGCAATCACATGTGTGCTTCTTGAAGCTGGTTCGCCTCTCCCCTCGCCGGTTGTGGGCTGCTTGACGAATTGGCGTCCGTTTGTAATTTAATCGGATTTGGTGGAGGCGAATGTAAAACCACTTGATTTTGACCCCGGCTTTTTGCTCAACATCGGCTTGTAAACACCTGATACGCTGCGCTTTTGTTACCGAAAACCCAGGGCGCGTCATTCAGCAACTGACCACCCTGGCGTCTGTGTTCCTCTGTTTCGCAGGTCGGACTCCTCTTCCCCCGGAGGGATCGCGTGTCGGCTGCAGTCTTCAGCTGCCAGTCCGGGAGTTATCTCCTGACAGGCGCCCCCGGTCTGGGAACGTTACCGCTGGACAGTCTGGTGAGGAACCGACAGCAACTCTTCTTCTTCTTCTTCTTCTCCCCCTTCTCTGTGTCCCCGGTTGCTCATGTCTTCCATCTGCTCCATGAAATGATCTGCGGAGATGTGTGTGTGTGTGTGTGTGTGGGTGTGTGTGTCGGCGTGTGTGTGTGTGTCAGAGCGTGCTGTTAGGTATATTGCGAGCGCTGTGAGAACCCTCTCCGAGGTAAGGACTAAAAGAACTAACGTCACACCGGATTATGTCAGCATCAGCGCTCACAGTCCCGAGCCATGCACAACAAGGGTGTGTGTGTGTGTGTGTGTGTGTGTGTGTGTGTGTGTGTGTGTGTGTGTGTGTGTGTGTGTGTGTGTGTGTGTGTGTGTGTGTGTGTGGTGTGTGTGTGTGTGTGTGTGTGTGTGTGTGTGTGTGTGTGTGTGTGTGTGTGTGTGTGTGTGTGTGTGTGTGTGTGTGTGTGTGTGTCTTCATGAAACCTCAGTTTCATGAAGTATCACTTCTCTCAGATCCTATACATCACAAGCCGCCACCACCACCACCACCCTCTTTCTCACGGCGCTTTGATCCATGCTCACTTAACGCCCCTCCCGCAAATGGCTTGGCTTTAGATTTGCTCTCATTAAACATTTAAAAGTCAATCTAAGTCCCGCGCCACAGGCCAACCTGTACGAGTCAGTCACATTGTGGTGGTGAGCGTGTGTCTCCTTGTGTGTAAATACTAGTACGTGTGTGTGTGTGTGTGTGTGTGTCTTCTTTTGTGTTAATACAATTGTGTGTGTGTGTGTGTGTGTTATGAAGTACACAGGTGTTAATGGCCACGCCGTTACCATGGTACCATGTATGGATCACAAAGCATAGGGCGCTGGGCTCTGATGGTTCAGCATGTGTGGTAATATTATAATAGCCGTCTCATGACAGGACACATTAGGATGCATTAGATGCAAACGTACACGCCCGCTATTATTAGAGTAGACCACACGTGTGTGTGTGTGTGTGTCTGTTTATGCATGCCATCCGTATAGCCCAGCACACACACACACACACACACACACACACACACACACACACACACACACACACACACACACACACACACACACACACACACACACACACACACACACACACACACACACACACCTTCCCTGGAGCTGCATTCTCTCCTGGACGTAATTGCATTTTCAGGACCGTGTTTGGTTATGGAAACATGTTAATAATTAGAAGGAAAAAAAAAATAATCGACTAACGCCACAGCAAATGATGTACGGCGGTTAATAACATTTTGGTGTGTGTGTGTGTGTGTGTGTGTGTGTGTGTGTGTGTGTGTGTGTGTGTGTGTGTGTGTGTGTGTGTGTGTGTGTGTGTGTGTGTGTGTGTGTGTGTGTGTGTGTGTGTGTGTGTGTGTGTGTGTGTGTGTGTGTGTGTGTGATACTTACTGTATCACAGTGTAACTCTATACAACCTATGCACTGGGCTCTGTAGGTAAAGCATGTGACCTTAACCAACAGAGACGGTTGACAGATGAACGCAGGCCGCTCAGGGCGGAGGATGACCTGACTTATAATGAGATCTTGCAAGGTGACAGCAAGACAGCCGCCCACGGGCTCTCTTTGTCTATGGCAGACTCTCTCTCCCCCTCACGCGCACACACACACACACACACATACACTACACGCACACGCACATTGACTCAAAAGTCTTCCTGGGTCCAGAGAGGGAAAGAGATGACCTTTCGTAACCGGAGGTCACCAATGAGACCCTCTACCCCTCACCTACATCCCCATGACCCCCCCCCCGGCAAACAACAATATCCCCCAATCCTGCGATCTGATCGGCCCCGGATCCCAATTACGATGAGTGTGCGGCTGGGTTTGCAATGTGCTGACACGGCATGGTGAAGCGGTGCTCTGGGAGAATCCAGCTCCATGTTTAATTAGCCTGGGTCCGAGGGTCCCCCCCCCACCCCCCCCCCTAGTGGGAGTGGATGAAGGGAGCGGTCAAAGGGACCATACCGGGAGATCCAGACCCCTTGCTGTGCCTCCTATTAATCCTCTCTCTTAACCCCAGCCCCCCCCCCCCACCCCCTGCTGGCATTCTCCTCCTAATAGACAGTAATGCCGATGTCCCCCCCGGCTGCCCCTGAGCTACCCTCCGCCGCTCTGAGCAATACATCCATTAGTTTTGGACCGGTGGTGGGGAATGAAGAGAAGGCGCTTTGAAAGTCGGGGGGGGGGGGGGGGAATGCAAAACCGGGAGAGACGGGACGGGACGGGAGGGGGGGGGGGGCGGAACGGAACAGAAAGAGACAAGATGCTCATTCGTCAGCGCCAGGCGCCACCCCGCTCCGACCACTGTGTTGCCGCCATCTCCCCCGCGGTCCCCCTACACCTCGTCCACCTACACATTTCCTCTCTGTTCCGCCTATATACTCTTCCTTCTCCTCCTCCTCCTCCTCCTCCTCCTCCTCCTCCTCCTCCTCCTCCTCCTCCTCCTCCTCCTCCTCCTCCCTCTCTTCCTCCTCCCCCTGGTCGACTCTCAGTCCCCCTGTCCTGTCGTGGTGATGCATGTGTATTGCTGGATGGTGAGCTTTGGGGGACTGCATTCCACCGAGGAGATGAACCCTCACTGAACCTCTTCCTTTTGTGTGTCTCTTCCCTGAAGGATTTGATGGTACATTTGTGTCATCATGTCATTGAGTGAGGCCAAACTTGCATTTTGCCTTTTATTTATTTTTTATATCAAGACAAATAGATGGCACTTTGTACTTGGCGTTCTAGGACATGCTTTTTTTGGTTGTTGAACCATTCCAATAATACATCTATTATAGATGAATGAACTTAACTTCCACCATTATGAGACTATAGTTAATATCGTAGTAAAACCATTGCTAAAAATATATTCATCTAAATATATATATATATATATATATATATAAATATAAGGTACCAGACCTTTTTGCTGTGTAGCACTTTCTTATTCTCATTTCATTATGAAAACAAGTTACAAAACAA
>CM051000.1:13423013-13450513 GCA_027704905.1 Muraenolepis orangiensis | reverse complement strand
CCAGCGCAAGCTGCATATGTACAGTATGTTGAATATGTATTACCGGACTACTCAAGACCGCATTCTCCTTCTTGTCTATTTATGCAAATAAGGGAAGAGTTGGGCAGAGAGAGGAAAGGGGAGACTGTTGTCTAGGGGGAGAGAGAGAGAGAATGAAGGCTAAGTTGAGGTCGCCCGAGAGGCCAAGAGGAGTTCATTATCCGTCTCCTCTCCTATCAACGTCTCTAACGCAGGAAGTCCCAGCTGATGATGATCCCCAAATTCAGTCTCTATCACCCTCCCCTGATTAGCACAATGCAACAAAAAAAAAGACGCGGGCCGCTAACGACCCCCGCGGGTGGGGGGAGGGGGAGGGGGAGGGTTAGGGGGGGGGGTGGGATGGGAATCTGCTTTCAGCTGCTAATTACATTATCATATGTTCCCGGGGCATGCGCGCTCGACTGACAACGGCGGACAAAGATACCCCACGAGCATAGCCACATAGCAGGCGGACACCTCCTTTCACGCACGGAGACGACGGCGTTCCCCTCGGCGTGTGTTCCCTAATCCCTCAGCTACATTGGACATTGGTTTGTCCGCCCGCCCACTCGCTCGCTTCCAGCCACCCACACCACACGTCCCTGTCCTGTCCTGTCCTGTCCTGTCGCCAGTCCTGTCCTGTCCTGTCCTGTCCAGTCGTCCTGTCCTGTCCGTCAGTCCTGTCCTATGACGGATTGCGCTCAGCAGGCATGTGAGTCAGGGATCTTCCGGACGCCCTCTGGGTGACCTCGTTCTATGTACGGGGGGGGGCCAGGGATGAGCCCACTCTACCGTTCACAGTTGTCAACGCCATCCGCACAATGTGTAACTCTTTTGTGCTGTGCCCCTGCAGTCAACAACAAAAAAAAGAAAAAAAAGACATATAAAACCCACCCTGCCTATTAAATTCCTCTTTAGTGGACCTGTCCCTCATTTTTATACGCTCCCTGGTTTCTTTTTTTTTTTTCCATTTTTTATGAGTGTTTAGGGCTAAAAGGCCCACACACCTCCACAACAAGATCCCAGCACAGGGACGTACGACAGGGACGTACGACAGGGACGTACGCAGCCACCCCCCCCCTCCTCTCCTGGTTAAAGTCCCCTCTTTGTGTATAAATCGATCCACCAGCTTTCTCCCCCCCGACCCCCCAGCTTGTGTGGTCCTTAACTCTTGTGTGTGTGTGTGTGTGTGTGTGTGTGTGTGTGTGTGTGTGTGTGTGTGTGTGTGTGTGTGTGTGTGTGTGTGTGTGTGTGTGTGTGTGGTGTGTGTGTGTGTGTGTGTGTGTGTGTGTGTGTGTGTGTGTGTGTGTGTGTGTGTGTGTGTGTGTGTGTGTGTGTGTGTTCTTTTTTTTTTATTGTTTTCAGCACTTCCCTTCTCACATTTTACATTTCTACGACCGGCGTATTGCCTATCCTGTC
Source organism: Muraenolepis orangiensis (assembly GCA_027704905.1). Taxonomy (NCBI): domain Eukaryota; kingdom Metazoa; phylum Chordata; class Actinopteri; order Gadiformes; family Muraenolepididae; genus Muraenolepis; species Muraenolepis orangiensis. The sequence goes on along the minus strand of CM051000.1, from coordinate 13,449,076 downwards.
ACTCTGTGGGCTTTTTAATAGCCGCAAGAGAATCGTCGAGGGAGGCGGGAGGCGGGGGGGGTTAAGTTTTTTTTTATTTTTATGTAGGCGATTCTGTCGCAGAGTCCTTTCCAAAGTACATCCATAAACGTCAAATAAAGAGTGCGGATAATACAGTTCTTTATTTGACCGCGTGTTGTATTAGCGAGTGTACCGATGTCCCTGGCGGCGGCGGTGGCGGCGCTTCACCCAGGGGTGATGTGTCCAAAGGCTTTTGGATGTCTGTCCCCCCCCCCCCCCCCCCCCGCCCTTGACCCCCCCCAGAAGAAACAAACATGGAACATTCACCCCCCCTTGACACCCCCCCCCCCCCCCCCAGAAGAAACAAACATGGAACATTCCTCCCCCCACACACCACACTGAAAACCTGAGTGCTGGGGGGGAGGGGAGGGAGGGGGGGGTGAATTCAACTACTACATCATGTCCTGTATGCGCTTTGATTTGTTCTTCCATTCCAATCTCGTCGAGCGGCCTAGAGAAGCACTTAACGGCAGGCTTGTCAAGGTGTGAAAGCTCAATAGCCTCGTCCTATTTACAAAGTCTCACCAGTCTGTCCCCATTCCTCTTGGCCCCCCCCCCCCCCCCACCCCTGAAGCCCGAGGTTTGGATTTTCTTTAGCTGTGACGGCGGTGGCGCCAGCGTGGGCGGCAGGGTTGCTCAGTCTGTTGGACAGTTCAAGTCCCCAGAAACACCTGGGCTCTGCCGAGGAGCCCTTGAGCAAGGCACCAGACACTCCTACACTGCTCCCCGAGTCGTTGTTTATACAATAGCGGCCCACTGCTACTGATACGATAGTATGGGTTACATACAGTACATGTACACACTGTGTGTATATGTATGTGACCAATAAAGAGGATAAAAAAAAATGTCCAGCTGCCAAGGCCAAACAAGTGTGTTTTTGGGCCCTGGCCGGACGCAAGAACACAACACACAGTGTGGCCTTCGTAGGACAATAGTGTGTAGCGCTCTTAGTTTGCAACCTTCGCTTTTTTCGGTTATCTACAGATAACCGTCCTGTCCTCGACTCAACATCCTGGACACCATGGCTTTGTTTTGAAGTAATGGGAACCTTTAAACCGCAATTAACGTGCAATTTTCTATGTTGCGTTTTTGTTAATGACTTGTGCTTTTTTTTTGTCAACTGCAAACTAACGGCCCATATATTTGACATGCAATGCCTTGTCGTTATATTATATCCAATCATGTATAATAGATTGTTTCTGTGTGATGTGATTGTATTTTCCCATTCCGCTTGATAATGAGAAAATACCAAAAGTTTACAAATGTGTCACTTTAATTTTTGATATATAAAACAACCAACTCATTATATAATATATGAATGAGTGCTTTGTGGAGAATATATTTTAAATAAACACATCTGCGTGTAACGGCCCAAGCACCGTGAGCTGAACTGATACACAGTAATACAAGAGGTCCGTCAGGGCTGTTTAAACGGCGAGCTTGCGAAGCCGCCGGAGGGTTCAGATGTCGCTCAGCAATAACACTTGGCTAGCGCCGCTATTCTCGCCTTGGCGGCACTCCTGCTCGACGAATGGCCGACTAAAACCGTCTCAAAACACGGGGCAGTGTATTGGTTGTGTCCTGAGTAGGGAGCCAGCCAAACAAACGTCCGTGGGTTTCCGACGGTTGTTCGGGGGGCGATTTTTAAAACTCCCCTCTCGCACATGACGGATGGTAGATATTTAAACCCAGCGTTCTCCCTTACTCCGTACCTGGGGCCCGGGGCCAAGGCACATGGTGGTGGTGTGGGTTGTTGTTGTTGTAAAGGGAAGACATTTCTTCCTAGCTCTCCCACCCCCCCCCCCCCCCCCCTCCATCCATTTTTTTGTTCCTGGCAGCACTATCCAGTTTTGCTTCCCTCCAGGCTTGTGTCTAATTACAGTGAAGTGGGATTAATGAATCCCATAGCAGGGACACAGGGCGGCACTCCCACACTAGTCATGCAGGCCTCTCCAGACAGATGCTACGCAGAGCAGGGGGGGGAGAGAGACCACGACGTGAGGTAGACGACATGGCGTGCGGAGCGTGGGGGTCCGATCAATTAATCGTGTGATTACAACATGTCCTTTTTGCTTTGTGCCCATGCAGCAAAGCTTTTGTGAAAGCGGTGTCCCGTGGCACAGCTGCACATCCGCTGTGTGTACTTTGTACTCATTTATCGTGAGGTTTTACCCTTTGTGTTCTGCATTTAATCCCACTTCAGCGTGCGTCTGTGTGTGTTCCTACTCCTCTGCCCTTTCATTCACCATGCCTCGATGTCATTAGCCGCACTGTTACACCCCGCCCGCACCTATGCACCCATACCCTGCATCTGGTTCCATGCCAAGCCACGTTCTGTTCCGCCCGGCGCGTGTGCAATGACAAAGGAAGTGGGCTCTAATCTAATGTAAACCTAATAATAATGTCACATTGTAACCGGCGCAGGATATCCCTTTAAACAGCAAATTGGCAGATAGTACTTGTGGTCTCGCAGTAATTGATTTGATCTCATTTTGCTCAGCAGTCGACTGTGGGCCAATAATAAACAACGCGTATTATGTATTTCTCAAGCCTTCTGTTTGCACCATATACTTTATTTTTTGGTTTTAGTGGAAAATACAACAGCGTGTGATTATGAAGGTGTAACACCGTAGGAAGGAATCTGTTTCACCCTGTGTTCTTTAGCGGAACAGCGATCATGAGACGGCAATGCGGTGCAGAGATCCTCTTGCTTGCCCATGTGATTGAGGATATTGACTTGATAAGAATTAAGGGCATTTCCATACAGAACCTAATGAGTTGAGTTGGTTTTTATAGCTTTATTAGCCGCACAGATTGACACAATTTGCTCTGGATATGTGTGGTTGAGTTTGTCTCGTCTGTCTGTGTCTCATCTTGTCTGACTGAAAAAGTCTGTAAGCCGATAAACCCCAAAAAAAACAAGCATTTAGTTAGAAGTTATTCGCCAATCAATGGGTTGTCAAACACTGTGCATAACGGTGCAGATAACGGTTGATTGACATTCACAATTCACGCCATGTCGGGTCTCCGTGGTCTGAGCCTGACTCGTTGTTCTTCTGTTTCCCCTCAGGTGAAAGAATGCCGCGGGGGCCAATGAGGGACTAAGCCCCACCTGAACACTCCTCCCCCATCCCCTCCCTCATCCCCTCCCCCCTTCGCCCTCCCTGACTCTCCCTTACCTCCCACCCCTCCTCCTCCTCCTCTTCCTACCCTCTTACCCCATCCCATCATGCACCTGCTGTGTCGCGGCCGTGTGAAGCTGCTGGTGGCATCCTTCACTGCCGTCATCCTCCTGACCTGGCTCTACCTGCTGGCTGGCAACCTGGAGAGTGAGTACCGTCACACGGGTGGGTGAACACGGAGGAGAAGTGTGGTTATTTGAACACTGGGAACGCTGGGGACGTGACACCCCCCCCCCCCCCCCCCACACACACACACACACACACCCCGCCTCCCCCCTCTCCCACCACCACCACCACCACCACCTTTTGAAATGGGTTTCGTGGTCGCCAACAGTTTTCAACAGTGTTCTGAGAAATACTCGCTTTTTACCAAGAAATGTTAAACTAACCAAAATGAGAATGCTTAAATTGTTTGCACAATCAAAAAACATACAATGCAATATTTAAAAAATAGAAGAAACCAATGTGATTTTGTTCCCCCCCCCAGGCCTACTGATTCTAAAACCAGAAAACATGGTCTTTTAATGCACCATTGGGAAATGTTTTCCTCCCTGTTATGATCTCCTCTGACCTCATACCGATCCATGCCTAAAATGGCATATTTTGAAGATGTGTTTTTCATCTGAGCAGTTATACCATCGCCTCTCTTTCAACACAAAGTGTTGCCCTGCGGGGAGAAGGGTTGTGATTGTAGTTTGGTGTTTGGTCTGTCTGGCATGTTTCTGAAGGAAAACAATATGTCAGAAAGTCTCTTTTTCGTCCTGGTGAACCTGTTACCAATCCAAGTGTTGCGGGACACTAATGTGGTGTGGTATCTGTTGATCGGTTATCATTGGCTATAGTAATGTATCAAATCTGAGTTCATTCTAAATCAAACTTGAACGCAATTTCAATTTCCCACTGCTTTTCCACTACAATTTCCATTTTGTTTTTTTCAACCACCAACGTCCTGGTCCACCTGTAGACCTCATGAACGCAGCGGAATTGAATCGGAGACGGAAGCCCAAACACGGAAGGCTCCAGGGAGACACTCCATGCCTGTAGCATGTTTACATTTAGATGAGATGTGGTTAGGAAACGGGATGGGTTCATGAAATGGTACAAAGACAAGTGGATTTGGTCGGAGGTAGCCGGGTGCAAACCAAAAACAATCAAGACACGACAAAATCAAAAAACCCAGTCATCATCAGACCGGTTTGACTTGACTTTTGTTTCACTCAGGAACGGTATCTGAGGTGAAGCTGTTCTGAATCATAACACGGGATAAGGAACCGCCAGGCGGAAATTGGTTTGTCTTATTATCCGTCTTCTGTAGCGTGTGAGACCTAGATTCAGGGAATTATTAATCCAACGTTTTTTTCCTAGACTCAGAGAACTCTATTTATTAGAGGCACTCGCAGACACAACATAATCATCTACCCAGACAGACAGACAGATCAAGGTACGCCCACATGCGTGTACACCCAGTCTCTCACACACAGTCACAACATCACAATCTCTCTTTCAACTATTTGTGCAATCATGAACCGGCTTAGGTGCACACACAGTAAGAGCCAAACCCTCAAGACCTTCGTATCAACAACCGAACAATACCTGAAAGCACAGTGCACACCTCAGAATCACAGTAGCACTCAGTCGTCCACCTGCCATATTCAGGCCTGAATGTATTGAGCAGTACAATCTTACTTTATTTTTTATTTATTACTGTTCAAATATTATACTGCTACTACTATATATCTTTAGTGTTTAACTTCAGCAGGACAAATGAGCCATTGCTGGAATATTCCTAACAAAAATACCCGGGTCTGCATATTTTCCAAGGCTTGGAAACAAATAGAATGTGTTACAAGTAGGGCTGAACGATATGGCAAGCAAACATAAATAATCATATTGTAACTCTTTCTGGCATACAATTGCGCTAGGATTCACTGTTTGTGGGTGAATGATCATTTTTGCAGCCCAATTTTACATTTTCACTGGATAAATCAATTCAAATGTTGCGACATTTCCGAGTCCGTACCAAAACAAACTTGTTTTGGTACATCTGGAGTAAAATACAAACACGCTTAGGCGAGGTCATCTCGGCAGCACTACCCGTGTTATAAATTACCATTTACACATTTTTACCCATCTCAAAAAAGTGCAGCTCCGGCGTTTTTTGTTGAGATATTGCACTCGGCCGTATTGCCATTCATTGTTGGGCCCTGCTAACATGATACTCCGTGGGGATAAAGGGACTATATATATATATGGTCTCTCTGAGAATATACCTGGGAGACTACACCTTGGACATCCATAACGGCCCCGCGGCTGCTGGGGTTTCCTGACTTTGCCGAGGAATTGTTGTCCTTCTTCCCTGGATTAGAAAAAATCCTGCTTGTGATGTCATTAACTGTGGGGGTTTTCTTCAAATATTTGCATTTGTAAATATGTTATGTATTTGTGTATTCCCTAATTTGTTAACATTTACTTTGTTATAAATATCAACTAAACTTTGTTGTAATTTTTTTTAAATCATTTTAAAAAATTTACAATTTGAATTTTCTCAAAAAACATTTCCACTTCTTCAGAGCTGGTGAGAACATTTAACTGTGCATCGTACACAACCTTTATACATGTGACAAAAAGACCAAATCAGAATCTGATTCCAACCCATTAGAAAAGAACACACTTTGTTTGTACCAAGTGGTGTGGCTGTAGGCCAATGGTTTTGTACGAGTATAAGATGGCGGAGTCTGAAACCATTTTGCGTTGTAGTACTTTTGCCATGAGGTTATATTTTGTCAGACTTTTTCCCTGAAAGAAATTCTGCCACCCAAATAACAGGCTCTCTGTGATTGGCTGAGGCAGATTGTGCCCCTCCCCCACCCCCTGTCCCCAGGAAGGGATGTATAGCATACCATCAGGACAACAGTCACACTAGGAACTGATCACAAGTGTCTGAAAGGCTCTGAGCTACCACTTACCTTATACAGTCTGTGCTGACAAATACGCCAATTAACAATACATACCCTGCATTTTGACTGTCAAACAAACCCATATCATCCTATCCACGCTATCCATCCTTGCTTCTAGCTCTGAGGATCTACGCTTTCCTGTTGTCGTCGCTCTTGTATTGAATATTTCATATAAATAAAGTATTGGTGGTTAGCGGTAGATTAAACAATTAAGTTGTTTCAAAAAATACGAGTTGCTTTACCTTGGGGAGGGGTTCCACACACACACACACACACACACACACACACACACACACACACACACACACACACACACACACACACACACACACACACACACACACACACACACACACACACACACACACACCAGCATAGCCCGCATATGACTATGACTGATGACTTGCCACAAGTAGTAATATATCCACTTTAGCTCATGGGAGAGAAATGATTGAGTGAGTGAGCTTTCTGAGTGCTTAAGTGCCCCAGGCCTGTGTGTGTGTGTGTGTGTGTGTGTGTGTGTGTGTGTGTGTGTGTGTGTGTGTGTGTGTGTGTGTGTGTGTGTGTGTGTGTGTGTGTGTGTGTGTGTGTGTGTGTGTGTGTGTGTGTGTGTGTGTGTGTGTGTGTGTGTGTGTGTGTGTGTGTGTGTATCTGTGTGGACATCTCCTATGAAGCAAACACTGCGTTGTTAATGTTCAGTATCTGTTCCTATGTGGTGACGGTCTGTCTGAGCCTCAGCCTGCAGTGGGAGGGACTACCCCCCCCCCCCCACCCCCATCCCATCCCTCTCCTCTCCCCTCTCCTGTTTCCTTCTCTCTCTTCTCCGTCTCTTTCTCATCTTTCCTCCACGCCTTTTGCATCTCTTTCGTACTCTTTCAATTTAATTGCATCCCCTCCGCTGCTCCTCTCTCCCCTTTGGAAATAAGAAACGAAGGGGGACACAAAGCACACACACACACACACACACACACACACACACACACTCTCTCCGTCTCTGTCTCGGTCTCTCTTTCTCTCTCCCTCACACACTACCTTGAGTCCTTGCGGCCACCAGCTTGGCGGTCTCTCTTCAGACTGCCAAGCACTGTGTGCCCACTTGGGCCTCACATTGATAACTTAATGTTCTTTATTCAACGATCACCCCCCTGTTTGCCTGGTGTTTTTGGAAGGCTTGTTCTCTCGTGCGTCTTCTCCATCTCTTGTTATTGGCCGCGCCCCCAGTCTGTAAAACCTCCACTGGTGCCGATGATGAGCGCTCCGCATCGCTCTGTTTACTGTAGCTTCTTACAGAGCTGCTTTATCAATGTTTTATATTCTCTCTCTCATTTCATCGCCTCTTTCTCTGTGCCCCTATAACTGTCTCTGTCTCTCTCTCGTGCTCTCTCTCTCTCTCTCTCTCTCTCTCTCTCTCTCTCTCTCTCTCTCTCTCTCTCTCTCTCTCTCTCTCTCTCTCTCTCTCTCTCTCTCTCTCTCTCTCTCTCTCTCTCTCTCGCTTTCGCCCTCTTTCTCGTCACTCTCGTTCTCTCTCTCTCTCTCTCTCTCTGTGTCTCTCTCTTGTCTCTGTCTCTCTCTATCTCGCTGTGTGTGTGTGTGTCTGTCTCTCTGTCTCTCTCTCTCTCGTCTCTCTTGTCTCTCTCTCTGTCGCTCATATGCACACACGCACAGGCCAACCAACACAAGTGTGTGCAGCAGCTGGCTTCCAGCTGAAGTGCTGCACTCAGGGAATCTTCACACCCTCCTCTGCTTCTGGGAGAAGAGCGGCAAACAGTAGAAAGTGGAGATGTGGGATTAAGTAATATTCTGCCAGGAGACCCGGGGGGGGGGGGGGGGGCAGTAGCATTGTCAAGATCACTTGACACTGTGACGGCGTGTCCCTTCCTTTCTCCATCTGCCTCTCATTGTTTCCAAGTCTCCCATCCTGTTCTTCACTGTCTCATTGTATCTCTCTGTCTGGTTATGTCTTTTTTTGTTTTCGACCGACAAGAATGAAATCCTGGAGCGAGTCTGTGTTGCGTCAGTGTTAAAAAGGGATCTTGTCTGTTTGCATGAAGGTAGAGCCAGCCTGGATGCCTGTCTGTTGTGGTTTTTGGGTATGGGAAGACTAAAGGCAGCATTTTGTCATTTGGACCATGCACACTCTCAGATTTTTACTTTATGTGATTTGCTATCTGCAATCTGGATGTTAAAATGGATCCTCACCTGACCTTTGAGGCCCACATCAAACAAACATGCAAGACCTCCTTCTACCACCTCAGAAATATCGCTAAACTCCGCCCCACACTCAGTCTGTCAGATGCTGAAAAGCTTGTCCACGCCATTTGTCTCCTCCAGGCTAGACTACTGTAACACACTTCTCATTGGGATTCCTAGCAAGAACATCCAGAAGCTGCAATACATCCAGAATGTTTTCCTCACTGTTATGATCTCCTCTGACCTCATACCGATCCATGCCTAAAATGGCATATTTTGAAGATGTGTTTTTCATCTGAGCAGTTATACCATCGCCTCTCTTTCAACACAAAGTGTTGCCCTGCGGGGCGAAGGGTTGTGATTGTAGTTTGGTGTTTGGTCTGTCTGGCATGTTTCTGAAGGAAAAACAATATGTCAGAAAGTCTCTTTTTCGTTCTGGTGAACCTGTTACCAATCCAAGTGTTGCGGGACACTAATGAGTCCATTCTAAATCAAGCTTGAACGCAGTTTCAATCTCCCACTGCTTTTACACTACAATTTCCATTTTTTGAACAGCACTGCTAGGATCCTGATGAGAGTGCGGAAGTATGAACACATCACGCCCGTACTCAAATCAATGCACTGGCTCCCGGTCTCACTCAGGATTGACTAGAAAAAAACACCCTCTTCACCTATCAATGCATTCATGGAAATGCTCCCCTCATACATCAAAGAACTTCTCACCCCTCAAACCTCCAGGAGGAGGAGCCTACGCTCTGAAAAGGCAAACCTCATCCTTCCCCCCCCCAGGACCAAACTGAAAACCATGGGAGACCGAGCCTTCTGCTCCGCTGCTCCGAGACTGTGGAACGCCCTCCCAAACCAGCTGAGGTCACCACAGACTGTGGAACGCCCTCCCAAACCAGCTGAGGACACCACAGACTGTGGAACGCCCTCCCAAACCAGCTGAGGACACCACAGACTGTGGAATGCCCTCCCAAACCAGCTGAGGACACCACAGACTGTGGGACGTCCTCCCAAACCAGCTGAGGACACCACAGACTGTGGGACGTCCTCCCAAACCAGCTGAGGACACCACAGACTGTGGGACGTCCTCCCAAACCAGCTGAGGACACCACAGACTGTGGATGTTTTTAAAAAAGGCCTAAAAACACATCTTTTTAGAATAGCCTTTCACTAGATTAAAAAAATAAAACACTGGTTGCCATGCCGGCGTAAACGTTGCTGCTTTTATTCTGTTTTATTCAAACCATTTTTTACTCTGTAGCACTTTGAGTTTTGTCTACGCAAATAAAAAATGCGCTTATAAATATAATTTATTATTATTATTATTATTATCTGATGGTCTGTTTGTGTTCCTGAACACCCATCCCTCTAATGGATCCATGCTGTATCGTAGTCTATGCTGTCATCGACATGGTTGCTTTTCCAATAGTGTCACCTGTAATCGTTATACATATGAAAATCTTTACGATAACGCACATCTCATCTTATCCTCTATCCTTTGTTTGTCCCCTGTACCTCACCAAGATGGCCGCTCGCTGCTGCTGGCGCCCTGTCTAGCGGACACGCCGGCGGCGCAGGTGCTGGACCGCGCCGTGCTGGAGTCGCGGGTGCGCGAGGTCGAGGCGGAGAACCGGCAGATCCGGCTGCAGCTCAGCCAATCGCAGGGCACCGCCTCCGCTTCCGCCTCCGCCGCCGCTGCCGCCGGCGGCGGCGGCGCCGCCGGCCAGCCCCAGGAGGGTAACTACGGCAACCAGCAGTGGGGGGCGTCGGCGGACACGGGGCCGGAGGACGTGGAGAACACGGCGGAGGAGAAGAACGGCAACAGCAACCACACAGAGTGCCCGCGGGCACCCAGCGTCCAGAAGTGTGAGGTCAGCATGTGGCCCTCCTGGAGCGACCGTCCGTGCGATGGTCCTCATTTAACTTCTCTGGAAAAATGAACTTCCTTTTTGTTATTAAACGGTTGACAATAACAACTGCACCAACCACTGTCACTTTTTTCCAAGTTAAAAACATTGTATATTTTAGTATATTGAGACAATTTGTTATACAGACTCATATTCTTCTTTGTTGTTCTCTCACCTTCCTTTGTTGAAACACACTATTGTAAGTGGATTTGGATAAAAGCGTCTGCTAAATGACTCTAATGTAATGTATTATTCAGGCATTCAATCTCTCTCTCTCTCTCTCTCTCTCTCTCTCTCTCTCTCTCTCTCTCTCTCTCTCTCTCTCTCTCTCTCTCTCTCTCTCTCTCTCTCTCTCTCTCTCTCTCTCTCTCTCTCTCTCTCTCAGCTGATCCACGTAGCGTGTGTGTGTGCTGGTCACAACGCCAGCCGAGACGTGGTCACTCTGGTCAAGTCTATTCTCTTCCACAGGTGAGTGGAGAGAAATCCTGACCATTCCTACATCTTGTTTTGTATCAAACTAATCCGGCGGATGGACCAACTGCTCATGCAGCTAGAAAAGTATTTTTCTAGTTATTTATTAGAACTGATATAAAGAACATTATAATTCTAAATATGCTCTCTCTCTCTCTCTCTCTCTCTCTCTCTCTCTCTCTCTCTCTCTCTCTCTCTCTCTCTCTCTCTCTCTCTCTCTCTCTCTCTCTCCTCTCTCTCTCTCTCTCTCTCTCTCTCTCTCTCTCCCCCCCCCTCCCCTCCCCCTGCTGTTCCCAGGAGAAACCCTCTCCACTTCCACTTCATCACAGACACAGTAGCCCATCGCATCCTGAGCATCCTGTTTCAGTCCTGGATGGTTCCTTCCGTGCGAGTTAGCTTCTATGACGCAGATGAACTCAAGGTAAAGGTTTCATTGAATCACTCTCCAAATACTTGACTTTGTTCATTCATGCGTTACTGTCGTACACACCCCTTTGTACAAGCAACACAAGGCTGCTTCTCTGGAAGGTGCACATGTTCGTACACACGTTCAAAGTTAGCCAAAGTCAAATACTAAAATCAAAGGAAAATATCTGAAATGAAAGATAACCTTTGGGTTTTGAGGTGACACAAACACAGAAAACAGAAAAGTAGACAGAGGACACAGAAGACAGAAAAGTGCTGTAACAAGTTACAGTATCACAAACAAATCAATGCTCACCAATGCAATGTTTTCACTCTTAAAATAAGAGTGTAAAAGAGAGCGCGTGTGTGTGTGTGTGTGTGTGTGGTGTGTGTGTGCGTGTGTGTGTGCGTGTGTGCGTGTGTGCGCGTGCACGTGTGCTTGCCTTTGCACGTCTGTGTGTGTCTGTGTGTGTGTGGCTGCCAGTGCCAGATTTCATAGCAAGACAGACATGGCCTCTGGCATTCTTTCAAGATCTGTCTTTTTTTTTCCGCCACTGATCAACCTGTGCCTCCTCTCTTATCCTTTATTCTCCTCCCTCCTCCTCCTCCTCCTCCTCCTCCTCCTCCTCCTCCTCCTCCTCCTCCTCCTCCTCCTCCTCCTCCTCTTTCAAATCAACATGTCGGGCTCAGGCCGTGTCACATCATCAACGTTTCCATCACTCATGTTCTCAGTATGAACAATGGCCCTCTATTATATTCCATGTCTGAGCCTACACTCACTCACAAGGGAAGAAAAAACAAAAATAAAAAAAGCTGCATATTCCATTAACTCAGTTTGAATATGAGAAAACAAAGACAAAAAAGAATCGAAATAAATCCCAGCGTCTAAGCCTATTATAGTCGCAGAATACACATTTATGCAGCTCCGGTTACACTGAATCGACAAAATTAATTATCGGTCGCTTTTTGCCCATTTTGTAAAGAAAAAAGAAAAGGGGAGACATTCGATATGTGCCAAAACCTGGAAGGCGTTATAAGTGTCCCTGGTAAGAGCTGCCCAGTGCCTGAATAAGGATCTGCAGGATGGTAGCAGTCAACTCGATTATCTTGACCTCCATTCGTCTTTGTCTTAAAGAGGCTTTCCCACTCCCCGGGACCGCCAATTTACCAATTTAACAGACCTGAGCCGTGCAGCAGTAAAAAAATAAAAAAATAAAGTACCCTTGGCACACAAAGATATTGCGGCTCTGGGCCGCCAAAAGCAATGATTTTCTCCGTCTTCTCTCTTCTCCCCTCTCCCTCCCCAAGTCTGAGGTGTCGTGGATCCCCAACAAGCACTACTCGGGCATCTACGGCCTGATGAAGCTGACGCTCACCAAAGCGCTGCCCTCCAACCTGTCCAAGGTCATCGTCCTGGACACGGACATCACCTTCGCCACGGACATCGCCGAGCTCTGGGGAATCTTTCAGAAGTTCACCGGTATGAAGCCTCAGACTTTCACTTTTTTGCTTGGGTGTTGTTGTTGTTTTTGTTGGATGCGGGCCAAGTGTATCGGGCGGTGCCTTGTCATGCCGCGGAGATCACAACTGAGTATTATATATAGCAAATGATGTGAAAGCCCTCTGTTGTGTATTGGAATACAAAAAAGCCTTATGGCCCAAGGCCCTATGACCTTGTGTGTATTTCTATTCATTGAGAGTTCCACTGTATTGGTAAACTCAAACATCTTGATTCTAAAGCATATCAGTATGGTGGACCACCCTCTACGTTAATAACAAAAAGGCCTTTTTCTTTTTGTTCTTTGTCCGTTGAAGACAAGCAGGTGATCGGCCTGGTGGAGAACCAGAGCGACTGGTACCTGGGAAACCTGTGGAAGAACCATAAGCCCTGGCCGGCCCTCGGACGAGGCTTCAACACGGGTAAGGATCACCGGCGTGGTGCAGAGACACGACATCTCGCGTGATGGGAGTGACGAGACACCTCTTTACTTCACTTCACTGGACTCCCTGGACTCATTAAGCGTCACTTCACTGTTCTGCACAGTACTGCGCTGTGTTCATGACGCCGCTCCCGCTCACTACGGAGCTGCACCTCTGTCACCTTAAAAGGCTTTTTGCACCGTGCACCATATGTGTATATCATCCATTAGACACTTTATTGTTATTTTTTTATTTAGTATTGTATTGTAATGGTAATGTTAATGGATGCTTTTATATATAGCGCTTTTAATCCAAAGCGCTTCACAAGTCATGCCTCACATTCACCCATTCATGCACGCATTCAACCACCGACGGCGGAGTCAGCCGTGCAAGGAGACACGTCAGGTGCAGTTAGGGTTAGGGTGTGTTGCTCATGGACACCTCGATAGTTTTTGCTAGCAGGAGCGACCGCTCTGCCTCCTGAGCTATACTGCCGCCGTTTCACTGTACTATTGTTATAGTATACTGTTGTTTATAGTATATTGTTTATAGTATAGTATTGTATAGTATAGTGTTGTTGTAGAAATTTACAATGCAGGAGTGGATAGGGAGTAAGCATTCCATTGTGCTTCCTTTACACATCCTTTGCAAAAATAAAGCATCTTGAATCTTTTGCGCGTTCTTCTTCTTCCCAGGTGTGATTCTGCTCTACCTGGAGCGCTTGCGGAGGCTCCGATGGGAGCAGATGTGGAGGCTCACAGCGGAGAGGGAACTCATGAGCATGCTCAGTACGTCTCTGGCGGATCAGGTCTGAACGCACTTTGTGTCAACGGTCCAAGAAGTTATTTCCCCCCCCCCCCCCCCCCGATGATACGTGTTAACCCCCCCACCTCGTGTTCACAGGACATCTTCAACGCCTTCATCAAGCAGAACCCCGTCCTGGTGCACCAGCTGCCGTGCTTCTGGAACGTTCAGCTGTCGGACCACACGCGCTCGGAGCAGTGCTACACCGAGGTGTCCGACCTCAAGGTAGGACTTGTACGTGGCTTTGTCGCTCAAGGACAAGTGCATTTTGTTTTTTGTTTGTTTCTGGCACTCAACTAATTAAGCCCCTGCCCCACCCCCATCTCCCATCTCCCATCTCCCATCTCCCATCTCCCATCTCCCATCTCCCTTCACCCTCACCGTCCTTCAAGGTGATCCACTGGAACTCACCGAAGAAGCTGCGCGTGAAGAACAAGCACGTGGAGTTCTTCAGGAACCTCTACCTGACCTTCTTGGAGTACGACGGCAACCTGTTGAGGCGAGAGCTGTTCGGCTGCCCCAGCCAGGCCACGCCTGAGAGCGTACGGGTAAGAGAGATGGGCCAACCCCCCCACCCCCCTCACCCCCCACCCCCCTCACCCCCCCCCCCCCCCACCAGCAGCTCTGTTTCCCTCGAGACACGTAGACACGTTCCCGGAGTTGTTATTGATCTGGGTTCTTGATTCACGGATGGGTCACGTTTAATTAGAGATTATTATAGGGCAAGTACAGATAATCGTTTATTTTTTTTGCTTCAGTGGAAACTCTTTGCCGTTTGATCTCAAGAACATTTCGGGGGGGTTTTTTTGGACTTAAAAGTGTACAATTATTATTAATGGGAAATTCACTGTAAAAAATAGTCTGCTACTTGGAATGGGAAAAAAGGCTTTTTTTGTGAGTGGTAGTTATTTTATCGGCGGCTGCGTACCCTTTTTTGACACACGTTGCTCCTATGGAACCCAATTGTCTGTTGTTGTCTTTTTGTAAACAAACACACCCTTTTACGACCGCCACAACTGCTCAGATCACAAAACGAACGACCTTTCCTGGGTTTCCGGGGGCTCAGTTGCAGGCTTCGCTGGAGGACCTCGACGAGGACGACCAGTGCTACGACTTCCGGCGGGAGCGCGTCACGGTGCACCGCGTGCACCTCTACTTCCTGCAGTACGAGTACACGCCCACCAAGGATGACATCACGCTGGTGGCCCAGCTCTCCATGGACAGGTGAGTCGTCAGGCGCACACACACACACACACACACACACATACACACACACACACACACACACACACACATACCCACACACACACACACACACACACACATTACATTACTTTACAGTCATTCAGCAGACGAAGCGACTTACAATAGTGCGTTCAACAAAGGTAGGTAAGAGAACAACACACACACACACACACACACACACACACACACACACACACACACACACCTTTTCATATGATGCACTATCATTCGATTTGACATTTTCAAGACTAACTCATTCGGAAATTCCATCAACATCAGTGACATCATCATCATCATCATCATCATCATCATCATCATCATATAATCAGCTTCATCATCCTGAACCTCCTAATGTCTCCCATCAATAATGCACCAAGATCCCATCTCTCTCTCTCTCTCTCCCTCCCTCTTTCCCTCCCTCCAGGCTGCAGATGCTGGAGGCCATCTGCAAGCACTGGGAGGGGCCCATCAGCCTGGCGCTGTACATGTCGGACGCCGAGGCGCAGCAGTTCCTGCGCTACGCCCAGGCCTCCGAGGTCCTCAAGAACCGCAAGAACGTGGGCTACCACCTGGTGTACAAGGAGGGCCAGTTCTACCCCGTCAACCTGGTGAGGAACGTGGCCCTGAGGAACGCCAACACGCCCTACGTGTTCCTGGCCGACGTGGACTTCCTGCCCATGTACGGCCTCTACGATTACCTCAGGTAGGCGCCTCGCCTCTCCTCTCCTCGCCCAATACCCCTCCCTCCCCTGTGGAGCCTTTTTCCCCCTCTCCCGAATTGATTTAGCGGGATGACGGGTGCAGCATCGCCGTAGTGCATTAGGACTCCATTAGTGTGTCATATTTATGTTTAATGTAGATCGAAGAGGAAACGTATTAGATATATATTTTGCCCTTAGCTCGTCTTACTGCCAGTGGCAAGAGAGAGAACGTAGATCTGGATAACAAACCCCCGCCATGTGTCCGGGGGGGATTTTTCATCCCGGTGCCGGGATGCCGAAGAAGCGCATGATTGATTGACACGTGGATGAACGCTGAAGGCGTATAAATGCAGAAGGATACCTTTTATATTAGATATTCAGGCGCATTTAAGCCGGGCTCAAAAAGAGAACCCGCGGGGACATGTACTGAGGCACGTCCGTCTGTCTGACCGGTGGATGCTGTTGTGTTTTGCTTCTTCCTGTGCTCAGGAGGGCCGTGGTGCAGCTGGACATGGCCCACACTAAGAAGGCTCTGGTGGTGCCGGCGTTTGAGACGCTACGCTACCGCCTGTCCTTCCCCAAATCCAAAGCCGAGCTGCTCTCCATGCTGGACATGGGGACACTGTACACCTTCAGGTAGCATGCAGATAGGAACATTACACCGTACTCAAACGAAGGACGATCACTTTTGAAAGCTCTATAGTTTCGTGTCTTAAGCTGCTCGCTCTGTGAGCAAGCATTAGCAGCGGGCGGCAGTAGCGGCAGTCTGTTGGGCGCTGAACACTTGGCTTTGGAACCGAAGGGGTGGCCGTTTCAAGTCCCCTCCTGGGCACGGCCCGAGGTGCCCTTGAGCAAGGCACCGGACCCCTTACACTGCTCCCCAGGCCGCTGTATATACAATAGCTTCCCCACTGCTCCTAATACTAGGATGGGTTCAATGCATAGCAACACATTTCACTGTGTGTGTAAATGTATGAAGAGGAGTCAAATCCTGCAGATTTTCGATTTTTGATTTGGTTTCTCTGTTGACTGTGTAACTAACCGTTGAGTCAATATAATCTGTTGGCAAATATCACAACCGGTTTCCCCAACATCTCAGGACAAACCGAGACCATTCCCATCATATGCTCATCAGTATTAATCAGGTGGGATCGATCCTTTTAAGGTCGATACGTCAACAATCGAAAAAGATCGCGCAGCACGGGACCCCTTGATATCTCTAAAATAGGGCATTCCCCACCTCCTTTGGTTTCTGTTCTTCTGCTCAGCATCATTCACTGTGCTCTGCCTCCAGGTACCACGTCTGGACCAAGGGCCACGCTCCCACCAACTACGCCAAGTGGCGGACGGCCACCACTCCGTATAAGGTGGAGTGGGAGTCAGACTTTGAGCCCTACGTGGTGGTGAGGCGGGACTGCCCCGAGTACGACCAGCGGTTCGTGGGCTTCGGCTGGAACAAGGTGTCTCACATCATGGAGTTGGATGCACAGGTATTGTTGGTGTACTGGTGGTTCTTATGTGTTTACTTTAAGCGGGGGGGATGAAATTCCCAAGTCCCTGAAGTGATGTATTATGTAGTCAATAAGACAAGACCGCACAGAATTATCATTCTAACCACGGTAATCTAACGGTAATCTGACGGTAATCTAACCAGATTCTTATTAAAATAGCTTGTTGGCTGGGTTAAGTGAATCAATGTGCAAACAATATTTTTTGCCAGTATTTCAATGTTGTGTGGTTTCCTTCTGGGATGATTTTTATACTCACTATAAACGCTGCTCAGAGTCCACTCCCACTACCATTTCTGACCAATCATGGCATCTCTATCACACACACACACACACACACACACACACACGTACCGTTACCGTTACCCCGCTTGAATGCAACATCTTCTCTCAAGTCTCTTGGGCTCCTTTTTAAGCCTCTTCTGCTCCTTTCCTCCTCTTACCTCAGCTCTTACAGCAACCCTCGAGTCCACGTGTGAACCCTGTTAACATGCGTCCTCTTTCCGGTTTGACCCCCCCCCCCCCCCCCCCCTGCAGGAGTACGATCTGATGGTCTTGCCCAACGCCTTCATGATCCACATGCCACACGCGCCCAGCTTCGACATCTCCAAGTTCCGCTCCAGCCCCAGCTACCGCAACTGCCTGGGCACGCTGAAGGACGAGTTCCACCAGGACCTGTCCCGGAAGTACGGCTCGGCGGCCCTCAAGTACCTGACGGCTCAGAGAAACATCTAGAAGGAAGGAAGGAGTCCCAGAGACGCACGCGCCCGACACGCAGGCACACACGGAGAGGGGAGAGAGAGAGGGAGAGAGAGAGAGGGAGAGAGAGAGAGAGAGAGAGGGGGGGGGGGCATTTTAAACATGGGTTGAGTGGTCTTGCCTTCTAAGCCGAAACCCGTGAAGCAAGCGGACACGGCGAGAGGCGCGGAGGGAGGAGGGAGCTCTCTGGCCGAGCGGGCGTGCGGAGGGGCTACCACGGCTCCCACTCTGTGGCCTCCCCCCACCCTTCCCCCCCCCCCCACACACACACACACACACACACACACACACACACACACACACACACACACACACACCCACCCCGGGGTCAACATGACGGTACAGCATTTCGGTGCCCTTGGTTTTTTGTTGTCTCTGTGGTTTGGATGTTTCTCGAAAAACTGCGCGTTCCGGTGCATTCGCCGTTCCCCAGGGGGAATGGGTGGGTGTGTGTGTGTGTGTGTGTGTGTGTGTGTGTGTGTGTGTGTGTGTGTGTGTGTGTGTGTGTGTGTGTGTGTGTGTGTGTGTGTGTGTGTGTGTGTGTGTGTGTGTGTGTGTGTGTGTGTGTGTGTGTGTGTGTGTGTGTGTGAGGGGGTGGGGGGGGGGGGGGTCACAGCAAGGCGAGTGACCGGATGAGAGGAGATGAGATGAGATGAGATGAGATGAGAGGCCAAACTGGACGCAAGCCGCCTTGGTCAAGGAGGAGGATGAGCATCCACCGAGCAGGATGGGACGTCGCAGTGGATGAGCGTCAGCGCGATGCACCCGCTGACCAGACTAGCTTTAAGGCCGGGAGGGGCAAAGAGGCAGAAGAACAACAACCATACTGTTATGATTTGTTGTGACAATCAAGGCTTTATTATTATTATTATTATTATTATTATTATTATTATTTTTGTTTCTCCAGAAGACACGCTCGAGCTACTCCGTCCGTAGATATATATATATATGGATATATGGATATATGGATATTGAGCTTGAGGACGGTACACTTTTAGACGAGCGGTATCTTTTGAATTATCCAAATGAGAGGCTGAGAAAGTGGGCTTGTTTTCGGGAACTGGGGCAAATGGTTTGAAAGCCTTATCATTTTTTCCATGATATTTAATAAGATATTTAATAATATTTTAATTTGATCATCCATGTAAATGACTACCAATGAATAATGAACGTTGGCGTAGACAATGTTTTGATTACAATGTTGATTGAGGATGACATTTTTTATTTTCGGTTTATTTTTTTTGTTGACCCCTTGAGAAGAGAATATATTGTGTTCCCTGATCAAAACAGAAAAGAAGATGGATCTTTTGAGTGTTTGGAAGGAAGATTGGCTGTGTGTGTGTGTGTGTGTGTGTGTGTGTGTGTGTGTGTGTGTGTGTGTGTGTGTGTGTGTGTGTGTGTGTGTGTGTGTGTGGTGTGTGTGTGTGTGTGTGTGTGTGTGTGTGTGTGTGTGTGTGTGTGTGTGTGTGTGGGGTAGGTGCGCGCATGTGTGCGCTGATCTGGCATGACTCTGTTATTGTTTCCGTTCACATGATGACATGTATATTTGCTTGCTTCTGAACAATTGCACTACCTGCTTTATTTTCATTTTCAGAGCTAATGAGTAATTAATGAACTGTTAATTACCAACATTCATCTTCACTGTTGTGTTATACCTCCCTTCTGAAAGAAGCGAAATAAATCCACAGACAGTAATAATTCAGAAATAATGATGGATTGGGACCAGTTGGCATGACCAATTAAGAGTATAAATAATGAGAATTTGTTTCTAATTATTATTATTATTATTGAGTTGTGGTTACACATGTGACGCTAAAAGGAAATTCCTTATTTTTGAATTAAAGACTAGAGGTATTTTTATTTTTCTGTGCCATTATATCCATAACATGTCTGATCCTCTGGATATACAGTATGTGTCATCTAGTAGTGTGCTGTGAGCCCATTCTACCTTTCTTACTTACTCCTTAAATACCTTTTTCTTGTGTTCGTTATTCACACCCCCCCCCCCCCCTCCATCCATCCATCTCTTTACCCATCTGCATTTCATGCCGAAACTAATGCCACACTATGCTATAACGTTCACGTAAGAGATTCACGTTATTGTGAAAGAGATGGAGGCGTGGCCCAACGAGCAGCCGCCGGTGGAGAGTTCAGTGTGGTACGGTCAGTGTTACCGAGCAACGAGCATCACCGTAGCGATGGCTGCGATGGTGCCATCATGTCCTGTCCAGTCGCCACCTCCACCACCACCACCACCACCACCACCACACACGCCTCCCCCATTGACTGTGCTGATTTGCGGTAAATGCTAGTGCCTTTGCTGTATTTGTGAAAACTGGATATTGATTGTACTGTTGTACTGACAGCGCCTGGAGATGGCCAGACACTATTTATTATTGTTGGACTCAAATCAATCATATTTTTCTATGTAAGTGCTTTAAATGAATTCTGCCCTTTTTCTAAATCACTGGCTCTTGATTTTCTTATTATTGTTTGTTTTGACGTGCAATACAACCGTAAAAGGTCACGCGTTAACGTGTTATAGGGGAAATGGTAAACAGGGGTTGAACTGGTACACAGGGATGTACTATCTGGGTTCTCTGAAATGGTCCAAAATGAGTTGTTTGCACTATTATGACTTTAATGTGACCATGATAATGTTCGTCATCCTATCATCCTAATAATTCACAAATAGTATATATTTTATTTAGGAACATTTTGTAACTTTGATATCTTTAAACAAAAGAAAAACACATTTGAATACACTTTTAATCGAGTTATGTATTTGACCATTGTGTGTGTGTGTGTGTGTGTGTGTGTGTGTGTGTGTGTGTGTGTGTGTGTGTGTGTGTGTGTGTGTGTGTGTGTGTGTGTGTGTGTGTGTGTGTGTGTGTGTGTGTGTGTGTGTGTGTGTGTGTGTGTGTGTGTGTGTGTGTGTGTGGTGTGTGTGTGTGTGTGTGTGTGTGTGTGTGTGTGTGTGCAGTTAGATCAGTAGAACAGAGAGCGTATTTAATTTGAAGGGAACATCGAAGGAATACTTTGGCGATTTTTCCACAAGCGTTGTACCAGTACAACGTGGGCAGTATATGCAAATGAACAAGGATCGATTCCCCTTCATTTTTACCAGCGTTCTAGTTTTGCAAATTTGTTTGCCAGCCAGCAAAAGGCTGTTTTTCCAACTGTTTTTCTCCGGTCATGTAGCAGCAGTTTTATATTTTTGTTGCTAAAAATACATTCTTCTTTAATAGAGATTGAAGTTATTTGATGGTTGTCAGGTTGATCAGTAAACACACAGGAATTCATAACTGACAATTTGTCGTCGTCGTCCCCCCCACCCACCCCCATACAAATATCTAAATAAAAAAGTAGAAGTCGATTCTTGCACAATGTTAGCTTATTTCACACTTTGTCCCACATAATATCCTAGTTATAGTCTTATTTGGAATGAGCGTGAGCTGAAAAAAAATTCATATCCTTGTCACGAAAGCCCCAATATGCACGAATAAACCGAATATGCTGTATATTGCAGTGGAGCCAACAGAAAAATTGGAAAACTGTAGCGATAATGTATTTTCCACAAAGGCCGAAATGTTTAGGCCAAAAGCAGTTACCTACTGGCTTGGTTTATGCCAGTATAAACCTTATCTCTAAGCATGTTTTTTAATCTATTTTGGGTAGAGATATTGAGGCGCTGGAAATACAGATTGTTATGCAAAATGTAATGCCAGTATATTGCAATTGTTTATTTCAAAGTTATAGGAGTCAAAGTTAGTTCAAAGTCATTGTCAGATACCCGCTTTAACAAACGTTTAATCAAT
Organism: Muraenolepis orangiensis; assembly: GCA_027704905.1. Lineage (NCBI taxonomy): Eukaryota > Metazoa > Chordata > Actinopteri > Gadiformes > Muraenolepididae > Muraenolepis > Muraenolepis orangiensis. Next base: position 13,427,143 of record CM051000.1, on the reverse strand, counting down.
GATCAGGTCCGTGTGATCAGGTGGTCTAGCCGATCAAGACCAGAGTCACTCTCACAGCCTTAGAACCAATACACACATCCACACCTTCTGCAGTCCCCTTGACACACACACACACACACACACACACACACACACACACACACACACACACACACACACACACACACACACACACACACACACACACACACACACACACACACACACACACACACACACAGGGCAAAAACAAAAGCACAACCACATCCCACATCCGTGTTTGGAAAGCCAGGAACGACCAAATGGCAAAACAAGATGAAGCTCTTTTCCGTCAGCTATTTTCCGCTGTGACATTTATTGCTCCAGCCTGAAGATTGGATTGTCTTTTTTCTAGCGGCAATGCTTGAATAATGGTACACCATGCAGGTTCTTGAGGAAAAGTCATCTAGCAACAAGCACAAAACTGTGAGGTCAAGTATTTCCTCCCCATCCAGTATCAGTCAAGACAATCGTTTTTCGTTTTTATCCTAATTTAACAGCAATGCTCACATCTCTCTCTCTCTCTCTCCCTCTCTCTCTCTCTCTCTCTCTCTCTCTCTCTCTCTCTCTCTCTCTCTCTCTCTCTCTCTCTCTCTCTCTCTCTCTCTCTCTCTCTCTCTCTCTCTCCTTTTCTCCCTATCTACCTCTCTCTCTCTCTCTCTCTCTCTCTCTCTCTCTCTCTCTCTCTCTCTGTCTCTGTCTCTGTCTCTCTCTCTCTCTCTCTCTCTCTCTCTCTCTTTGTCTCCTTTGTCTCCTGTCTCCCTATCTCTCTCTCTCTCTCTCTCTCTCTCTCTCTCTCTCTCTCTCTCTCTCTCTCTCTCTCTCTCTCTCTCTGTCAAGCATTTCCTCCCCGTCCAGTATCAGTCACGACAATCTTTTTTTATTATCATTTAACAGCAATGCTCACATCAAAAAGTTTCACGCTCGAATAGAGCATGTTGTGAATATTTGAAGCTCAAGGTTTTGTTTGAGTTTTGTTCAGAATTTATTTGAAAGAAACTGCCCCTGGGAATGGGGGATTCTTCATACCATTATAACGCTTCAAATGTTAATGACACGTGTTTAATCACCTCATTGAATCGGTGCCTCTGTAAACTGTATATATTTATTAGATTGTTATTCAAATGTTTTGATTCATTACAGGCGGTCGAAATGTGGATCTCTCCGCCCATCCACTATGTTTGAACAGATGCAAATAGAATACAGAGAGGAGAGCATGAGGAACATACCGTTCTATAGTGAATATTATTTAATAATAGTCTTTTTGGATGTCTTTTTGTTTGGGTACACCCTGAAAATCCAGGGTAGCAAAGGTAGATACGATTGTCATGAAAATGGACAGACAGTTGAATTAAACTGTGGTTGTCCTGTTTTATCAACATGCATATTGACGTACACATTTCCACTGTTGAGTATAGCGTTTGTAAAAAAAAAAAGGGATTGCAGTTATAATTCTCTGCACAACTAAATACAGTGTAGACCGACGGAAAACCGTCACTATACTGGTGTGGTGACTATACTGATGTGTGTGGCACTATACTGGTGTGGTCACTATACTGGTGTGGTCACTATACTGGTGTGTTTACTATACTGGTAGGGTCACCATACTGGTGTGGTCACTAAACTGGTAGGGTCACCATACTGGTGTGGTCACTATACTGGTAGGGTCACTATACTGGTAGGGTCACCATACTGGTAGGGTCACTATACTGGTTTGGTCACTATACTGGTAGGGTCACTATACTGGTGTGGTCACTATACTGGTGTGTTCACTATACTGGTAGGGTCACCATACTGGTGTGGTCACTAAACTGGTAGGGTCACCATACTGGTGTGGTCACTATACTGGTAGGGTCACTATACTGGTAGGGTCACCATACTGGTAGGGTCACTATACTGGTTTGGTCACTATACTGGTAGGGTCACCATACTGGTGTGGTCACTATACTGGTAGGGTCACCGTGACTTTACCGGTTTGGTCACCATACTGGTGTTGTCACCATACTGGTGTGGTCACCATACTGGTGTGGTCACTAAACTGGTAGGGTCACCATACTGGTGTGGTCACTATACTGGTAGGGTCACTATACTGGTAGGGTCACCATACTGGTAGGGTCACTATACTGGTTTGGTCACTATACTGGTAGGGTCACTATACTGGTGTGGTCACTATACTGGTGTGTTCACTATACTGGTAGGGTCACCATACTGGTGTGGTCACTAAACTGGTAGGGTCACCATACTGGTGTGGTCACTATACTGGTAGGGTCACTATACTGGTAGGGTCACCATACTGGTAGGGTCACTATACTGGTTTGGTCACTATACTGGTAGGGTCACCATACTGGTGTGGTCACTATACTGGTAGGGTCACCGTGACTTTACCGGTTTGGTCACCATACTGGTGTTGTCACCATACTGGTGTGGTCACCATACTGGTAGGGTCACTATACTGGTAGGGTCACTATACCGGTGTGGTCACTATACTGGTAGGGTCACTATCCTGGTGTGGTCACTATACTGGTAGGGTCACTATACTGGTGTGGTCACTATACTGGTAGGGTCACCATACTGGTGTGGTCACTATACTGGTAGGGTCACCATACTGGTGTGGTCACTATACTGGTAGGGTCACCATACTGGTAGGGTCACTATACTGGTGTGGTCACTATACTGGTAGCGTCACTATACTGGTGTGGTCACTATACTGGTAGGGTCACTATACTGGTTTGGTCACCGTGACTTTACCGGTTTGGTCACCATACTGGTGTGGTCACCATACTGGTGTGGTCACCATACTGGTAGGGTCACTATACTGGTTTGGTCACCGAACTGGTGTGGACACTATGCTAGTTTGGTCACCGTACTGGTGTGAACACTATACTGGTGTGGTCACCGTACTGGTGTGGTCACCATACTGGTGTGGTCGCCATACTGGGAGGGTCACTATACTGGGAGGGTCACCATACTGGTAGGGTCACTATACTGGTTTGGTCACCGTACTGGTGTGGTCACCGTACTGGTGTGGTCACCATACTGGTGTGGTCACTATACTGGGAGGGTCACCATACTGGTGTGGACACTATACTAGTTTGGTCACTATACTGGGAGGGTCACCATACTGGTAGGGTCACTATACTGGTTTGGTCACTGTACTGGTGTGGTCACTATACTGGTAGGGTCACCGTACTGGTGTGGACACTATACTAGTTTGGTCACTATACTGGGAGGGTCACCATACTGGTGTGTTCACCATACTGGTGTGGTCACCATACTGGTGTGGTCACCGTACGGGTAGGGTCACTTTACTGGTAGGGTCACCATACTGGTGTGGTCTCTATACTGGGGTGGTCACCATACTAGTAGAGTCACCATACTGGTGTGGTCACTACTGGTAGGGTCATGAATGGAATGCAATCTTTCCCACCAGTACATTGAGTGTAAGCGAATGTCAATGAAAGGTCTATAGAGAACTGTATGTGTTGCACGTGATGTCATCAGTTCAGACAAAAGAGTCGGCCATCTCGGTTGGTAGGTTTGAGCGACACGGTAAACTACTAGATCTCTTCTGTGTTTCTTTCACTATGTCCTGATATTCTAGGGAAACATCTGCCTCAAAATCTATAAGTTAGATAAGAGCGACTTATAGGTATATGGTATATCTGTTATATCTGTATATAAGTCGTTCTTGTGTTCTTGGTCGAACCATCTGTAGTAGAAGAATCCCTCTTCTTGAGGTCTCCACTCGCTGTCTTTATGAAACAGATCACAACTTGATACAACTCGTTGCAATACAATGCAGGAAGGCGTGCCGTAACTAAAACTGTAGTAAAGACTCCGTTCCTTAACGGAGGGACAGCGTTCTATATATGACACTATCTAAAGAAGAGAAATACTGTAAACATATTGTGTAAATATATATTTAATGAAGCAGACATAGCCCAAGAAAGCCATTGTTTTGTTCAAACGTGCACTCAGCTTACCAACCAAGATGGCGGTAGCGGGCGATGACGTCATTTGTTTTAGTTTTCTCCACGTGATCGCAACCCAAGCATAGAAGAGGGAACACAACTTAACCAGCGCCTAACGTTCTTCGGAGGAGGACATTTTCC
>CM051000.1:13410513-13418013 GCA_027704905.1 Muraenolepis orangiensis | reverse complement strand
GAGGGAGGAGGGATGAGGGAGGAGGAGGAGGCGCATCAGGGCTCTGTGCCAGGGTTCATCCTGGTGGCACCTGCTGCTGTCAGCAGCCAACATGGGGCAGGCTGCCCTGGGGCGGCCCTGCCGTCTCCTCTCTTTCTCCATCTCTCTCTCTCTCTCTCTCTCTCTCCCTCTCATTCCTGCTATCACTCTACCCCTGTCTCTCTCTCTCTCCCCCTCTCTTTCCTGCTATCACTCTACCCCTGTCTCTCTATCTCTCTCCCTCTCATTCCTGCTATCACTCTACCCCTGTCTCTCTCTCTCCCCCTCTCTTTCCTGCTATCACTCTACCCTCTCTCTCTCTCTCTCTCTCCTCTCTCTCTCTCTCTCTCTCTCCTCTCTCTCTCCTCTCTCTCTCTCTCTCTCTCTGAACATGAATAGAGAGAGTGTTTGGGGCTGCATAGAAAGAGAGGAGGGGTGAGAGGAGGGAGAGGGACACACACACACGAAAGAGAGATGCACGGGCGATAGAGAGAGAAGACAGATTGAGATGAGATGAATAAATAAAGAGAGAGAGAGACAGACTATCAAAGAGAGATCGGATATTCGGTTTTTCTAATAGTTCAGGAACACTCTTATATATTCAGAGTGAAGGATATGTCATAGGGTTTATGGCCTTGAATGCTATGTCGGCGTAAGGTGGATCGTGAACAGATGTCCTAAGACACACAGATGCAGGTCATGCTAAACTCTGTTGAGCTCATTAAAAATACATACTGTTTCTCTTCTCTTGGCTTTTGTTGTTACCGTAAAAGTCTTCTTCCATACACGTGGATGTACTTCTACCAGTACATCTCACCTATGTACACACACGTGCACACACATACGAGCACACCACCCACACACTCTCACACACACACACACACTTACAAACAAACACACATTCACATACACATGCACGCACACACTCACAAATAGACACACGCACACACACACACAGACACACAGACACATAGACACACAGACACACACACACAGACACACACACACACACACACACACATATATGCATATAGCCTACAGCATACAAAGACCCAATAAAGCATAAACAAACATGCTCCTATTATGCTATCTTAACATCTTAACACTGTATTCTCCCTCTCTCAGAGATGGTCTTCTTGGCCACTGTTTCAGCCTGAAGTGTCTCTGGTGTGTCTGTGTGTGTGTGTGACCTGGTTGCCCACGGTGACAGATGGCTCCACCATAAGGCAGGAGATCAGCAGCAGCATAGCAGGGCTTTGGTCTTACCCACCATGAGACACAATAACAAGTCTATGACAGAGACTGAGAGTGATACAAAACAATTGTGTGTGTGTGTGTGTGTGTGTGTGTGTGTGTGTGTGTGTGTGTGTGTGTGTGTGTGTGTGGTGTGTGTGTGTGTGTGTGTGTGTGTGTGTTATTGCAGACCGCTTTAGTCAGAGCTGAGTTTTGAGCTACTTGTGTTTTAGTCAACCAGAATCGAGTTTTTGAAGAAGGATTACAGCAGCGAACTCCATCTATCTCCATCTACCTGTTGTTGACATGCATACATCAATTGCCAATATATTAACTTGAAAATTTGACTTCACTTCCCTCACTCTCAGCCGGGGGGGGGGGGCTGACTTCTATTATATTTGAACCAGGCCGGTTTTGCCTGGAAAAAGTATATGTTTATTTATGATTATGAGTAAGAATAGCTTCTGATTAGTATTGTCTCAATCCACGGATCTCACACTCCAGTGCGCTGAGTTCGAGCAAGCTGCAGTTCACTTGCCGGCCAAAGGGGCCAGTAATGAAACGGAATTTTCTCATACGGGGATGGATGGGAGGATTGGGGCAGGGTTTGGGTTGTGCCTCTGTCTCTCTGGCGCCGTGCCATGCGTACAATAGACTAGTATAAAATCACGTAGACTTGTAATCACGACACACCGTTGTTAATGGGGGTTGGGAGAGTGAGGGACTTCACTTGAGCCCCGGTGGGGGAGGCCTTAGACGCCGGTGATTGCTCTGCAGGCGTTGCGATTGTGCTGCTGTCTGTCAGTCATTGTCATTTTCTTCCCAAGCCAACGCGACGATGTCTGGAAACAATGCATACTGGAAAATAATAAAGCCAGACTTTTATGATAATAAAGGTTTTCACCGGCGCCGATGATGACACGCTGTCACCGAGGAACATTGCGCCGGCACAGCTGTGGTCAAAGCGGCCGTGACGTCACCTTCGACGTCACCGGGATCGGTTGTTAAACCGAAACACTGCCGGATTATGAGATACACCGTGGGGATTAGACACGGGATTAGTATTTTTAGCTTCTCCTTCTTCCGACGTTGTTATTGTTGTCTTGAAAGTTTTGTATAATTATGTTGGTAAAATCACGAAAGGTTTTTAAAATAGTTGGCAAACTAAATAAACGATGGGCAAATGAAGCAATATGTTTCGATGATTCCATTCATTCTTTGGTGTGTGTGAAAATCTTATTTTTATTCTGATGATAATACATGTTTGAACCTCAGACACAACATTTTATTTATTTTCTGAAAGGCAACATAACAATAAATATATATAATGAAGGAAAGAAATTGCTTCCAACAAAAAAAAAAGTAATGATGTTTCACAAAGTCGTTCGGAGTCGTCGACAACAATTTTTCATGGAGATATTCATGATGGTGAATGAGTCAGCAGCACAGTTCCCTGCGTGGGATGGGAAGTATGGGTCTCCTTGAGGGTCAATTCTGTGAGATTCAAGAGAACATACCCAGAGGCAGCTCCCCCCCTGAGACAGAGTTGGAGGGTGAACACCGGGGGGGGGGGGGGGGGACATCACGTGGTCTGGGTGGACCCGTATCTCTGAGCGTGTCCATGGTCAGTGATGCTCTGTATGTATTGTATGTGTCTGTATGTCTACAGTTGTACCGTGTACCTGTTGCAGAGCCCAGGCAGACGTGATGTCATAGGTATAGTCTTTATTGATCATTTTTCCTCATGGTCATTTGTCATCAGACTTTGCTGTACTCTAATTTCAAATTTCCCACTACTGTACAAAGGGCCACTGCAATATGTATATATATAATTCGACTATTTTTCAATTGCTGTTGTGTGTGTAAAGAAGATAGCTACACTATTCCGTTGTACTTGTGCAATGATAATAAAGGCGTTCTAATTCTGATTCTGAACTGAACGAACATGAAATGTATACAGTATACATGTTTTAATATATACCACAAAAAAGGATATATGATCAGCAGGTCTGGATGAGATGCAAATCGAATTATTCACGCACACACACACCCACCCACACACACACACACACACACACACACCCACACACACATCCATGCACCGTGTGCGCATCGAATGCATGTCTCCTAGTCTACCTCCGTCCGCACGGATCAGTGCCAAGCAACGGGGGAGGGGTTGGAGGGGGGGGGGGGGGAGGCAATTACCGCTCTGTAGGAACTGTGCTACATCGGTAGTGTCAGGCCTAATTAATATACAAATAAGATCATCATTCCTACGTTTGTGCGCTGTACTGTGCTGTAGTGTTTTGCGGGTGCATGGATGGCCGATAATAAATTCCCACAACCGTCCGACACAAGTACAATGTGTGTGTGGTGTGTGTGTGTGTGTGGTGTGTGTGTGTGTGTGTGTGTGTGTGTGTGTGTGTGTGTGTGTGTGTGTGGTGTGTGTGTGTGTGTGTGTGTGTGTGTGTGAGAGAGAGAGAAGAGATCATATTGTTTTAGTGTATATCCACATCCTTCTGGCTATAACCACTATCTATCTACAATGACCTGCTGATTATATATCCTTTCTGCGTTATTTGGATAAAATAATACACTTCATATTTGTTCGGTTCAGCGAAGGCTGTAGGCTACTCAATGAAGGATCTATAAAAACCGACCAGTAGATAAATATGAGATGCCTCGTTCTGCCTCTGCTCGGTAAAAGGAGAGTTACAGCCACAGAGATAAAGCCCCCCCCCCCCCCCCCGCATACAGAGCCTCAATGACACCATTGTGACTATACGGGTCGATCCAGGCAGTGCGATGTCTACGTCTATCTGCCCTCCTGTCTCAGGGGACTAATGACCCTCAAGGAGACCCAACTTGGGGTCACAGTTGTTGTTGTAACAACTTGTTTTTGTAAGCAATTCATCACGTATGCCTATAGACCACTATATATTGTTTCTTCATATTTGTTCTTATAACATGTTATTTATATAGTATACTTGTTATGTTTATATAAATAGTCTTATATAACTTCAAAACTTAGACCTTTATCACATATACACTGCACCTCTTGAAATAGCTTGGGGAAAAACACTGAAACGTTACTTCCGTTTGTTTGTTACTGTTGATGTGATGCACTGAAGCTCCACAAAGTGACTGGATGATGCTATTCCCCCTGCCACCCGTGTGGAATACCTCTGTCTCTGGATGTAGGCCAGCCATCATGACACCTGTTATGAGCAACCCAAGGGGAAGGAGCGTTGCATCGGGTCACGTCGGGAGAGATAATGTAATAATATGTGATATTAAATATGATAAATAAAACACAATTGGTAACGGCCACCGCTGCGGAATTCCTAACGCAACGTTCCGCTGTACGCTGTAATGGTGCCCTCACACCACAGCGATCACCAGTTGCGTATGGTTGCGAATAAAAAATAGTGGTCATAAGTTCCGAAACTCACACGCAACTAATAGGTTTTATAGGTTTGAAGTACGCAACAAGCACGCAGGTGATCGCAGACACACGCAGAGTAAGTTCGGAAATGTTCAATAATTCTCTGCGAATGCCTGCGATCATTTTATACGCAACAGGGACGCTGTTTATACGCTGTTGTGTGCGTAGGTACGCTACGCACACAACACGATCGCAACAGGTACGCTATGCACGCAACACGATCGCAACAGGTACGCTACGCACGCAACACGATCTCAACAGGTACGCAACTCAAGTTATACGCAGGTTATGAACGCAGGTCCAAATTTGAGGTATCTGGCCAGGTTTTGGGGTCACTTTTATCAGATTTCTTGGTAGCTTTCCCCATGTTGACTCTTCGATGACCAAATCAGAAGGAAACACTAAATCGGCTTCGCTTTTATAGGTTTTTATCACGTGACCGATATTCGCAAATACCACGCAACTAGCACGCAGGTCAAACGCAACTTGTAAGTTCTGCACGCAACTCACACACAACCCACACACAACTCACACGCAACCCACACATAGGTCGAATAGGTTACAAATTGACAAAATTGTTGATTTCAGTTGCGTTTGGTGCGTATACAAATATTTGTTATTAAATAATAGTTTCAGCATATGCTATGGTGTGAGGGCACCATAATCTGTAAACAAGAGTTCATTCATTCCTGGGTTGTGAGATTGGTTTGGATCAGTGTTCATGGCGTTAGTCATTACTCCTTCTCCCGTCTCCCTCACACACACTCACCTCAGCTCTATTGTTAACGCGGGACGGGAGGGAGCGGCTTTCTCTTGCCGTGCCGTAAGAAATGGCACATTTCAGTTTAATTATTTCTCTGGGGCGCTTCTCTGCTTTTTTCGCTAAAGATAGGCAAACCGCACTCTTAAGAGAACAATAGAGCTGTGCCATACGAAAACCAATTACTTTTATTTTGGTTTGCTCTTTAGTAGGGGGGAATAATATGTTTGAATGGTAAAACCAAAGGATTTTGTTGTTTGTTATTTGGCCTGTTTAATTAGAGAGTGAGTTCGGAGACATAGTGTGGCGTGACGATGAGTCATGTTAACACCTGTAAGCTCTCTGCCCTTTTGGTTCTTTCCCCCAACCCGTGATTGGTGCTTTTGGGAGGTATTTAGAGTCCCAGAGCCTAATCCGGAAGGGCCACGCCAGTGTCAAATTCAGCCCTAAATGGCTGAAATTCAACGGCTACGGTTTAGAAGCAGGATCCACTTCTTCAAATGCGACTAGTTTGATTAAAAAGCGCTGTGACATGGCCTGTTACTCCAAGTTTTTAAAACCACAAAATAAGCCTCCACCTACGGAACTCAACTTACTGAGCTCCGTACTGCTTCGAGTGTGTACAACTAGAGAGTGGGAAAACACTCACATACGCCAAAACAAACAGAACAAAACAAACAGAACTTCCGACCTTTGAATTTTCACTGGAAAATGCAATAGTGTTAGTGTATTATAGTTTGGCCCATTAAAATGTGTTTTGATTGGGACTATATTTCCAGCGGGAGTGCTTGGTGCAAATTTCAGGCGTTTCGGTGGGTAAAGGCCCTCACCCTAACCCCGTCTCTGTATGGTACAGCGCCATCGCGATGCCGCTTATTGTCATTAATACCAATACTAATTGGCTGCTGTTTATATGCAAGGTGTGCAGGAATACTGTGTGTGGGTGAGTTGTAGGGTAAGGCCATAACCATGCAAATACCTGTGTGTGTGTGTGTGTGTGTGTGTGTGTGTGTGTGTGTGTGTGTGTGTGTGTGTGTGTGTGTGTGTGTGTGTGTGTGTGTGTGTGTGTGTCTAGGGATAAAAATGCTTACCTGAAGGGAATGTGGAGCTGATGAGCTCGCTGTAACCCTCTGCTTCCAGGAAACACTCTCACCTGCTGACATGAACAGGAATGCAAGTGCGTGTGTGTGTGTGTGCGTGTGCATGTGTGCGCGTGTGCGCGTGTGTGTGTGCTTTTAGTTTATTTTTAATGCATATGTCTGCTGTGCCTCTGTGCTAGTACATATTTGTGTGTATATATGTGTGTGTTTATAGTTTATTTTTAATGCATTAGAGAGAGAGAGAGAGAGAGAGAGAGAGAGAGAGAGAGAGAGAGAGAGAGAGAGAGAGAGAGAGAGAGAGAGAGAGAGAGAGAGAGAGAGAGAGTAAGAGCGTAAGAGAGAGAGAGAGAGAGACAGAGAGAGAGAGAGGGGAGAGAAAGAGAGAGATAGAGAGAGGGGAGAGAAAGAGAGAGAGAGAGTTAGAGAGAGAGAGAGAGAGAGAGAGAGTTAGAGAGAGACAGAGTTAGAGAGAGACAGGGAGAGACAGAGAGAGACAGAGAGAGACAGAGTTAGAGAGAGACAGAGAGAGACAGAGAGAGACAGGGCTTATCTCACTTTGGTGTCCTGTACGTTATGACCTGGCTGTGATAATTGCCCTCTGTCAGCAATGTTCAAAAAAGACTTCTCTAAGCAGTTCTCATCCATCCCTTAACCAACAGCCAACTGAAACACAAACACACACACACACATTCTTTCACTAACCCCCCCCCCCCCACACACACACACACACACACACACACACCCCCGCGACACAGCCACTAAAACACCTGATAAGGCTATTCGGGTGTTTGTTTGTCTTCTCTCGTTTGCTTAGAAATGAAACACAAGGGGTGCGTAATAATGGAATACAGCTCAAATTAATAGAACCCCACATAATACAATTGTAATCAAATGATTGAAGAGAACATGGCGGCGAGCGCGCTAACGGGAGAACACTTCAGCGC
>CM051000.1:13390513-13400513 GCA_027704905.1 Muraenolepis orangiensis | reverse complement strand
TGCAGCAGCTCCCTCAGTGTGCCTATTGATCGGCTACCTGTACACACTTATCTCAACACCAGCACGTCCGCTAGCTGGCCTTATTCTTAGAACGCCGTTGTCATTAATTACAGAGCCCTAGCCCTAGCCTCTCTGTCCGCTCTGTCAGCATATACACACGCCCCGATAACACTGAGAAGGCACGTACCTCACGTACGGAGCATGCAGACAATGAAATGAATGGCTCCTCTTTATTTTTTGGTGGTGGGGGAAATAATGATATAATTATATGTTATATTCTATCGCACAAAGACTTTTACAGTGAATAAATTGCCCCGCTGTGTAACGGTGTCAAATGTTTATTTCCCTGTGTAAAAAAATGAGAGAAAGCGAGACGAGTGGCAAGCGAGGTCAGCAGGAGGTAGGAAGAAGCAGGAGGAGGAGGAGGAGGAGGAGGAGGAGGAGGAGGAGGAGGAGGAGGAGGAGGAAGGAGAACAACGTGGACTCCTGTTTACTCCTAAACTCCACTCTTCCTAATTGGCATGCAGAGGCGGTGGACTCGTATCCTCCTCACCTACCACAGAACCGATCCGCTGTTTCGGTTCCTGTCTGCCGATTCTTTCTTCTTACAGTGCGCTTCTCACACGCCGTGATGCGGCCCGGCTGGCTGATTGTGGAACGGCACTCAGCGCGTATTATTTTTGTGTGTGCGTTTCGGCGTAGTTATACGAGGTATAACTACGGTGGTAAAATGTCACAGAAATGTCAGAGCCTTGCTCTGATGGGGCCCCAGATTAGGAGCCGTTCTCAGGGTTTGGGCGAGAGTCATCCGCTACTGTGGCTGCGGAGATATCCATAGTTTTACCACTCTTTGGCTTGGAGGATGCCAGAATTAGACAGCAGACCACGGGGCAGACCGAGGTACAGGTGGGGTGATTACATCTCAACGCTGACCTGGGAACGCCTCGGGATCCCCCAGTCAGACAGAGCTGGTCGATGTTGCCAGGGAGAGGGAAGTTTGGAGTCCCCTGCTGGAGCTGCTACCTCGGTGACCTGACCCGGATAAGCGATCCGACGATGGATGGATGGATGGCACGTGTGGAATTCTTCTTGCGTCACACACCATCAATCATACAGTCAATTCTCAAAATTGGTGCTTTCTGAAATGAGACAAATATACATTTGATCTGATGTGTTTCTGGATTCCTAACGGAAAAAAGGTTAAAGTGTGCTGAGCAATGTGCGTTTTGGACGTGTGTGGGTGTTCCTCATGGTACTGGTTGCTTCGAAGGGCACGGTGTCACTTTGTCTCTCAGTTCAAGATGAAGATGTTTTTAGATGTTTTTATGATATTTTATGATGTGCAACAGGTACAAAGGAATGCTTACTCCCCATTCCCTCCCGCCGTATGAATTTCAACAACAATACTATATTATATTAAACTTAACAATACTGCACTATAAACAACACTATCTACTACCTACTATATACTTCACTTTATAATATGAACAACACTATACTTCCTATTCTATGCTTTACTATATACGACAGTATACTATAACAATACTTTACACAATATAGAACAATAAAGTGACTGATGGATGTTATAGTATATACAAATGACGAATTACATTTTAAAATGTTGGTTTGGTTTTAGGGTTTGTTTTTAAGGTTTGGTTTTAGGGTTTAGTCTCATATGGTCTATTATTTTCCTCCTTTTCTGGGAGGAAACAATTCGGATAACAATGTGCAGAGTCTTATTATATCCTTCTAAAATAACTTTCTTTCTCAGGCTTTGGATTTCTTTTGGACTAGAGGTATATGAATAGGTGATGGTACTATGTGATTCAGCATTGTTCATTCTCTGTTCTCTGTTCAGAGAACTCCTTCAGCCAATATTGACCAATCAAAATCCACCTTTTTTTTTATAATTGGGATTGGCCAAGAACGTGTTTGAGCAGCAGGATTTCGTACATTGTCCTCTACAGTCTATATACTAACCTGCACCATGCTCGCTCCGATGGCTGCTGACAACTTGTCTCTTCCTGTATGTCTTTTGTGTGTGTATGTATGTATGTATGTGTTATTTTCTAGTGCATTGTGATGTTGTTTGTGTTTGTTCTCATCAAAAAAATCCATATGTATCCAATAAAGACATTCTTATTTACCGCAGAAGAAGCTCCAATTTCGTACATTGTCCTCTACAGTCTATATACTAACCTGCACCATGCTCGCTCCGATGGCTGCTGACAACTTGTCTCTTCCTGTATGTCTTTTGTGTGTGTATGTATGTATGTATGTGTTATTTTCTAGTGCATTGTGATGTTGTTTGTGTTTGTTCTCATCAAAACAATCCATATGTATCCAATAAAGAGATTCTTATTTACTGCAGAAGAAGCTCCAATAACCCTGGCAATCTCTCAGCACTAGCACTGAAGTGGAAGGTCTCCATTCCCCCCCATCCACGTAGCCCTCACTGCTTTCTCCTCCACTTCTCTCTCTAAAAGAGAGAAAAAAAAGGAGAAAAAAAAACATTTATGTCGAACACTATGTTTGTGTCATCCATTATCTGTGCCCCATCTCCCCCGGTCCCCACCCCCTTCTCTCTATCGTTCTCTCATTCTAGCACACGTTCACTCTCTCTCTCTCTGTCCCCATCTATTTCTCTCTCTCTCTCTCTCTCTCTCTCTCTCTCTCTCTCTCTCTCTCTCTCTCTCTCTCTCTCTCTCTCTCTCTCTCTCTCTCTCTCTATATATATATATCTCCCTCTCTCTCTCTCTCTCTCTCTCTCTCTCTCTCTCTCTCTCTCTCTCTCTCTCTCTCTCTCTCTCTCTCTCTCTCTCTCTCGCTTTCTCTGTTCAGCGGATAAAGAGATCATTCAGGTGATGGCCATGGCCAGACATTCCAAAAGGACCTTGTGGCTAACGGTCTCCTCAGAGCTCAGGGGCGGGTCAAGGTCTGCTCGGCACAAGGCCTGGGTCATTAATAAGCTGTGGCGAGGTGCATGGGGCTGTCGCTAAAACCGGGGCTAAATAAAGCGAAAGGTCGATCATGCGGGGGGTGGGGGAGGTGGCTGTTATAAGCAACACAATTAGAAGTTCCTTCCCCATGGTGACGGCCGGAAGCTTTTAGCTTTGTGTTTCGACACTTGCCGTTCATTCTTCTAACTTCTGACTTTTGCGAAACTGACCTTTGCTTGCTACCAAGTTTTCTCGTGTGAAGACGACGTCCTTTCAATGGGAGTCCCCCCACATAGAAATGGAAACTTTGCCGTCAATACACAAAGATTTTACACCATTTTCACTTTGCACGTGCAGTCACTTTATTGTTCTTTTTCTTATTATTATTGTGTATAGCATTGTTATAGTATTGTTTTAGAAATGTAGAAAGAGGGATTGGGGAGTAAGCATTCCATTGTACTTGTACTTGTTATGTCGCAAATGGCCAGTACAATTGTGTATCTTGCATGTAAGGACATGTAAGGTCCGTCACACCAATGGTGTGTCTTGGTGATGGCGATGTTCATTGTAGATGGTAGGCTGTGGCCTAAAATTGTAGCCGGTGAAACCAAAACCATAGTTTGTTTCTTTCTCCTATTCTTCCAGCCAAGCTTTTCTAAAGCAAGGTTTTCTGTGGGTGACTCTGGAGTGAGAGGAGCAAGTTTTCCTAAGGACATCGTTGACTCACAATAAGAAAACACATCTCCTTGCCAGGGGCAACTAATTATATGGTTTTTTTTACAATGACCACACACCACAATGGCTGCTGCTGAACGATGATGACGTCCACCATCAGATGAACATTATAGTATATGCTATTATATCAAAATTAGACAATGTTGCCCTTTTAGCTATGGGCTCTGTAGCACGGGATAATTACTTTATTTTCTATTCTATTTCTTTCTTCAGGTATTGCTAGCTGCATTAGATAACCATAGCGCTTTGGCGGCCACAGACACTCTGGTGGTGATAAAGAAACTGCACTGCCCACAATTCCCCACTCAGTCGCTTTAATGGCGTATTGAAACACAAACACACCGACCGGAAAGATGGCTTCAAGTCAGGTAACTAACCCGGTCTCCTCTTCTTTTAATGTGCATGTTGGTCAATTACATTACATTACGAATGTCAATTACATTTTCAGTTTATTAGTAATGTATACGGATATTGCAAACGCCATTGTAAAGATGCAACATGACAACATGACATTTCCTGTCGCCTGCTGTTGCCATCCCAGTAGGCTAACTGGAACCGAGGACACGCAATTTTATCCTCACGCTACTTCAAACAAGACATAGAGCAAGACATCAGAAGCGCATTAGCAGATTATACGCAATCTTTTTTGTTGAGACACATTACGTGTACTGTGATGTTATTTAATAAGTCGCGCACCTTGTCAACTCACACACTTTTGATGAACCCCAACGACAACTTATAAGGAAGTTGAAAATGTCATACTGTACTTTTGACACAGCGCGAGCACCCGTCTTCACTCTCATAATTGTCTTTCTGTTATTATCTGCTTATTAAAAAAGTGGAGGTTACCATGGTTATCGTTTTTGCAGCAAATGTCTCCCCAAATAAACCACACTAAAAGCACTAAAAGTTTTTATTGACAGCCCTACTTGAGTGCAGCAAGGTGAATGAATGTGTCATGTAGGAACAAAGTGTTATTGTTGCAACTCAATGTTACTTATCCATAGTCGGATTCCCACCACCATATTTCGATTTGCATTTTGAAGTATTGCTATGTTAATATAAGATATGATATGCTTGCTTGAGGTGTTTTTTGGCTTATTCCAAACGAGTTCATTCGCAAAAGCGGAAGATGGAAACAACTTTGCCGAATCAATTCTGATGTGAACTCACGTGACCTACGCTGTCGGCTTCCTCTCAAGCGTGTGGAAATCAAGTGGAAACCGGACTTATTTCACCGCCCCATATCCTGTCATCGCTGACATAGTTTGTTCTCTCCAACTAGTGGTTGATGGAAACACAACTCATTTGCATTTCCTTTTTTTGTTTTGTGCGAACTGCAACCGTTTGCTTAAAAATAGCTTAGACTAGCTTAGCTGGAAACCCGTCTCGTAGGCATCGGTTATGGAGGTGATTGATACAACTCGTTGTCATGAAGTGAAAGGATGCCCATGTAGGGGCCGTGCGTGTAGACCATCATCATTCAGTCATTCAGTTCCTCTGTTGTACATTGACACCGATAACTACTCTGGTTTTTTGAACACTCGCGTCCTATTCTATTTCTCTTTGCAAATCTTCGGTAGAACTTGTTATATATATGTTTTCTTTGTAACGTGATCGGATCGGGGGGGGATGGGTTTCAGCCATCGTTGCTTCGTAGATTTTGCGGTTCTGTGGTTCTGCTTTGGTTCTGTGGATTTCACAGGGGGATGTTGTCTGCAAAACTTGCCGCCACTGCACTCGCCAGTACACTGAAATTATAAAATAATAAATCCATGTTTCTCATGGCACAAAACATAGAGGCCAATTCATGAAGAATAGCAAAGAAAAATTGTTCAACTAAAAAGGGGGGAAAAACCTCATGGAGCTTTTAAGACTGTATTTTCACACATATTTCAGGGCAGCAGTAGCTAAGTCTGTTAGGACTTGGCTTGGGAACCAGAGGGTCGCCGGTTCAAGTCCTCTAAACGGACCAAGTACGGAGTGAAAACTGGTACTTGGAAAAAAGGTGCCAGGTCACTGCTGAGGTGCCCTTGAGCAAGGCACCAGACCCCTACACTGTTCCCTGGGTGCTGTTTATACAATAGCTGCCCACTGCTCCAATTACTATATAATTAATACAATACTATTCCAAATCCTCCATATTTAGATTTACATTTTTTTATTCTTACTAAAATCATTCCTAATTGCCAATCCCAACTTTACGGTTTAGCACTTATATGTTCCTTTCAAACGTACATTTAGTCCCTTTCATCCAAAACAACTTACAAGGGAGGCTGTGGACCACTGTCTTAACACACAGTCAATATTGGCATAGCTGCAAAGTCTGTCGCACAAATCAGTTGACGTGTTCAGATGAAGTTTGGCCTTCCTAGTATCCAGATCTTGTTTACTTCCCACAAGGAAGACCCACTCCCCCTCTTGCTGGGTCTGCTTGTGTTTGCCTAAAGCTGGTGCAGGGAGCCAGTGGGATAGAGTGGTACACCTGTGCAGGTTTTGTGCCTGTAGGCTTCATAAGCTGTACCACATCAGCCATTCTATCCCCACAGTCATTCTCTTCCCACAAGGGCAGCTTGGCTTTGGGTTCCTTTTGGTTTTGATTCGTCATGGTTTGTTGTCCCTTTTGGTTTTTGTGCCTTTGGCTAGGTTTTATGTTTGGTCTTTGTCTTGTGTTCACACCATACAACATTCCCACACCCCTTTATTTAAATCATGTGGATGGGGAATTGGAATACTTGTTGCATTTGGCAAATCTTGAATCTTGAATCATGTGTGGACTCACATACTATTTGCTATGATTTACAAGCCTGGTCATAACAGACCATCTATCCCCTGTGACCACATGAATACCGATACACCTTGTCAGCGTATCATCCTCAATAATGAATTCCATAAACAAAGAGCATAAAGAGCCATTTTACTAAGACATTTACTGGCAGAACCTGAGATTTCCGGGGTCAGAGAGAGGCCCCGAACGCTGCCAGGGCTCAACTGCTTCCCACTGCAGGGATCCTTCCAGAATATCCTGTTCCCCCTAAGAAAAAACATGGGCACACTTATTCCTGTCTAATTAATACCCCGGACAACAGCACGTTTTCTTGCGTCGGCTGTTGCTCAGAGGCACTGAGGGAGTTGACTGAGGAGGTTAAGTGGTCTGTTTGTCTTCTCTTTCCAGGGCCCATTGTGTCGCAGATGGTAAGGGAGCTGAGGGAGCTCAGTCCATCCCTCTTCCTCCAGCTCTCCTCCAGACAGTCTGGGGATATTAACTAGCAGTGGCCTGTCAAAAGCCTGCTTATCTGACCTTTCACCCAGCGTTTCCCGTGCCCCCCCCCCAGCGAGTAATGGGAGACAAACGGAGGGTGGGGAAACAAGGCTGCATGGGGAGGGGATCAGGAGGACATCCAAGATGCATTTGGGATATCAGGGCTGGCGTAGGGCGGGCGCACAGACGTGACCTTTCCTTGACCTTCGTGGGCAGGAGGAACGGCTATCACAGTGGCCATCCGTCAGCCTAATGAACTGCCAGCAGTTTGACTGGTTCTTGGGAGGGCCTGACACACACACACACACACACACACACAGATATATACACACACACACGCAGACAGACGCACACACTTTCAGATACAAACACATGGAGGCAGAAAGTGAAAGAGAAAAAGTGAAATAAGGCTGGGATCCTAAAACAGTGGGACGAGAGGAGTCATCAAACAAAAGAGCCCAAAGCGGCTCCTCCTCCCAAGCTGCTGAGTCAGCAGGCAACTCTCTCCCATAAGAAGCAGTGAGGGGCGGGCAGAGAGAGAGAGAGAGAGGGAGTAGTCAAGGGAGGGAGAGCAAGAGAGAGAGAGAGAGAGAGAGAGAGATAGCAGAGGAAACTGCTGCGCCTCAGTTTTGATACCCAGCCAACAAAAGCGCTGAACCTTTTTATCTGGGGACCCTGGCAGGCAAGAATAATGTTTCCTTTTCTTTTCCTTTTTTTAATTGAGTGAGCGCCTGTGTCTCTCCCTCGGTTCCTTTCTGCTGTCCTAAGAAGAGCGCCAACAGAAGCTACTCTATCTTCATCTGCTGAAGGCCCCCGATGCTCTCTGCTCTGACATCTGCTTGGGAAAATTATACATATGTGGTTAATACACACACACACACACACACACACACACACACACACACACACACACACACACACACAAACACACATGGGCATGCAAAGACACTTGCACACACAAATGCACACACAGGCATACACAACACACAACACACACACACACACACACACACACACACACAGGGCATGTGCACACACACACGTGCACATACACATAGACACACACACAGACATGCATGCACACACATACACACACCCACACCTACACACACACACACTCTTTTTTCCCCCCCATATCCAGAATGAATGACTCGCCTACCTATCCATAGAAACATTGTTATAGTTCAAGTTACACTTCAGAATTCAGAGGATAGTACAGAGCCATAAATAACAACAGCGACAACAACAGCCATATGAGAAACAAGCGGTCTCCAGTGTGAAAAATGGGTCATTTGGTTTCAAAATGGTGAAAAGCACAAACAAAATTGATGCAAAATACTCGCCGCTTTAATAGGTATCCACCCCACACACCGCCAACCACACACACCGCCAACCACACACACACACACACACACACACCGCCAACCACACACACACACACACACCGCCAACCCCACACACCGCCAACCACACACACACACACACACACACCGCCAACCCCACACACCGCCAACCACACACACACACACACACACACACACACACACACACACACACACACACACACACACACACACACACATACACACACACACACACACACACCGCCAACCACACACACACACACACACACACACACACACACACACACACACACACACACACACACACACACACTGCAACCACACACACCGCCAACCACACACACACACACACACACCGCCAACCACACACACACACACACACACACCGCCAACCACACACACACACACACCGCCAACCACACACGCCGCCAACCACACACAAACACACCGCAAATCACACACACACACACACACACACTGCCAACCACAGCGACCACCAGCCCAGCAACCGCAACAATAATTCAGACAAGGAGCTGATTGCTCAACTTTGACCTTGAATCAAAGCTCCCCCTATGGGCGAAATTGTACCAAACGTTTTGGAGATGTGCTTTAACAGGACACATACAGTATATGTGTGACACATTTGACACCTTGTTACCAGTCACAGGCTGAGATATGGGCATTTATGTTTGGGATTTTGCAGCGTGGGCAAAGCACTCCGCCTGTGTGCTGTTGACCCTCACTCAAATTGTGCTGTGATGTAACTTCTTGATCTATGGACACACAGAGGACAGCACCCTTGTTAAGAGGTGGTGTCCTCCTCCTCCTCCTCCTGTGAGTATACAGGGGTGTGTATATAGGGTGGCAGTATAGCTCAGGAGGTAGAGCGGTCGCCTCACAGCTGCTGGTTCGATCCCCCGGCTCCTCCTAGCAAAAACTGTCGAGGTGTCCTTGAGCAAGACACCCTAACCCTAACTGCTCCCCGGGGGGCAGCTGTATGTACAATAGCTGCCCACTGCTCCTAATACTAGGATGGATGGGTTAAGTGCAGAAAACACATTTCACAGTATGTGTGTACATGTATGTGACCAATAAAGAGGATTCAATCCTCCAGATTTAGATTTGTATACCAAGTTGTAAAAACACTGGCCCTGATTTGACCCCCCCCCCCCCCCCCCCCCCTTCAGGTGATTGATGAGGAATATCTGACCTGGATCCGCACTGTTTTTATGAATGAGCCACAATAATGAAAACAAAAATCATTAGCAGCCACACAAAATAAATGAATATTCACCACCCACACAGAGGAGGAAGGGTTTTTTAGGGGCACAATCTGGGAGAATTGATTCAAGTATCTCGCAAATAACCTCCATCATTATCATCATCAATTAAAAAAATAATACAGATCCATTTAAATTGTCCATGAAGCCCATTGGGTGTATTATTATATTATTGTATTATACTCAATAGGTGCAATGAGATTCCATTCAAAAGTGGATAAACAACTCGAGAATCGTCCCGCAAGATGGATGGATGCTTTCTAGATTGGGTGTTACAGAGCTTAAAATAGCTCCGCTCCAAGCATCCAAACCAGGACTGTGTGGTTCTTACCCCACACAAGACTTGCCTGTCTAACACAGACAAAGTGGAGGATGACAACAGTGGCGGATGTCTGGTGTATGAAGTCAACGCAGACATCC
>CM051000.1:13380513-13385513 GCA_027704905.1 Muraenolepis orangiensis | reverse complement strand
CCTGGCTCTACTCCTTGGAAATAAATGGTTTGAGTTACAGTAAAAGCAGTGTAATTGCAGTGTTCATAATTGGTCTCAAGCCATGGGAAATTAGGTTAATTAATATGTGATAGCGGCACTAAGAAAAACGCAACATTAAATGACACACACACACACACACACACACACACACACACACACACACACACACACACACACACACACACACACACACACACACACACACACAGTCAACCTAAGCCCTGTGTTCACCGACTCCATAGGTGCATTTATGTTTTAGACTTTAATTTTTTTGTCTTACAAAATTAAAAACGTGACGACTGTCGTCAAATTCTGTAGTCAAATTACGTTGACGACTGTTTAGCCTGGTCCCGAGCTCCCGAAAGATGAGTCACACTAAAAAAACGAAAACACTAAAAAAGCGAACACGCGAATGAACTTCGGGCAAATGTGAATCGGACGGACGCCGGCCAACATCCCCCGTCTGTTCTGCATACGCATTACACACACACACACACACACACACACACACACACACACACACACACACACACACACACACACACACATTTACATTTACATTTACATTTAGGGCATTTGGCAGACGCTTTTATCCAAAGCGACTTACAAGGTGACACACACACACACACACACACACACACACACACACACACACACACACACACACACGGTGTATAACGTTCAGACAAGTGAGTGAGTGAGTGAGTGCCAACCTGTGGAAGGACACAGGCGCGCAGTGGCAGTCGCGGTCATGAGGCGGCGATTAGCGCGTGCCTCCACAGACGACCGGCGAGGTCAAGTGGAGCATGTCGTATGCGTGTGCATGTGTTTGCGTCTCCTCGTCCTCCTTCATTAGAAATCCATCACATCCCAGCTAATGGAGACTTAATGAGGAAAAGAAAAGGCCGCAGGATCGTCCTTCATGTCTGACTCAGGGGGAAGACTAATCGACTGGCTGATGTCCCTGATTGGACGGATGAGGACGTGATGGGAGGGGGAACGCACACAAATAAATTCAGAGGTGCTTTTTCCTTCTGGCAAGTCGCCATGCTCTGCTCCTAATCTGGAACATTGAAAAAGGTCTAAGTGATGGAAGCAGTGGTGTCGGAACCCCTGGGGCCACCATTGACAAAATAACGGAGAGTCTCCATAGCGTCAGTGGAGGTGAATATGTGTTAATTGACTATAGCGAAACAACTTCATATAGCCTGAGATCCAAACTCTTGTACTACACTTGTTTCTTAATGTAATCAGTTCAACAGAAAGACTAGTTGTCTCTGAAGACGAAGGACGTGCAGGACGTGATCTATTCGACTGAAGCCTCCGGCCTAGATTACTTTTCACCACACATGAATACATTTAGGCCTGAACCTAAATGTATGAATCTAATCTAAATTCATGGCATGATTAACATAAATACATACACAGTTCAGATGACAACATATTTTACGTTGATTTAGCTTTTACTTTGAGAATGACAATATTTAGGGATCATCTTCAAATGTCGGTGATTCTTTTTATTGAAATAAATTCAGCAAAAACAACTTCATATAACATTCAAACTCGAATAGAACAGACTAGGAGGTAGTAGTGCTTATGACATATATAAATATGCTAACTCAATGATTTAAATAGAGAGGCTGCTAAAAAGAGGAACAACAATTGACTTGTTGACCCGTTGCACTTCTGAAATGATTCCAAAGGACCCCTGCACGGAGGTAAGAGTAAATATATTCATGAACAAATTGCTTTGGCACTTTGGCACGCATAACCTGAAGTGACTTTCAACCATTCCACGGCCCAAAAAAAACAGAATTAGCTGATCGAGAACTACAGTGAGCGTAGTGTAGCTGATAAGTTTGTTTTTATTCCAGTCACCATGGGCATTTCTGTGCCTGGGCTTATCTGATATCCCCTAGCCTCCTTTGTCTGTGTATTTCGTCATTGTACATTTTGCTGTCACCTCGGTCCCACCGTCTTGTGTACGCATATGGAAACAAAACTAGTTGGCATAACTTTGTTGACATGCCATCGGCATCTCTACGGCTAAAACTTCTGTGACTGTTCTGTGTAACTACAAGACTGCATCATCAATGCTACAATTCCTAGTTGACATCAACACTGTATGTTGTATGTTTATACCATTTCTAATTTGCACTGCTGTACAAAGGGCCACTGCAATATGTATATATATATATAATTGTATGTGGTAATTATTATTATCGATTTTCAAGTGACCATGAGGATTGCTACACAATTTTGTTGTACTTGTACAATGACAATTAAGGCATTTCTGATTCCGCCCTGCAGTGCCTCTTATAGCTTCGTGGACCTCTGACGGATCGTTGGAGAAGGAAGCAGTTTCAACCTAATAATTTAACCTAAAACAGTATAAGTAAGAGGAGAGGATCAGCCAGCTGTTGGTTATCTCTGCCTATGAGAATTCACTGTCTCGTGTCCCATTTACCTTCACATCTGCTGCTGAAACTGCCAGGTGGTGGATTGGTTCATGGATTCATCATCAGTCATTTGAGCCTGCAAATGCTGCTGTTCATCTAATGGCCGCTGTTCGATCTGGGACTTTGATTGATGATGAACTGAACTTTGAGGCAAACACAGTCAGAATCTGAAAGAAATGTAGTTCGAGGCTGTTATTTTATATATATTATATTGTGATATTAGAACTGCTCATACTCCTGTATATATATATATATATATATATATATATACATATATATATATATATATATATATATATATATATATATACATATATATATATATATATATATATATATATATATATATATATATATATATATATATATATATATATATATATATATATATATATATATATATATATATATATATACATATATATATATATATATATATATATATATATATATACATTTATTCTACTATACTCCTGCATTTAATGATAGCATACCCCTGATCACTACCTGTTAAATTATCACTTACCTGTATATACATATACCTATTATTATGCTCACGTCACATTTCTACCTAGACTGTCTTTTAACCTGTACATTTAAACTGTAAATTATATTATATTACCATGCACTTTACTGCAACATTTGCACTCTGGTTAGATGCTAAATTATTTTTGCTGTACTGTACTTGTGCTGTGCAATGACTTTGAATCTTGAATCTTGACTTTGAAATGTTAATCTAATCTAATCTAATCTAATTTAGTTTGTATTGATTTGATATTCAGTTTACTTGCCTATACACTGTTGTGTGTTATCATTATTATAATTATTAACACTTGTTTAGTGTTAAGAATTAACTCCCCATGTGTGTGTGTGTGTGTGTGTGCGTGTGTTTGTGTGTGTGTGTGTGCGTGTGTTTGTGTGCGTGTGTGTGTGTGTGTGTGTGTAGGTGCGTGTTTGTGTGTGTGTGTGCGTGTGTGTGTGTGTGCGTGTGTGTGTGTGTGTGTGTGTGTGTGTGTGTGTGTGTGTGTGTGCGTGTGTGTGTTTGTGTTTGTGCGGGCGTGTGTGTGTGTGCGTGTGTGTGTGTGCGTGTGTTTTCTATCTTGGAGGATGCTATTGTGAGTATTTTCTATACATATTGTTTGTTCAGTATCGGATTGTTGTGGCATGACGACTGACTGACGGCACCACGAGACATGACCTCTGTACTCTGACTTTAGAAGCAATAATGAGACTGTTGAAAGCAAACAACAAGCAACAATGCTATTTTAAGTCAATAGATCCCTGTCAGAGCTCTAGTCTGCGTGAAGTGTGTGCTGTGGAAAACACTCAAGCACCAGAGCTGCTGCAAAGCCCAACAGATTCATCTCACATGCCGGGGTCCACGTTCACAGGAAACCATGCAGAGGGGGGGTTTTCACATTTATGTTTAATTACTCTGTCATTATAATATGTCTCTCTTTCTCTCTATCTCCCTCTTTCAGACAGGCACACACATACATACACACAAACTGACACACACACACACACACACACACACACACACACACACACACTGACACACACACACACACACACACACGCACGCACACACACTGACACACACACACACACACAAACAAACAACCCTGACTCTCACATGACCGTATGAATATCAGCACTTTTTTCCGATTTAGTTCCCCTCTCTTCTCAGGGAAGCCATTCTCTTTTGCCAGCAGTGTAAATCACATTAAGCTCTAATAGGCAGCTTAGATGGGCACCCAAAGCACCATAGGCCATTACCTACTCCATTTTAAGAAGATGTATTCAGTAATAACTGCCCGGTTACTGGAGATTAAGGCACCTGCCTTCCAGCCAGAGCCAATAATGTCCGCCAAGATTGTCAGATTATCCAGCTCTGCCCTGCTGCACCTCCATTGATCCACAGGGGGTAAAAGACAGGGGGAGAAAAATGGCGGAAACTAAAAAAAGTGAATCTGGTAGACGTTTCGTGCACTTTATGAAATTTTATTGTTTTGAGTTTGAGTTTGAGAGGTGGTGGGGGGGGGGGGGGGAAATATTATTTTCTGTCTGTGTGATTTGATGATACGTCGGACATTTTCATTACACGGTGCTATAATGGACACGGGGGGGGGGGGGGGGGGGGAAAGAAAAAGAAGCCTCACTTAAAACATCACCCATGACACGGGGAACATCAGCCGCCGCTCGTCCACTTAGGGGCTGATGCGTTGAGGTTTCTCGCTGATTGCTTTTTTTTTCCTGCGCGCGGCGGCCGAGCCACCGCCACTTATCACCTCAGCTCTGGCAAGTGCGCCATTTACCGAACACAAAGAGCCCGTCTGCTGGAACAATGTCTGCTGTTGTTTTGTCTTTTGTTGCCGAGGATGTGATCTATTCTACGGTGATCTTTACATCATGCAGATCATTTTTGCGGACCCTCTGTGGACCCGTTTGTTCTGTTCTATTCATAATCCTCATCGTGTGTGTGTGAGTTTGTGATTTTGGTCTTTTCAATGTTAATAG
>CM051000.1:13363013-13378013 GCA_027704905.1 Muraenolepis orangiensis | reverse complement strand
AGGGGCAATCGAGATGGGGTTAGACATGACACACTGTAGTCCCCCACTTGTAGTCGGGTACACATGCCATTATTACACAGTATAGGCGAGGATACAATGAAATGAATCTTACAATCTTAACTATTAAAACTATGAAATCTCCGCTATTCTCATGGCGGCGGTTTACATCGAACCACGGGCTAATGCGAACATTGCATTGGACGAACTTTACATTGAGGTTAGCAATCTTCAGAATCCTCGGGGTAGCGGTTCTGTAGTTCTGTCCAGTGTCTTCAAGACCTGCGCTGACCAGCTGGCTCCTGTGTTCACAAACATCTACATTGTATCACTGCAACGGTCTGTCATCCCAGCGTACTTCAAAGAGACAACCATTGTGCCGTTACCCAAAAAGACCAAGGTCACAAGCCTCAATGATTATCGTCCAGTGGCTATAACACCAATAGCCATGAAGTCCCTGGAAAAACCTGTCCTGTTGCATATTAACTTTTCCATCCCTGAGTCCCTAGCCCTACTCCAGTTTGCCTACAGACGGCAATCAACACCACCGTTCCCTCCAAGCTGTTCCTGAAACTGAGGGACCTGGGTCTGGGCGCCGCCATTCTGTAACTTGATTATGCTTGGCAGGGCAGGCCTCAAGTGATAAAGATTGGGAGCAACATCTCATCCACTCTGGTCTTCAGTACCTCAAGGCAGTTCTCGGCTGTACTCGCTGTACACACATGACTGTACTGCCACACACAGCAATAATCGGATTATCAAGTTGTAGACGACACCACAGTCATCGGCCTGATAAGCGACGACAACGAAAAGGAGTACAGAGATGAGGTGGTCCGGCTGACGCGATGGTGCAAGGACAACAGCCTCGCACTGAATGTCAGCAAGACTAGAGCTCATTGTGGACTTCAGGAGCCACCGGAGAACCCGCTAAACCATCAGCCTGGACGGGACACCGCTGGAAGTCGTCAGCTGCATCCATTTCCTGGGGCTACAGATTTCCGACCACCTGGCGTGGACCCGCAACACCGAGGTCATGCTGAAGAAGGCCCATCAGCGCCTCAATGCCCTACAGTTCCTCAGGAAAAGCCGAATTGGCCAACGGTGGGTAGTGAACTTCTACCGTGGCACCGTAGAGAGCGTCCTGACGAGTGGCGTCACTGTGTGGTACGGCAACACCACTGCACAGGACAAGAAAGCCTCCAGAGGGTAGTGAGGACGGCAGAGAAGATCATCGGGTGTGCCCTTTCATGCATTGAGGAGATCTTTAGGAACAGATGTAGGGAGAAGGCCATCTCCATCACAGAGGACCGCAACCACCCTGGGCACCATCTCTTCTCCCCCCTACCGTCCGGTCGCCGATTACGCAGCATTGGTACAAGGACTACCAGGTTAAAGGATAGTTGTTATCCACAGGCAGTGTGCCTACTAAACTGCTAGGAGTGCTGCCACTATCATAACATTGTCATTAACATTACAATGTCATATACGTTGCTGGACTTTCTGGACTCATATTCATTACTCATGACAGTTACTGCACTGTACATCACTGTATTCATGATGCTGCTGCACTACTGTCCCTTAAAAATGAAACATATGCCCATATCATCAAATCAATCACTTTATTCTTCTTTTTATGTTATTTTTTATTTGATTGTGTTAGTATTCCTATAGTATTGTGTTCTAGAATGTCATACTGTGGGAGGGAATAGGGAGTAAGCATTTCATTGTACTTGTTGGAAATGGCAAATCTAATTCTTGAATCTTGAATCTTGAATCCATTTACAAATAAGCTGAAAATGTGGGTTTCATTGCTCGACAAATTTCTGTGGAGGCTCGATTAGTAGAGATGCTTCCAGAGAGAGCCGCGTCCATAATGCTGGATTGGTGTAAATGTTTAACATTTATGTGACTCATATGGATGTTTATTACATTTTATTTTTCTGCTTCGGTCAGGGCTTTTTCTGGGGAGGTTTGTTTAACAGCAGAATTGCAAAAAGTCTTTGCTGTGTTTCTGACAACTACCAGCGTCTCAGGATTCTTTTTTTTTGTTTATGCGTTTATTTGCCATTTGCAACCAGTGCAATTGAATGCTTACTCCCCATTCCCCCCTGCAGTATGAATTTCCACAACAATACTATACTATACTAAACTATGCAATACTATACTACACACAACACTATATACTACATATGATATGCTATACAGTATACTATAAACAACACTATATACTATACTATATACTAAACATCACTCTACTATAACATACTATACACAATAAAAACAACAATAAAAGTGACTGATGGATGATATACAGTATACATATGGTGAATTGTGCAAAAAGCATTTTAAAGTGCCAGTAGTGCAGCAGCATCATGAATACAGTGCAGTACAGTGCATAACAGTGCAGCAACTGTAATGAGTCCAGAAAGTCCAGCTGAAATGAAGTATGACAGTATCCCCTCATCCTCAGCGTATCCCCTTGTTGTACGACCCAAGGTATGGCAAACAGTGTCTCCGCTTTCATCCAGATCGCCTCCTCCACACAATGTGAGCATTGTCCCGCCTTCATGTAAGGCGAGAGACAGGGTCGACAGGCACTGCTCCCGTCTCCTCCAGGGCCATCTGGAGTCCAGTTTCGCTGGGTTGCACTCTGGGACCACAGAGGACATGAGGACAGGAGGACAGGGATGAAGGGGGGGTGAGGACGGGACACCTGCAGGGAGGGGGGCCAGGGACGGCCAAGGAGATCAGATCAGAGCAGATAGTAGTGACTCAGCATCTTACTGTCCTGCTCTGTCCTGAGGAAAATGGAGGAGAGGTTTAAGCTGCATAAACAATTTAATTCTGGGGGGGCGAGGAGGACCAGCCATCTGGGTGTCTGTCCGGAGGCGCTGGGCACACGCAATGTGGACACACACACACACACACACACACACACACACACACACACACACACACACACGCACGCACGCACGCACGCACACACACACACACACACACTCACACACATGCACAAACACACACACGCACGTATGTACACTTACTATCAAACGCGTTTGCGCGCACACACTCAGCGCTGAATACTCACAAACACAAAAAACTCTCACACACACACAAACAGAGACACCCAAAAACACACACACGCACGCACACACACACACACACACACACACACACACACACACACACACACACACACACACAAATATCACAGTTAGACTGGAACTTCAAAGGCAAACAAAGTAAGACATTTGCAAAAGCCCGAAGGATGTGTTTCTCTTTCTTAACACAACTTGCCTCACCCCTTCCAGGTAGAGTAGTTTACAGGAAGCGTCAATGAAATACAAATCAAGATTGAAACAAGAGACAGAGACGGAAATGCTGGAGCTTTCATTCACGAGTGGTTCTGAAATATTGAATTAGGGAGGAAGGAAGGGATCCGGATTATGGGAATATGTTGATATTCTCCAGCCAAGCGGTCACCACCTCCTCCCCTAACCTCTGCCCCCACCCTCCCCTCCCTCCCCTCCCTCCCCTCCCTCCCCTCCCTCCCCTCCCTCCCCGTCCTTCGTGGAAGGAAGTGAAGTGATCATGAAAGTACAAACAGCAGAGAACTTTCAAGCGATGATCCAGACTCCTCAACCAGATCCAGCTGTTGCAACCTCCTGTTTGTTTTGATTGAAGTGTCGGCATGTCGTCTATGAACTATCCACATTGTATGCTATGTTATTGTGCCACAGTTACTAAAATAATAAAGTGCAAGGTCAAACAAAAACGATCCTGTGTTTTTTGCCGGTTTTTGCAGGC
Source organism: Muraenolepis orangiensis (assembly GCA_027704905.1). Classification (NCBI taxonomy): domain Eukaryota; kingdom Metazoa; phylum Chordata; class Actinopteri; order Gadiformes; family Muraenolepididae; genus Muraenolepis; species Muraenolepis orangiensis. Next base: position 13,374,209 of record CM051000.1, on the reverse strand, counting down.
CAACCAGTCAACGGATGTTCTGATGAATGCTCTTGTCAATCTCAGGTCCCGTTTGTTTCCTGACATCCTGACAAGGGCCTTTAGAAAAAAGGCAGGTTATAATGAGTGATGTTGTGTATAAAATAGGCCACACAGTGTGTGGCCTATTTTATATACAACATCACTCATTATAACGCTCATACTCAAACTGGCTTAAAAAATAATGACAACTCTAAGATTTCAAACGATGAATTCCAGCTTGGAAATGACCCGGTTTAAACAACTAACATAAAGGACACATTAACATAAAGAACATATCACTTTAATTGTGCGGTATGCGTGATGTACTGTACAGCCGTGTTGAGGGATCGTTGTTTTCATTTTGAGTTTGTGTGCAAAGAAGGAAAGACCAAAACGCCAGGAATTTACACACACGAACACACACACACACACACACACACACACACACAGACACACAGACACACACACACACACAAACACACACACAGACACACACACACAGACACACACGTTGAGAGAATTTGGCGGCGGCGGGCGGCTTGAGGTTGGATGCCAGGGTGAGATCGAGAGAAAGTAGAAACAAACAAACCAAAAACAGGTGAGAGCGGCTGCGGAGGAGGAGGAAGAGGAGGAGGAGGAGGAGGAGCAGGAGCAGAGGGGAGCCAGCAGACAAGAGAGAGACGGGAAGTAGGGAGAGAGAGAGAGAGAGAGAGAGAGAGAGAGAGAGAGAGAGAGAGAGAGAGAGAGAGAGAGAGAGAGGGAGAGGGAGAGGGAGAGGGAGAGAGAGAGAGAGAGAGAGAGAGGGAGAGAGAGAGAGAGAGAGAGAGAGAGAGAGAGAGAGAGAGAGGGAGAGGGAGAGGGAGAGAGAGAGTGGAGCAGATGGTAATTTATCTCCGCTTACAGAATGGCATCACATTACCAACGAGTTTAATCTAATCCGCCGCCAAACTGCAACAGATCCATTTGGAGATGGAGCAGCAGAGGAAGTGAGGGGAGAGATGGGGCTTTTATCGCCGCCACCGCGGAGAGAGTATAGAGTATACATTAATCTCCTTTACCCAGGCAGCGCCCCGCGGCGGGACGGGGGGAGACGCTGATGACAAGGAAGAGACTCGGACGGCGGTGCAAACAATGCGTTGGTTTCACAGGGGGGAGAGGGGGGGGGCGACCCGTGGGGAGGTGGAATGGGGAGGAGTGCACGGCTTGGTTATCTGCTGGGGCCGGTGCTTTGAAGTAGTATACCCAATGTAGAAAGCAATTAGGGATGAAATGTGTTGAGCACAGGGTGTGCTGCTGCATCATCATCATCATCATCACCTTCATCATCATCATTATCATCATCATCGTCATCATAATTGTCACTCTCAGCACCATGTTTTTAAAAGGACACAAAGGCAAGCTTAATGTTTTCACATTGCCAAAATCTGGTCTCCAAAGGAAGATAGAGAGGCTGGGCATTTTTTGCTGTCAAGTGACTTTGTCATCAGTTGTGGTCCTAGCCCTAAACTGATCGGGGCCCTAAACATACATATACAGTATATGGAACTGTTCCCCCCAGGAACATATATGCACTCTGTCCCTGTGGGGAGGGGGGAGGGAGGGAGAGAAGAAGGGAGGGAGGGGGTGAACCGAATAGGGGGCCCTAAACTATTTTCACTTTGGGTCAGGCCGGCCCTGGTTGTCCTGGTTGTAAATGGATGTCCAGGTAGAATGAAAACACCTCAACAAGGTACATAAAATAAATGCATAACATATAAGGCAATAAACCAAACTATTTTGTCTTTGCAAATTCAGGTAAGAAGTTATGAATTTAGTTAAAACCCGTTATAAAAATGACATGAAACATTTGTCTGGCTTCTGTTTCATTTTGTTTCGTCAACGCAAGAAGAAGAAGCGAACGGGAGACCTCAGGTCATAATGCATGGTGAAGGAACGCTCTCATGGGTTTAACAAGATGTTGTTTTTTGGGTTGTATATTTTCTCACCTGAAGAGCAGGGAGCTAATAGAGACCCAGGAGTCTTGGCTTGATGCAAGCAGAGATGCTTCTTACAAATGAGAATTGACACTCCAGTATAGCTGCTGCTATTTTTTAGTGTGTGAGTGTGTGTGGTTGGTGTCTGGTTTAAGCAGCCTCACCTGGCCTGAGTCAGACTGGTTACTCTATGGCTGGTGAGGCTGCACACATGTGGGTCATTGTTAATCAAGTCCCCCAGCTTAAAACAGCCACCACCACACACACTCAAGAGGAAGAGTTCTAGCATGTTCCATCTGCTCTGTTCACCATTATTCGAAACAACCTGTCCTTGTATTCGGGAGGAGCCCTCAAGTTGCGAATTAATTGGCTGGTGGCAGTGTCGTCTGCTACATGCAAAATATAACACTTTTAAAAATGCTTCATTCCTGAAATGACTTTCAGACAGCAACACACTACCATGTACACACTACATAGACCATAAGTCATGCCGAGGCCACTGCAATAGTATTGATAGTATTACTATTTAGTATTTCATGGAGTACACAGATAGACATTCCGTAATGCAGTTATATTAGGGTTAAAGTTGAGCGTTAAGGTGATGTTACATTCTTGTACATTTTCACATTTTTGGTAAGTAATTTGAGGCATTCAAAACACCCTGCACTTCCATGACAACTGACAACAATTATCAATGTTGTAGGTTCACTCACATCTTCCTTCACATCCTGGTCCCCCTTTTCAGTTCTAATTGGTGTATACTCTCACATGGTCCATAACATGTATCCTGCATTCTACATTCACTGTGCAACGCAATGCATGCTGTTAAGCTACAGAGAGACGCGTCATTAGCCTATCATCTTATCCTGTCTGGCGGGCACCACCCATACACACTGCAGGCCATTAGCGGCTATAGCCTCTGTGGAGTAAAGTGTGTGTGATGAGTCATCGAGAGTTATATGGAGAACCAGGCGATGTGATCGTCCCTGTGGCAGGACTACTTGCTGTATTTTACAGAGAGAGAGAGAGAGAGAGAGAGAGAGAGAGAGAGAGAGAGAGAGAGAGAGAGAGAGAGAGAGAGAGAGAGAGAGAGAGAGAGAGAGAGAGAGAGAGAGAGAGAGAGAGAGAGAGAGAGAGAAAACTAGAGAGAGAAAACTAGAGAGAGAGAGAGAGACTTAGTGATACAACACAGTGAACCTATCCCACATATGGATTGTTTTCTTTCACTGGTAGTGCGCTAGACAAACATACAGTATGTTCATATATTATTTAGTTTTTTTTGTCAGCCATTTTTGCAATAATAACAACAACCGGTGCCTGGATATGTATCTCTGTCAAAAACATTACAGTATTAAAAATGCAATCGAAAAATGAAGGCGGACCCATTCATTAGGAGGACAATATCAGTTATGAGAAGCAGGGACGTGTCTTTACAATGAGTCTAACGTGGAGTTTGGTGTTTGGTGTGGGCTTCTATTGGGTGGGATAATAAAATGCTTATGCAGTTATTAAATATCGAAATATTGAAGCAGGCTACCTAAAAACAGTTTAGGGTGCACACAGAAGCTCGGTAGGTGTGAGAAAGATCCCAGGAGTGTTATAAATTCCCTTTTTACTATTTTCAAAAGGATCAACACCTTTAAAGTGAGCCATGGCTTTGGGGTTTTCAAGAATAATAATTATAATAACAATTAATTATAATAAACAGCCCCATTAACAGTGGCGGCTGTCCCATAGGGGGCGATGGGGCGCCGCCCCCCCTAAACCACACGCACAAACAAAATATAAAAAAATATAAAAAAATAAAAAAATAAAAAATATATATATATAAATTGTCAATATGTGTGTGTTTAAAATATGGAATGCACCCAGAAATATGTGTAAAATATGATTTTAAAATAATTTGCGGAACATAATATGCTTTTCCTAGTACACATATGCCTAGTACACTGTGGCCGTGTTCCATTTCAGGGTCTGCAGCCTTAAGGGCGCATTTGAATGACGACGCTGGGGGGGCTGTAGAGAAATCGCCCCACGGAGGCGGGTCTCTGTAGCAGTTTAGCCAATTGCTGATTCAAGATATAAACGAGTGACATAAAATGTAGCCAATCAGCGTCCTCAAAACGTCTTCGGGGGGGCGCTTTTCAAACAGCCCTCCCGGAAGACTTTGGAGCATTGAGCATCGTCATTTGTGTGCGTCACAGTGTACTACTAGGAAAAGCATATTATGCTCTGTCTCTGCGGGCGCTTAACTACAACAAGTTCAACAATGGCGAGCGTGAGCACTACCCCAAGACTCAACCCGGTCCCTAACTCGGTGAAATCTCTCATTCAAGAGCCGTTTGAGAGAAGAAGTTTGGCGGACAAACTTAAGGTGAAAGATCTGGGCCCAGATCAACCTGATATTGTGTTTTCATGTTTTCATTTTCTGACTGACATTTGAGTAAAGTTTCTCAGTTAGAGAGATACAATTTTCTATGTTTTGCTGCATTTTACTGCAGCAACCCTGCACACTTACTCCTCAGAATGGACTGTTTAACAAGTCACTCAATTACAGTTTTATCTATGGGACCGTGTCATTTCAGTTTTTGAGCAGCCCCGAGCAAAAGCAATGGTGTGTTGGAGGGTGTTGTTTTTACATGGTCTTTATATGTTGACATCCATTGACACACTTATTTGAATTTAAAAACCAACACTGAACAGTTAATGAGTGTGTGGGTTGGAGTTGGAATACAGTTCTTGATATTGTAATAAAAGTCATTTTTAACAGTGTAGCTGTTCAACTTGATGAAGGCTACAGGATAGGGATCTGTCAACACAATGAGGAGGTGGACAAAAACACATCCTGTCTAAAATAATAGACTGTGTGAAGTTCTGTGGTACCTTTGAGCTGGCCTTGCGTGGCCATGATGAAAGTGATGGACAGAAGGGCGACATTTCAATACAAAAAGTAATTGTATATAATGTAATTAACAATATGTAATTGTAAATAAAAATCCATTAATACTAAATTAACAGTGACCGCTCTCTTATACCATGTGGACGCCCAGCGGTACGCACTGTACACTGGGCGGATGAGTGTGTAACCACCACCACCACCACCACCACCTCTCTACCAACATGCTTTGCCTATAGCACGTTCGTCGCGAGCCTGGTTCAAAAGCCTGGCCATCAGGGACCGCTGCCGACTAAGATAATGTAGAATGCTTCGGCGAATAGCTCAGCGGGTAGAGCGTAGCGTCCATGAGCAAATAACCTTAATTATCTCACCTTGCATAGCTGTCACCGCCGTTTTGTAAATGTGAGGCAATAATTGTAGAGCGCTGGATAAATGCAGTCGATTAACCATGTACCGTTTAAGTCAGCCCCTGTACATAGAGACCATCCCGGGTGGGTCAAAGATTAGAGGAACACCTTGGGTTCTTAATCTTCCCGTATTGCCCTCTTCCGGCTCAGTGAAGGCGCAGGTGTGCGTGAAGCTGTCAGGCAGTTGCATTTGTTATCACGGCTAATTAGCGATATTAGTGATAGTGTTGCGTGTATCGTGTATTACCAAGTGTATCAGCGCACGGATGTCGGTGCTGTCTGCACAGATAATTACACCGTCCATATATTGCACTTGTTAATTGGTGTAATTAGCTTTTGAGGTAGAAATAAAAAGTGTTTTTGCTCATTTTCAGCCCTGACCCATAGCCCAGACGAGGATGTAGATTGTGTGTATGTGTTTGTTATCGCCGATACATTTCAAAAACTCTTTCCATGTATGAAGAGCAGTGGTTGCTAGGGGTGACATCACCTGGCAACATACAAGGAGAGATGCAGCCATGTTCACGCCTCAACAAATAGAGCGACATCAGACCTGAGCTCCCTGTCTCCCTGTAATCCAATCATCAGTCAGCAAACATCCCTCCTAATGTTCAAAACTAAATATGCAAGCATGCACCCATTAGGGTGTGTTGCACGCATTCATCAATCCATGTCATATATTGTGGTAGGGGGGTATTAACAATCCCCTTGGCTAAGTGCTTCATTATCCATGCAAACATGAACACAAATAGCTGAGCCAGAAATGTATTCGAATTTGGGCTGGGCCATATGGGCAAAGTCTTCTATCCCGATATAGGTCATTTAATATCTCGATCAAGATATATAGCACAATAAAGCACGTTTTCTGTTCATTCAAAAATAAATAATGTATATCAAATAACCACATGGTGGTTAGTTTGTATACTCATGTGCGAACTCATTACTGAAACTAAAGAGAACATTTTAATAAATACAATATGAAAATGTTAAATATCAAATGTTAACATGAAACTGTTTTAAATATAGCAACAATTAGGATTGGACGATATGGACAAAATGAAATATCTATATTTTTGACCAAAAACCTTGATATTGATATTGCAACGATATTGTATGGATGTATATTGGTTATTTTAAATATTAACAAAATGGCATTTTGATCAATCAGTCATTTGGATGTAATGACCAAGTGGTCAGGTGTTAATAACAGAACAGATATCATGATATTACAATACCCAAAATCGATATCACGCTATCCATATAATTTATATGTATTGCCCAGCCATAATTCCAATATCCCATGAAACATGCATACACACACACACACACACACACACACACACACACACACACACACACACACACACACACACACACACACACACACACACACACACACACACACACACACACACACACACACACACACACACACACACACACACACATAAAGCGAGGTCCAGACTCCTGACAGTGTGTTAACACAGTGTGATACACACTGTCAATAATACAAGCTGTAGAGGCTAACAGGGGGCCCCATGCTGGCGGGTGAGTAACATGTTTCTAGGCCCAGCGTGGAGATGTAGTCAACCAACCTGTACCTTGGTCTGCCCTGTGGCCTCAGGACATGCCTCCCTAGAAACACCTTCCACTGAAAACCCCCCTGGGGAGGTGACCAGGAAGATTCAAGATTTTGTATTTGCTATATGCAACAATTACAATGTAATGATAACTCCCTCCCACAGTGTGAATTTTCTAAAACACTATACTGTACTATAAAAATACATGTAAGCTTCCTTACTAGATGCCCGAACTACCTCAAACTGGCTCCTTTCTAGTGGAAGGAGCAGCGGCTCTACTCAGAGTCTCTCATGGGTGACTGAGCTTCACAGCTATCCCTAAGGGAGATGCCAGCCACCCTCCTGAAGAAACCTATTTTGGCCGCTTGTATTCGTGATCTCATCATGACCCATAGTTTGTGACCAACCGTGAGGTTAAGAGCACCCAATATCGCTCCCGCTGCCCCATCCTCTGGTACATCTCACGCTCTATCGTTCTCTCGCTCGAGAACAAGACCCAGAGATACTTCAACTCCTTCACTTGGGGTAAGGACTCACTTGGACCCACTTGGAGTAGGCAATCCACCATTTTCCGGCTGAGAACCATGGCCTCAGATTTAGAGGTGCTGATCCTCATCCCAGCCGCTTCACACTGCGCTGCAAACTGATCCAGTGATCGCTGAAGGTCACAGATCGCTGATGCCATCAGGACCTCATAATCTGCCAACAGCAGTTATGCAATCCTGAGCCCACCATGCTGCAACCCCTCCCTTCCATGACTACGCCTTGAAATCGTGTCCATGAATATCACAAACAGGATATTTGACAAAGCACAGGCGGAGACCAATTGACGGAGACCAATACCAAGTGAAAATAGGTCCCACTTACTACCAAGGATCCGGACACAGCTCTCGCTTGGGGAGTAAAGAGATTGGATGGCCCTCGGTAGGGACCACAGCACCCCATACTCCTGCAGTCCCAGGGGCTCGCTGACGGGGACCCTCCATCCGGGCCTGGCTCCAGACAGGGGCCCCGGGCTTTAGAAGTAAAGCAGGGTAGCTTTACTTCTTCCATGCTCTTCCATTGGGGTCTTGTGAACCACTCTTAGTCTGGTCCCTTTCCTGAGACCAATCTGCCATGGGAGACCCTACCAGGAGCACTAGGCTCCAGGCAGGGACAGCCAAACCACTCCACCACGGTAATGTGATGGTGGTATGTACGGTAGAAATGCAGTCCCCACATGTGTGTGTGTGTGTGCGTGTGTGTGTATTTATTTGTGTGTGTGTGTGGGTGTGTGTGTATATGTGTGTGTGTATGAGACAAGTGAGAGACAAAAAGAGAGAGGGATAGAAAGAGAGCTTGAGCGCTAGAGAGAGCTTGAGTGCTAGAGAGAGCTTGAACGCTAGAGAGAGTGAGAGGGAGAGAGAGAGGGAGAGGGTGAGAGAGGTCAGTGAGGGTGTTTTATAGGTTAGTACTTTGAGTTGCAGCCAGCCTGGACACAGGACATCTTAAATGGTTCAGTTGGCACAAGAACAGAGAGCAGCTTATAACCTGCTGGCACAACCTGCTGCAAGCACACACGTGTGCATGTGTGTGCGTGCATGTGTGTGTGTATATGTGTGTGTGTGTGTGTGTGTGTGTGTGTGTGTGTGTGTGTGTGTGTGTGTGTGTGTGTGCGTGTGTGCGTGTGTGCGTGTGCGCTTGCATGTGTTTGTGCCTGCATGGTGTGTGTTTGCGTGTGCGTGTGTGTGTGCGTGGAATGTGTGTGTGTGCATGTGTGTGCGTGTATGTGAATGTGTGCTGTGACACTCCCATACACACACTTCCCCTCCCCTCCCTCCTGACTCCACATCGTAATTAACCTTTTGATTATGAAGTACCCCTCATTCGACCTCTGCTCTCTCACGCTGCTTCTCCTCTGCCAGCTTGTCAAATATATACACACACACACACACACAAACACGTGCATGCACTCACACACATACACACATATTTATTTGCGTTGTTATTAGTAGTTGCAGATCTCTCTCTCTCTCTCTCTCTCTCTCTATATATATATATATATCTCGATATATATCAATATTTATATCAATATATAGATAGATAGATAGATAGATAGATAGATAGATAGATAGATAGATAGATAGATAGATAGATAGATAGATAGATAGATAGATAGATAGATAGATAGATAGATAGATAGATAGATAGATAGACAGATAGATATGTATAGCTATATATATGCATTGCATGCTATATATGCAAACACATCCGTACCCTATAAAGAACAAACGGATGGAAGTGGTGAGTTCCCAAGATAGAACCGTGCTATCCTTATTCCTACTGTGACAGAGGATCGGAGGCTTGGGATGTTTTTAGAAATATGTCAGGGGGACGATGTGGGCGTATGAAGGTGTGAAGGTATATTGTACCACGTATTCCCTATGTCTCGAACATTTCACCTGCTCGTACCCATACATATGATCAAACAGGAAAACTGCTCTCAAGATACAAGAGATACAAGATATTTTTGATTGGCCATTTGTAACAAGTACATAGGAACGCTTACTCCCCATTCCTTACCGAAGTGTTATGAATCTCCAAAAAAAACCCAAAAGAGCAGCAAAGTGACTTAAATGATATGTACATGTGTTGAATGTACATTTTTGTAAAAAAAAAAAGAGACGCTCTTTATCCGCTCACAAACCCTTACGCAGAAACTGCACCTAGAGTTCTCCCCTGGCTGCCTGCCTACAGACACGTATTGTCCTGCTGTTTGTGTGTCTAACGATGGGCCATCTGTTGTTATAGCCGCTCGTTCCTCTGTGGATATCCTCAGCAGTAAGACCCAGCAGACATTGCAGACATGTGGAGATTAGTAAGAACTGTACGTCATTCAAACGTACCCCCCGCTGCGGTGCTCGACAGCCAGTCGATCCGTCAAGAACACAGGCCCTGCGTGTTGGGAGCGTGTGGGGGGGCCCGGAGATGTACATGTTCTTGGACCTCAAGGTTGATGCCCTGGGTGATGCCTCGCACACCTAGGGCGCTGGATTCACCTCAGCCTACAAGCGGTCCAACCGTGGTTACTGGGGTAGGGATTCCGGTCCTGTTATTTGGGGGGTTTGTTCGGATGAGTTTCGGCAAGGTAAAACGAATATCCCTATCGGCTGATTGGACTGATGGAGCCTGTAATTGTCCGAGCCGTGGATGGTGGATGGTGAGGTTTCATTAGAGAATTAGAAATTTCTATTTGAAGATTTTCATATGATTTCTAGTGATCAGTAGTTCTCTTGCCTACCTATGATGAATGCTCAAATTACAAAAGCCTGTGCTAAATGACTGTAATTTAACCTAATGTAATGTAGAAGAAGGCAGACCTGGACAAAGTAGAAGCAAAGTAGCATAATTAGCAACTTATTCTTCCTCTCAACGCGGCAACCTGGTTAGCGGCAAAATCAGACTGATTTGATTGGAGTATTGCCCCCCCCCCCCCCTCCGGGTCTCAGTCTTCAGGAAAGGTGGGTGTGGCTTAATGGAGCAGCCAATGGCATTATTCAAAAGAGAGCAAAATAAGAGGCTGCAGGACCTCCGTAAAGCGTGACCATATATGGCTTCCACTATCAAATTCAGTACACCTGACGAGATTGACAGTGTTCTGCATGGTCCACAGTGTGGACACCTGCAAAACTAGTAGTGGAGATATCTCTCTCTCCCTACCCTTCCTCAAAATGTTAAACGATGCCAAATTGTGGACGGCAATAGAGAGGCATTTAACATGTAAGGCAACAAGGACGCAAAGTGGTTTGACACCAGATGTGTCAAAACACAGGTGGTGGACCATGCTGTTATTAACATATGTAATGTTAGTGTTGAGAGCCACACCTGTGTTTTACGACCACACCTCGGTGTAAAAGGGGCCCATCTGTCGTGTTTGGTGATCAGCTAAAAGGGGGCTTCGGTCTAAGTAAATAAAACAAGCGGGAAAAAAAGGGACCGTGTGGTAGGAGAAGTGATTTTAAGAGCGGGTGAAACATTATTTAATCTAGCGGAGAAACAGTAAATGCCAGTCTCATATAAAGGTCAGAGGCAACGGCAGAATCTGCACCGCGTTGAAGAAAGCAATGATCCGTAGTTAGGCAAACAGCACTGTTTAGCTCCGTGTGTTGATACTAATCTTTTCCATTAGGTTGTTTGTATTTGTCTTATATATTGCCATGTTGTTAATGTTTTTTGTTGCTTATTTTACTTTTAAAATATTGTTTGGTAAACATCCTTGTTGTTTTTTCAATGTTTTTTAATCGATTTATTATAGAATATTATTTTCATCCTCGAGATACACTGTACAACAAACCATC
>CM051000.1:13333013-13358013 GCA_027704905.1 Muraenolepis orangiensis | reverse complement strand
ACACACACACACACCACATGCACACTCACACACATGCACATATGCACGCTCACACACACACGCACACTCACACACATGCACATACACATGCACGCACACACACGCACACCCACACACATATGCACACACACACATATACACACACACACACACACACACACACACATCAATTGCCCTTCACATGTACAGGACATGGTTGCCCTTTGAATTGCAGACAGATTGAACGCATGCACCATTAAACTGCATGCGCACTTACAAATGCACAAACTAATTGTTTCTGAAAGGGTCAACTTGAGTCATGCTATGATTTATGTTAATAATAGGAGTTCAGCAGCTTATGGTGCTGGTTGTTTGTCTGTTACGAATACTGGGAACACTACATTTTTTTGTAGGAAAACATCAAGCCACAAAATAATACATTATTTTGTCAGATATGTGTCCCCAGACATATTTGTATTGGTGTTTGCTGTGTAACCTTTCATTGCTGTTGACCTTGACATTTGATTGATGACCTTAAAAATAGTAAATACTATTATATCATATTATACATTAAGTTTAGGGGCACCTCAAGTAACATAAACATTATACAGTGGAAAAGATTGCAGATTGCAATAGAAAGCAGCACAGCATCTAAAACATTTGATCCGGCGTATTGAACCCATCAGTGGGGAGACACGATGTCCAGTGAGGAAACAATATGTTATGCTTCTCCAATCAATATCCTCTAATATAGACAGCTGAAAGCTCCTGTAGAACGCCCATTAATGATCCCGCACTGTCAGCCTCTTTTAATAGAGAGACCGTCTGACCACTCACTTGCAACAAAAATAAAAGTCCTGCTCATGTTGGAAGAGCCATTTGGAAAATGAGTGCCACTGATTTTCTAAATAAGTGTAACCCCCGTGGCTTCTTGTGGCCGAGAATTACTTTGACTTTTACGTTGATGTTTGTTTTGAAAATAAACGGACACACTCGAGGGGCATGGAGTGTGCACTGTGCACAGGACTGAAAACAATGAAATCAATGTCCACAGCCGAAATGAACACCAAACTTGTTATTCTCGGGTTTCGGGGAAGGAGAGAAGGTTAGGGGTTAGTCCGGCCGCCAGCGCCACTCCACCAACCCAGGAAATGACTGCGGCGTAGGGTAGTCCGATGGGCAGGGGGATCCGAACACAGCAGGGTCATCCTCCTCCCAGCACTAAGAGTCCGATGGGCAGGGGGATCCGCACACAGCAGGGTCCTTCTCCCAGCACTAAGAGTCCGATGGGCAGGGGGATCCGCACACAGCAGGGTCCTTCTCCTCCCAGCACTAAGAGTCCGATGGGCAGGGGGATCCGCACACAGCAGGGTCCTCCTCCTCCCAGCACTAAGAGTCCGATGGGCAGGGGGATCCGCACACAGCAGGGTCCTTCTCCTCCCAGCACTAAGAGTCCGATGGGCAGGGGGATCCGCACACAACAGGGTCCTCCTCCCAGCACTAAGAGTCCGATGGGCAGGGGGATCCGCACACAGCAGGGTCCTCCTCCTCCCAGCACTAAGAGTCCGATGGGCAGGGGGATCCGCACACAGCAGGGTCCTTCTCCCAGCACTAAGAGTCCGATGGGCAGGGGGATCCGCACACAGCAGAGTTCTCCTTCCTCTCAAAGCATATGCATTAGTAATCTCTTTTAATCTCTCAAGTCTTCCTTATCTACTTCCATCATTCTTTTCCCAGCAAAAAGGGACCTTGTGTGAGTGTGGGGCTTCGCTTTAGTCCCCCGCCAATTGGGCCGTTGATTGGCTGGGATTGATCAGGCTTGACTGCAGGATCTCCATATATGGACATGAGGGTTCAGCACAGGAAAGGCGGTATGTGGTTCCTCACCTCTCCTCTCAGGTGCTTCTTCAGCTGACTGTCACAAAACATACTAAAATGTTTCATGTTGGACTATTACAAATTAGTTTTATACGGTCTCTTTGGCCTAGTCAATACATACAAATAAAAAAATATTTTGGTGTTTTAGGTCACTGTAAGGTCACCTTTTGCAAAACTCTATGTTAATTAAGGATTTGACTTGTAACGTCAGAGTGTGTGCTGTTAGCTCCTTTATTTGACGTCATCCCTCTGCGATGTCCTTTGGTTCTGTGAGGGCGATTCTGTGCAATGACGGACTTATATAATAATATTACTGGTTTAGTGCTGGTTTTAACCTTTTCTCATGGGACTTTTTACACATTTACTCACTGACAGATGTTTTGAAACAGTGCTGTGTGTGTGGACAGGATTTTGTTTTAAGAACGGAGGAGGAATACCCCTCCTTGTGTGCTGGGACCACTATGACCACTATGCTGCTCTCTCCAGCTCCATTCATTTATTACAAGAATTTGGACTCACTGATCTCTTCAATATGAATCAAAATACAGTTTGACTGGAGGCTATTGTAAATTGAATGGAATGGAAGGTGACTATAAATACAAATAATAAACTGATTTTACCTTTGACATCAGGGTTAGGCCGCATATTCAGCTACGGTCAAATATAATAATTAAAATCCAAAGAGAATACAGATAAAATAAAGTAATCAATTTCCCATTTGCCGAATAACAACAATGTCGCCACCTGAATAATAATTGCCAAAGGCAAGACAGGAGCTCCTGAGTTGATGCCTTTAATATTTCGAGACTTCAATTTTTCCAACACACATATCCTCCATCACATGTTGCCCCACTGCATCATACCCGAGCCATATTGTAATCGTTCAAATAGTTTCAAATCATGTTGTATTCAGCCATGCCTTCATATTTACCTCATTCCTTCACAAACTCACGTTGTTCAGTGGACTTGCCGTGTATAATGTATAAAGACTTTAAGTGCACACCTACTGTATTTCAAGGACATCTGAGTAGACGTCAGTAGGAAGTGAATGTAAATCAAACATATTGCAAGAGGAAGGCTTACATTACCAGTACCAATAAACCAGCTGTATCCATAACAGGCCACAGGGACGAGGTCCAGCACCTGGTGGCGTGGTGAGTCCACAACAACTTATGTTTTCCTTCGTTCCTAAGATGTTTGCCCTTAAATTCTTTACTTTACTTTGCGAGAGCCAAGTCTCAGAGCGCCAATTTTGGTTTCAATGGCGTACTGCAGGCCGCAAATGAACAGACAACAGAAGGAGTTTAGATGTAGCAATAACATGAGCCCTATTCATATAACAATATAAAAACTTTTTTGAAACAAAACCAGCTAGACACCATTGTGCCAGGAGTTTAATTTGTCCCATAGCTGTCTCTTTGCATCTACTGACTTCTGCATCTCTCTGCTCTCCTGTTCCCTCCACTATCATCCGATTATTTATCTGTCGCAATGTTTCCATGTATCTACAGACACAAGAGGCCCCTTTCTTAAAAGACTATCATTATAATGTAACTCTGTGAAACATGGTCCTGGTGTGTCCCTCTGCATGAAACCATATCAAAATTCAATAACACAACCCTCACAGTCGTCCATACTGGACGGGAATCCGAGCACACGATGGGTAAACATTTTTTTTTCAATCAACACCTCCCACTGCTATATCTTGCTAGTAGGAAGCGGCAGCGATGAAAGCGTAGCGGCAGACAGTCTGAGGCAGGGGGAACTGTACCAGACGCTGCCTTGCAGCCAATCTGAGACCATTTTCTGTTCCCTAACTACCTCACCATCGGCCCGAAGCGGAGGGATCCGGATGAACCGCCGCGTTGTCGTCCATCAATCCTGCGACCAGCCAATCCCTTTATGTCCCGGAGCAGCTTTCAGTTACCTGGCTACGGTCACCGAAACGTGTGGATTCCCACAAAAGAGACGAAAGAAGGAAAAGAAAAAAAGAGGATAAATGCCAGAAGCTTTCAAGAATTATATTCTCGGATGTTTCTTTGAATCCTCGGTAGCAAATCATCCTCCATCTCGATTTATTTGTAGGAAAAATGTATTTTCCACGTGAATATCCAACTGTACAGTAAAGGTCAATGATTGGCGTGACATGAAAATACTGCATTTCTCTTCATTTATTCACTCTGCAACACCAATTATGTACCCTTGTTTTTCAAAATTTAGTCAAATTTCAATCTCCAATCAAAAATGTGTGTGATGATGTACAAAAGCCTCAAAGTGTCACAACTCTCGCCAGTCCGTCCTAATCCAGGGTCGTAATCCACAGACAATCAAATCTTTCCTTTTTTCGTTTTCCTTTTTCTTTCAGGCTCAGGCTCCATTGCGAAGGCCCCTCCCCCTGCGTTTTTTCCTCTCCCAGCTGTCCGTGTCCACCTTGCCTGCCTCACCCTCTCGCATGCTGATTAGCTCCCTCTCAGATCACAGTCACATCCTATTGAAATAGTTTCCTCTGAGATGGAGGAGGAGGAGGAGGAGGAGGAGCGGCTTCTCCATCTCAGAGGAAACTATTTCAATATGTATCCGCTGTGTCAAACCATCCGGACACCTGCTGCTGGTAGACACACTGGTGTATATACCTGTCCATGCATTATTACAGGGATGCCGATTTCTGCCCAAAAAGGAGAATATAATGTGCTGGTAGTGCCAGCAATGCCCATAAAGAATGTACTTATGTACTTTAGTGCTCGCTGAATAGAAATGAAAATTATTTGTCAATGATTCTGATTGATAGTTCTGATCGATGGTTCTGATAGATGGTTCTGATTGATGATTCTGATAGATGGTTCTGATTGATGATTCTAATATATACTTATGATTGATAGTTATGCTAGATGGCTCTGATTGATGGTTCTGATTGATAGTTCTGATAGATGGTTCTGCTAGATGGTTCTGATTGATGGTTCTGATAGATGGTTCTGATAGATGGTTCTGCTAGATGGTTCTGATTGATGGTTCTGATAGATGGTTCTGATAGATGGTTCTGATTGGTGGTTCTGAGTGATGGTTCTGATAGATGGTTCAGATTGATGGTTCTAATAGATGATTCTCATTGATGGTTCAGCTCCCCGTGGCAGAGAGAGGGTGCTCCGCTTCTCACTGCTTGAAATATCAAACAGCTTGTGACCTTCCTCAAATCAAACCTCCCCCTAAATACAACACGGACATGTCAAGGTGATGATAGGATCCTTCTTTGGATCAAAGCGCGCACACGTGTCTGTGTGTGCGCGTGCCTGTGTGTGTGTGTGTGTGTGTGTGTGTGTGTGTGTGTGTGTGTGTGTGTGTGTGTGTGTGTGTGTGTGTGTGTGTGTGTGTGTGTGTGTGTGTGATATTGTCTTTCATACCTGCAACATAAGGGCATTGTTTCAGGTCTAGCGGTATGGCACCGGGTCATTTCCTTTGGTATGTAAAAATCTGACATTTTTCCATTTCCCAATCTGCCCTCAATTCTGTTGCACCACTCCTCCTCCTCTTTGTTGATTTATTCCATTAGATGGTGGTTGGCGGAATAACTTTTCCGCAGAAGGACAAAGACACTCAGGAAAGGCGGTAAAATAAACAACTGTGCGTTCTTTAGTGGTGCATATAAACCTGCCACAGCGCGGGATATGCCTTGCCCCTCAGGACTCTGCAGAACCACGGTGTACCCCAAAAATCAGCATTGCTTTATTCTCACTCAAAAGGGTGGGTTTATAAAATGTTCTCCGCTCACTGCCTCTCTCAAAGGCACCCTGGAGTTTGGAACGTTATACTTATTTTGAAATGGCAAAGAAAAAAGAAAAACAATTTCTTTCCAATTCGCTAAATCAAGAATCGCTTTGGATGGCAGGTGAAAAGTTCCTGTGAAGACATTTTTTAATGGACATTTAAAACTCTGTACATTTGGTGTTTCCACTTGAAATCAGTCCAGCTATATGCTCCTGTAATATTAGTATTACTAACATGTGTCTGTGCAGATGAGATTCCGTGACAGGAGTAAAACTTGGTTCTTTAACCCAAATTACACACACACACACACACACACACACACACACACACACACACACACACACACACACACACGTTCCAGCACACTCTCCTCTACAAACTCCAACACTATAGATGTGGGAAGTGACAGCACATCCTGGTTGAATGATTAGTAATGAACAGAATCCTGAGACAGCCCAGAGCAAGGCATTTAACCCCCAAGTATATTCACATTTATACATAGGTGCACTCCTATGAAAAATCTTTTATTATATGCAATTAGATATGGCACACAGTTTTTTTGCAGCATGGTCGCCACACACACGCACGCATGCATGCACACACACACACAAACACACACGCACGCACGCACGCCCGCCCACACACACACACACACACACACACACACACACAAGATTCAAGATTCAAGATTTGTATTTGCCATATGCAACATATCAAGTACAATTGAAAGCTTACTCTGCATTCCCTATGAGGCCTGCAGGGTGTTTTGTGTTTCTTCTTGTACTGCTTGAGTCAATGGAAGTCAATGGAAAGTGTTCTTAATGGGCTCTTGTTGTATTTGGCATATAAGGAGAGAGAAGAGATGGACTGCATCCTTTTCCTCAGTTGAGAATCCTCAATATTTGACTTGTTTCTATTTGGCACAAGAAAGATACAACTCTTTATTTCCAAATGTAAGTAACTATATTTTTCATATTGCATGCAGGCTATTCTTTAGCCATATTATCATTATTTTACAAAAACACTTTGTCTGTAACAAAGCCAAAAAAGAAGAATGCTGTGTTTAGAAATGTGAATGTGAAATGTGAACAGCAAGATGGCCAGTTAGAAAGTGCTAATGTTGTCTTGTGTGCAAACCACCCGAGGCAACCCCCCCCCTCCCCCCCCCTTTCTCTCGAGTACCATTCTGTCATTGGTCCAAATATAAGTAGTATAGTTAGTGGACTTGGTTTGTGGTTGAGCCAATCGCGTATTGGTCACAAACAGAAGAGCTATAATCTACAAAGAATAGAAAGAAAGTTAAATTCCATTGTACCGGGTCAATTTTGAACAAACACAATTTTTTTTATAATGAGGCAGCTTGCTCTGTGTTTCACAAACAACAGTAATTTAAATCCCGCTATTTGCACCTACTAGACCTTAGAAACCCCTGAATATAATCGGAATCAATTGTAATATCCAGTGAACTGTACCGAACTGTAGACCGAAGGGGAAATAAATCCCTTCTCTTTTCATGAGCTATTAAGCTTAAGGCCCTGATCTGATTTTGTATTCCTTGATTATTTTTTTGGATGCATATTTTTAGCGCTAATGTCTATTTCACAAGATATTCGGTGGTATCTGTATTTGATGTATGACTGTAATATATGCTGTGATTATTAAATGGTTTTTAATTTAAAGCTTTTATATTTCCTGTCCAACCCTTTTTTAATATTGCTTCCGTGATATAGTGGTGGCATGGTGGCTTTAAAAGGCCATTATGGCTGTCTTATTTTTTCATGGAAATGAAGACATAGCACCTTATCTGGTCTAATGCTAAACATATTTCAGCCCATCAGGTCAAACAACTCAGGGCAACATCATTTTAGTATTTTATTATCATATATATATTTTTTATCAGCAGCCAACACCGCCTCGGGAAGGCGTCCCAATCGGAGAGATCTTTGACTGTTTGAAGCTGCCCAGTCAAATGTGTGTGTATACAAGGACAAGAAAGTTTATGTTGTAGGAATGAAAATCTCCAACCCAACTTATCAGTCTCTTACGCACACACAGTTGTCCATCCAGAAACATTGAACAGCAGCGTTTCTCCCCCTTTGGCTGAATAGGTTTTTTTTAATGTGTTTGTTTCTTCTTCTTCTTCTTCTTCTTCTTCTTCTTCTTCTTCTTCTTCTTCTGATAATGCAGCGGTAACAAGGTGTGGCTGTGTGGTAGCTGGTTGTTGTAGTCTTCTTCACGTTGTTGTGTTCGCGTCATGTGACGTGATGACGTGCGCATTACCGCGTATACCGATCTACCGATTTCTAGATTGGACTAAACAATGTATTTCTTGAATGTGAAACACATGGGATGTGGACGTGGGCAGCAGTCATGTGATGTTGCTGATGGATTGATTGGCCCCAACACTCTTACCAATCAACAAGTGAGGCTTGCTGATTGGTAAGACTACAACAGCTGTACGACTACAACAGCTGTAGGCAATCTAATCAGGAGATGAAGTAGGATTTAATGGCCGAGGCCAATCAGACAGGTGAGAGTGTGTCACAGCGGGTGATTCGTGCATGAGTTGTTTTGCTGTCAAGAAACACTTCAATTCATGAGCTGCACCTGGGCTGGGTCTATCCTGTTTGACGCTGCGTCAATGGAAAGTACCATTCATACCGTACACCTTGTACAGTTAGACCTGTAAGGAATTTGACTCTGGTTCACAATTAATCAACAATCAGACAACAATGTGGGTTTTCAAGCAGGTTTCACCTGCAGTAAAGTGCATGCTAAATATAAGTAGATATACAAATACTGAATATAAGAAATGTATGAATCAATTATCGCACAATGATAATAGATGTGGGTGTGTATGACTATATATGATTGACAGGCTTTGACCTCAGGAAGTACAAAGATGAGGTGGCCAGGATGGGAGTGGTCGGCAATGATTTGTCCCTGCCCACTTCCTGGAAGTGAGGGCAAGTTTAGTCTTCTGAAGACCAGTGTGTGTGTGTGTCGTGTTTAGCGCCGGCACTGCCAAACCACACTGTTATGGAGTTTTCGAGAGAACAGACTCCATCACTGACACTGACCTAAACTACACACAACAGTTCCTGGGGCAGGCGGAACTTCCTCAGCCGGCGCAGAAAGTACATCCTCTGCTCGGCTTTTTTTTGTTTGTTGATGGAGACCATGTGGGTCTCCCACTTCAGGTCCTGCGAGATTGCCGTAAGCGAACCCATGTGGTATCTCCACACAACAAGCATATGCGTGTATAAGATCATAATGTTAGACATATACACACACACATATACACACAAGGACACATACAATCAGAATGTAAGATACATAAAGTCACACATAATTATAATGTAAGACACGTAGGACACATACAATCAGAATGTAAGATATATGAAGTCACATAGAATCTAAAATCTAAATCTGGAGGATTTATATCCTCTTAATTGGTCACACACATGTACACACACACACAGTGAAATGAGTTCCTCTGCATTTAACCCACCCTAGTATTAGGAGCAGTGGGCAGCTATTGTATATACAGCGGCCCGGGGAGCAGTGTAGGAGTCTAGGTGCCTTGCTCCAAGGGCATTTCGGCAGTCCCTAGGAGGCGTACTGCCACCTTTTTCTAAGTACCAGTTCTCACTCTGTACTTGGTCCGTTTTGGGGAATTGAACCGGCGACCCTCCGGGTTCCTTAGCCAAGTCCCAACAGACTGAGCTACTGCCGCCCCTATACAAAGCTGGGGCTCATCCGGGAATCTGAATGTAAGACAGATTGGACACATACAATCAGAACGTAAGACACATTGGACACATACAATCAGAACGTAAGACACATTGGACACATACAATCAGAACGTAAGACACATTGGACACATACAATCAGAACGTAAGACACATTGGACACATACAATCAGAACGTAAGACACATTGGACACATACAATCAGAACGTAAGACACATTGGACACATACAATCAGAACGTAAGACACATTGGACACATACAATCAGAACGTAAGACACATTGGACACATACAATCAGAACGTAAGACACATTGGACACATACAATCAGAACGTAAGACACATTGGACACATACAATCAGAACGTAAGACACATTGGACACATACAATCAGAACGTAAGACACATTGGACCCATACAATCAGAACGTAAGACACGTGCGTGCGTGCGTGCATGCGTGCGTGCGTGTACTAACACACTACATGCCGACTGTATTAGTTATCTGCAGCATTGTATTCCATTCAGATTCCAACATTAATCTGGGATCTTCAGGTATTTGTGACACCGGAGAAAGTTTGCTCAAAGTTTGTTTAAAGTTCAAAGTAAAGTGGGTCACTTAATTACTGTGTGCTCTGCCAGCGTGACTGTTTCAGTTGAAAGCCATGATTGTATTTCTTTCTTTAATGAAGTTGAATTTGGCTTTTGAATTTCAAATTAAAATATTCAATATTCACAATGAACTAGTTGTATTCTTATTTGCCGATAAGCCATGTTACGACTTACACGCCGATGCAAATTGTCACATGTGCGCACTCTCTCTATTAAACGGTCTATAACTGTACTGAAATAAGACATGAAGATCTAGTGAATACAAAATAAGACTTCCTCGTATCATTTGGTATGGCATGTATATTGTGATGTATTGTGCCCAATAAATGTGAGGCAGCATGAAAAGTGTGACAACCTACCCCGCTCTTCCTATTTAGTTTTATATTTATAGCCCATCGTTAAATTTCATTGATTTGTTTCAGAGACATTTAATATATTCGGTTTGTTTCAGACAGATGGAACACACACAATTATATTCGGTTTGGCGTTAAATATTTCCCCTTTTCTGTTCCCTTATCTCAAAGAGTGTCACACAAAGTCATTGATATTAGGAAATAAAACATGGTGAAACCAATGTCCAGTCTCTAGAACAAGATGTAGCAGTCGAGCCAATTAAAATGGCTTCTTGGGGTTCCTCCCAATGACAAGGACACAGGGTGATGAGTAATCCGGTTTATTGTAGAGTTAGTAGTTGATAGAACAGAGCAGCACTCCTCCTGTGTGTGTGTGTGGTGGCTGGTTTAACCTGTGGGCCTTGATTGGCCTTGAAGGACCCACAGGTGTGCAGCCTCACCCAGAACTCACACTCTAATCAGTCTGACTGGGGCCAGGTGAGGCTGCTTCAACCAGACTCTTAATCAGTCTGACTAGGGCCAGGTGAGGCTGCTTCAACCAGACTCTAATCAGTGTGACTGAGGCCAGGTGAGGCTGCTTCAACCAGACTCTTAATCAGTCTGACTAGGGCCAGGTGAGGCTGCTTCAACCAGACTCTTAATCAGTCTGACTAGGGCCAGGTGAGGCTGCTTCAACCAGACTCTAATCAGTCTGACTGGGGCCAGGTGAGGCTGCTTCAACCAGACTCTAATCAGTGTGACTGAGGCCAGGTGAGGCTGCTTCAACCAGACTCTTAATCAGTCTGACTAGGGCCAGCTGAGGCTGCTTCAACCAGACTCTTAATCAGTCTGACTAGGGCCAGGTGAGGCTGCTTCAACCAGACTCTAATCAGTCTGACTGGGGCCAGGTGAGGCTGCTTCAACCAGACTCTAATCAGTCTGACTGGGGCCAGGTGAGGCTGCTTCAACCAGACTCTAATCAGTCTGACTGGGGCCAGATGAGGCTGCTTCAACCAGACTCTAATCAGTCTGACTGGGGCCAGGTGAGGCTGCTTCAACCAGACTCTAATCAGTCTGACTGGGGCCAGGTGAGGCTGCTTCAACCAGACTCTTAATCAGTCTGACTAGGGCCAGGTGAGGCTGCTTCAACCAGACTCTAATGAGTCTGACTGGGGCTAGGTGAGGCTGCTTCAACCAGACTCTAATCAGTCTGACTGGGGCCAGGTGAGGCTGCTTCAACCAGACTCTAATCAGTGTGACTGGGGCCAGGTGAGGCTGCTTCAACCAGACTCTAATCAGTCTGACTGGGGCCAGATGAGGCTGCTTCAACCAGACTCTAATCAGTCTGACTGGGGCCAGGTGAGGCTGCTTCAACCAGACTCTTAATCAGTCTGACTAGGGCCAGGTGAGGCTGCTTCAACCAGACTCTTAATCAGTCTGACTAGGGCCAGGTGAGGCTACTTCAACCAGACTCTTAATCAGTCTGACTAGGGCCAGGTGAGGCTGCTTCAACCAGACTCTAATCAGTGTGACTGAGGCCAGGTGAGGCTGCTTCAACCAGACTCTTAATCAGTCTGACTAGGGCCAGGTGAGGCTGCCTCAACCAGACTCTAATCAATGTGACTGGGGCCAGGTGAGGCTGCTTCAACCAGACTCTAATCAGTGTGACTGGGGCCAGGTGAGGCTGCTTCAACCAGACTCTTAATCAGTGTGACTAGGGCCAGGTGAGGCTGCTTCAACCAGACTCTAATTAGTGTGACTGGGGCCAGGTGAGGCTGCTTCAACCAGACTCTTAATCAGTCTGACTGGGCCAGATGAGGCTGCTTCAACCAGACTCTTAATCAGTCTGACTTGGGCCAGGTGAGGCTGCTTCAACCAGACTCTTAATCAGTCTGACTAGGGTCAGATGAGGCTGCTTCAACCAGACTCTAATCAATGTGACTGGGGCCAGGTGAGGGTGCTTCAACCAGACTCGTAATCAGTCTGACTAGGGCCAGGTGAGGCTGCTTCAACCAGACTCTTAATCAGTCTGACTAGGGCCAGGTGAGGCTGCTTCAACCAGACTCTTAATCAGTCTGACTAGGGCCAGGTGAGGCTGCTTCAACCAGACTCTAATCAGTGTGACTAGGGCCAGGTGAGGCTGCTTCAACCAGACTCTTAATCAGTCTGACTAGGGCCAGGTGAGGCTGCCTCAACCAGACTCTAATCAATGTGACTGGGGCCAGGTGAGGCTGCTTCAACCAGACTCTAATCAGTGTGACTGGGGCCAGGTGAGGCTGCTTCAACCAGACTCTTAATCAGTCTGACTAGGGCCAGATGAGGCTGCTTCAACCAGACTCTAATCAGTCTGACTGGGGGCCAGGTGAGGCTGCTTTAACAGACTCTTAATCAGTCTGACTAGGGCCAGATGAGGCTGCTTCAACCAGACTCTAATCAGTCTGACTGGGGCCAGGTGAGGCTGCTTCAACCAGACTCTTAATCAGTCTGACTAGGGCCAGGTGAGGCTGCTTCAACCAGACTCTAATCAGTGTGACTGGGGCCAGATGAGGCTGCTTCAACCAGACTCTTAATCAGTCTGACTAGGGCCAGGTGAGGCTGCTTCAACCAGACTCTAATTAGTGTGACTGGGGCCAGGTGAGGCTGCTTCAACCAGACTCTTAATCAGTCTGACTGGGCCAGATGAGGCTGCTTCAACCAGACTCTTAATCAGTCTGACTGGGCCAGGTGAGGCTGCTTCAACCAGACTCTTAATCAGTCTGACTAGGGCCAGATGAGGCTGCTTCAACCAGACTCTAATCAATGTGACTGGGGCCAGGTGAGGGTGCTTCAACCAGACTCGTAATCAGTCTGACTAGGGCCAGGTGAGGCTGCTTCAACCAGACTCTTAATCAGTCTGACTAGGGCCAGGTGAGGCTGCTTCAACCAGACTCTTAATTAGTCTGACTAGGGCCAGGTGAGGCTGCTTCAACCAGACTCTTAATCAGTCTGACTAGGGCCAGATGAGGCTGCTTCAACCAGACTCTAATCAGTCTGACTGGGGGACAGGTGAGGCTGCTTTAACAGACTCTTAATCAGTCTGACTGGGGCCAGGTGAGGCTGCTTCAACCAGACTTTTAATTAGTCTGACTAGGGCCAGATGAGGCTGCTTCAACCAGACTCTTAATCAGTCTGACTAGGGCCAGGTGAGGCTGCTTCAACCAGATTCTTTATCAGTCTGACTAGGGCCAGATGAGGCTGCTTCAACCAGACTCTAATCTGTGTGACTGGGGCCAGGTGAGGCTGCTTCAACCAGACTCTTACCAGACTCTTAATCAGTCTGACTAGGGCCAGGTGAGGCTGCTTCAACCAGACTCTTAATCAGTCTGACTGGGCCAGATGAGGCTGCTTCAACCAGACTCTTAATCAGTCTGACTAGGGCCAGGTGAGGCTGCTTCAACCAGACTCTTAATCAGTCTGACTAGGGCCAGATGAGGCTGCTTCAACCAGACTCTAATCAATGTGACTGAGGCCAGGTGAGGCTGCTTCAACCAGACTCTTAATCAGTCTGACTAGGGCCAGATGAGGCTACTTCAACCAGACTCTAATCAGTCTGACTGGGGGACAGGTGAGGCTGCTTCAACCAGACTCTAATCTGTGTGACTGGGGCCAGGTGAGGCTGCTTCAACCAGACTCTTACCAGACTCTAATCTGTGTGACTGGGGCCAGGTGAGGCTGCTTCAACCAGCCATCTACCACACACACTCACACAAGAAATGCTGTCCATTTTTCAACAAGCTATTTTGTTTTGCAAACAAATATCATCAAACTGAAATGACAGCGATGCGCTTCTACATAATCCTTCATTAACCTTTCCAAAGAAATAATTGTAGGAACAAACAAACAATAATCAATCAAGCTTTTGACAACTCGAGCCATACTCTGCCCGCATGGCGGCTGCGTCTCAGACAAAAGAACACACAGTTATAGTATTTAATGTAATGTCTATATATCGGGTTTGATATATATTATTTGAGAGACACATTCATTTGAGACATTAAATATATTTGCTATAGTCCTATTAAATGTATTGTATAAAAGATACAGGCAGAACACACAGTTCTATTTCACATTAGTGCTATCATGGCTGATCTCCTTCACTTCCAGTGAAGCGCTTCTATCTGGCGTAGCCGGGTTTTGGATGGCGGTTCTGCGGACCTCGGACCTCGGCTTTGTGTCACCTTCTCTGGACACTTCATCTGATGTCTCTTTTATCTACCGCGGATGTGGGCCCGGGTCTCAATCTCGTGCAATGTTTTTTGATTAGTTTGGGTGGATCCCATGTGTGTGAGTGTGTGTGTGTGTGTGTGTGTGTGTGTGTGTGTGTGTGTGTGTGTGCCTGCATGTGTGTGTGTGTGTGTGTGTGTGTGTGTATATATACAGTCCATGGTCAGATAACATGGTCCCCCCCCACATAATAGAGTCTTTACAGACAGGCAGGAACAGGGTGCCAATCTGCAACATTAAGCAGATAACAGGATGCTGGGCATGTAGACGAGACGTTTGAGCGGCTACGACGCGACAGCACCGATTCGAGGTGTCAGGGGTGGGGGGGGGGGGCCTCCCATGAGTCACAGGGGTTGAGAAGCCCTGACATTTCATCAGGGAGTGAGGGGCATGCAGGTGTGTGTGTGTGTGTGGGGGGGGGGGATGGACGGACGGAAGGAGGGAGTGAGGGGAGTGTAAGGGGGAGGGGGGCGTGAGGGACCGAGGGGGGAGTGAGGGGAGGGGGAGTGGGGAGTGAGGAGGGAATGAGGGACGGATGGGAGAGTGAGGGGAGGGGGGAGTGGGGAGTGGGGAGGGAGTGAGGGACGGATGGGGGAGTGAGGGGAGGGGGAGTGGGGAGGGAGGGAGGGAGGGACGGATGGGGGAGTGAGGGGAGGGGGACTGGGGAGTGGGGAGGGAGTGAGGGACGGATGGGGGAGTGAGGGGAGGGGGAAGTGGGGAGTGGGGAGGGAGTGAGGAACGGATGGGGGAGTGAGGGAGGGGGAGTGGGGAGTGGGGAGGGAGTGAGGGACGGATGGGGGAGTGAGGGGAGGGGGAAGTGGGGAGGGAGGGAGGGACAGAGAGGAGGGGTTTGAGGGACGGAGGAGGGGGTGAGGGATGGATGGGGGAGTGAGGGATGGACGGGGGAGTGAGGGGGAGGGGGAGTGATGAGGGAGTGAGGGGAAGTAAGGGATGCAGGGGGGAATGAGGGATGGAGGGAGGAGTGAGGGGGTGTGAGAGACGGAGGTGGCAACGAGCGACAACATTTGCCATAGGGACGTTTTCTTCTTCACAGAATGACAAACTTTATGAAGAAACTTAGTAATTAGTTAATTTTGGTTATTAATAGAGAAGAAATCACATCAAATTTGGTGGATTATGGGAGGATCAATGATACCATAATGTGGAATGATATAATAATAATAACTATTTGTATTAGAATTTCCCTAATCTCAACCAGACTTTTTGGGAACATTTGCATAATCTTTGAGACCTCAGGAATGGTGAGCATGTATTGGATTGGCTGTGAGATTAAATGTGCACCTCCAACCTCTGCCTAATGTTGTCTCTGCACTCATTTCCTCTTTGCATGATTAGATTGGTTGTTGGAATTGTAAATCCCACTCAACATCCTTATATTTGCCCTTGGATTTTCTGCAGAACTTGCAAGTAGAATTCTTGCTCTGCATAATAATAAAGAATTTGTCTAAAAATTCAACTTGTTTTCCCCTAACCATTAGGGGAATAGTGTTTCTACGGTAGCAGACAACAGCGGGTTCCCCTGGAGCTCCTACTATGGGGACACGGAGAGAAGCTCCACTGAAAGACAAATATGTCAAATAGCAAGCTCCCTTAACAAAGCATGATTATTCTAACAGCATACAAAGCTATTTTAAAACACACCGAGATGCACATGCCTGTATATATATATATATATATATATATATTGAGGTGATGTGTATACAAAAACTCAATAAACTATTAGAGTTTAATATTACAAGACCAATCTACACGTTTAGAACTGGGACTTAACAAACCATGCACATCATTTTACCACCAACACCAATTATGTAGTATAGTCAGTCAGGTGTTTTGTCGCGCGTTCAAAATTTATTCGGAATCGCCTTGCTGTTACCGAGCGTCTTTTGAAGCTACTTCCGGTTCACTCGTAGCCATACTTTCAGATAAAATGCTGGTATACCTTACAGCAAACTTTGAATAGGCTTTTTCGTTTGCATACTACACAGATCATATGAATTATACGATGAATTACACGATGAATGAAGGAAGAAAAAAACGCCAAATGGAGTCCCATTTTATCGAGTGCTGTGTAACAGGGAAGGATAGGACGCCTTTTCAGCTGTCAATGCGATGCTTTGTAGCTCCCGAACACAACGACAATGTCCTCCAAAACGAGCAGGTGAAAAACGTGGGCCCTTCTAATGCCATTCAGCCTGGCCCGTTTTCAACCCATTTTAAGCGAACGGCGAGTACAAACCCTTTTACTTCTTTGCGGTATTGAACGTCACATTGAAGCTGCTATTGAATAGTATTTTTCACCAGTCCTCTGCCCACAACAGGGTAGTGTTGTGGTGGAGTAGTTGGTTAATGTTGGAGCTTTTTTTACAGATTATTATTATTATTATATTTTTCTTCTTGTAAAGGGCTACTGGATATGGTAGTGAATGGAGGCTAGTTTGGGCACATGCTTACCATTCACATGTGTCGATGTGATTGTTACATGGTAATACTATAATTAGGTATACCTAATTAGGTTAGGTACATTAATGAAAGCGGGGCATTGGGGAACTTAATGGAACATTTAAACCAATTTCTTTGGACATTTCAACATCTTCAGCCAAAAACAAACGCTATAAAAAACTATAGGCCTACATTTGGCCTTTCTATAAACACTTACACAGTGTGAAATTAAATACATGTATACTGTGCACACCATAATGTCCTTCTCAGGTTTCCAACGTTTGACTTTCTCTTCCTTTGGGGGGAAATCAGCAGAGGCAGTAGCACACTGAGAAAAGAACATTGCATAGGGAGAAAACACCAAGCTTTCGTGCTGTACTGAGGTGGACTTCCTGGTAATCTCACCCATCTCTTCACACACACATGAAAGGATTCACATATTGTTTCATCCGAAAGGTACAAAAAAAGTTATTTTGAAACAACTTCATTTGAAATCCCTGCTGAGCACTTCTCGGGACTGACGCCAGAGCCTTGTCGAGATACCCAGTCACCCAATCAGTGGACTCCTTCAAAGTCTGCTTGCTTCAAAGACACGAGAGATGACACATGTTTAAGACCTTTCAATTAACTATTGGAAATCCAATTATGCCTCCCGTCCCGTCTCGTCCCCCCCCCGACTGTGCTAATCCATTCCTGGCCACTGGTCCTCCTGATAGAACTGTTTGCAGGGGGGGGGGGGATTTCTTTACACACGTTTCTAATCAAGACCTGTGGCTTTTGGTAAGCTAGCGGTAACGCCTGCTCCACAATGAGACCACCATCGTTAATTAAATTAACACCACACGGTGGTAGGCTTTCAGGAGGCTACGTTGTACCGCTCTAGATAAGCGACGGAGGCACGTGCTGGAGATTGACAAGCATCAGCCTTTTAAGAACCTTGAGCAAACCTTGAGACACCTCTCACTGCATTTCTATCGCTTCCTTTGGGCTGGCCTCGCCGGATCAAAATCACACCCCCTCATATCCATTTCATATTTTTTTTCATAACTGTTTTTCTCTAATAGATACAGCTGGAATGCTGGGTGGTAACAGGAGAAGGATCAGAGCGAGAGACAAAGCAACCTTCAATTACAGTCTTCCATGTGGCAAAGAAAGAGGAGTGGCACATGTCAATTAGACAAGCCTCCTCACAATGTAGTCTCACATTTTGAAGCAAAGGTCAGAGTTTAAGAGAAAAACAATATTTCTCTGATTACTAATTAATTTAGGAACAAATTGGCCTTGTGTTAATACTACTTCACTTCTTTAAATCTTTGCTTTGGGACGTGATATGATGATAACTTATTATATACAGTATATATATATATATATATATATATTATACTAATATCACATTCTCTTCCTTAGGTGTTAATCTGTTGGATTATGTTTTATGAATTGTGAAAAATATCACTGGTGTAAAACTGTGGACAGAGAACCATGTCACTCTCAATGTTCCTTTATTACATTATCTAGAAATACATCTGAAAATCAGATCTAGAAATACAAATGGATCATTTTGAGTGCTTAAACATTCGGCTTATGCATAGCCTACTACTTCATAGCAATCGGTTATGTGGGCGTTGTACTTATCTTTTTTAATTAAACCTTTTTTGTAACTTTCAGTAATTACCCCATTGAGATTTTATGAACCACTGAAATAATTATATCCGAAAATGAAACAAATATTTTACTGCTCCATCATCATAGAGCCGCTTGGAACCATATCCGCATTTGAGGATTTCAAATAAAAAAGTAGTGATATGTGATATGTGATATCTTCTGCACCATTGTCAGGCATAACACTATCTCCAACTTACGAAACAATATCTCCAACTTCCAAACCAATATCTCCAACTCCCAAAACTAGATATCTCCAGCATACAAAAACAAAATGAGCGATTTAGCAATGATGGCCACACACAAGGATGTCAGCAGCGTAAGCCAACATTTTGTCATCACACAACTAAGCTTTGGCCAATGAAAACTAGCAAAGCGAACCTTACAATCTCTGACAGACCCTTAACGATATTTCACTTTTTAATTGCTTTTAGCAATGGAACGTGTCTTCTCAAGTACCAATCAACAGTGTAAAAAAGTGTTTCTACTAGATAGTCCACAGTGAACACTGTTTAGAAAGTGATAGGTTCTCGCATTGCAATGGGGAACACAGTCCCCATGGGAGCAAATATTAAGCCAAAACAATGTCTTTCTCTTAGCAAATTAAATGTGGCAGCCACCATAGAGGTGCCTGCCCTCTTACTGCTACCGGAGGGGAATTGTGGGTAACGCAATCAATATTCTCACCTATTCCCTCTCTAAACTGGATTCCTTATAATATCCCTATCCCCTTATTACCCATAAAATGAACGTAAAACACAACGGTCTGATTTAAAAAGTAGATCTATGGGAGATTCCATCAGGGGGGAGGATAGGCTTTGCAGGCTTTGCGGGGCTTTAAAAAGAGATGACGTGTTGTTTTTCCATATGTTAATTTGAGTGCATTTCAGCTCAACACAGCTCTATGCCCTGCAGGCCTTATCGGCAGAATGTCCCAGTTCAAGACCATCTTCTGAGAGGAAGCCCACGCGGCGCAGGTTTGTTTACGAAGAGCGCAGAGTGAAGAGCTGTCCACTGTTTAATACACACGCAACGTTTTCTCCCCCCCCCACCTAGCCCCTAGGAGAAGGCAGGAACCATTCCATTGAAAATGAGAGGCTTACTCCATGTTGTCTAACACAGAAATCTGTTGTGATACTCATAAGGGGGGGAAGTGCCGATGAAGACAGCGCTGTCGTTCCCAGCCGTGTGCGGTTGAGAGCCTCATCTTGCCTCAGCACCAGGGCGATTGCCCACCCGATTACCGAGACAATGTTTTTGCTCCCTAACGCATCCTCCATGATCACCGAGCCACAGGGAGCGGAGCACAGTTAGAATACGCTATTTAAGAATGGTACTGACACCGACTGCGTGGTGATAGTATTTTTTTATTTATTTTTTTTAGGCCTGAAAACCTTTTTAATTAGGAAGGCTTTTTTTTTTGTTGTTAAAATGAGTGTTCACTATTGTCAGTCATTTTAGTTTAGTTTGTTTGTTATGTTTTTAACTCTGCAGCACACAGAGATATATTAATGTTAATACGTTTTAATTTTTTCTTTTTGTTGCATATCTGCTTCCTTGATTTACCATGTGAGGATCGTATCTATAATTGATGGTGTCAGAGTGCCAAGGGAAAGGGAGAAACAAACATTTGTGTTATGATTTAATTTAACTTCCTTGATAGTCCACAATGGTGGCATGAAATTAAACAGCCAATTACTACTAATAACAATAGATCTGAAAACATGTCTTATGGAAATAACATTACTAAACTAATTTAGATTGAATCTGTAATATGTCTGTTGACTACACATTTGTATCCACGATTAATATGGTGATTGAGCTCCTCACCTCAGGAGCTCTGAGCACATGGAGGTGATGAGGATGTCCTCTACTATAAAGCGCTTTGCTGCGCCCCCTGAGGAACACACCTGACACGGCAGGCAGGCTAATCTCAGTCTGGTTCCGTTATCTACTCAGACCCCTAATGAGGTTCTCGGCCCAGGTGGGGACCACTTCACAAACCCATCTCCTCTCAAACGTTTTTACTTTGGGTTTAATAAAGAACTGAATGGGAATGTTGGGGTCACACAGGTCAAGCACAGTGCTTGAGACAAGGGTACGGCCGCTCATGGGCTCATGAGCCCAGAGAACAGCGTGTTTCGCTTTGTTGAAACTCTCTCTTCACACTTTGAGCACTTCTAAGTCATACAAAACAGTTTGCGGTCTATTTTGTGACAATCCAATTGACAAAGACGAAGGTCAAATTCCCTTTTTTTTGCCAGTTTGTAAACAAAACCTATTGAGATAGCTCATTAGCACACAGAGGTTAGCCATGTATCTAAAGCTGGATCCCAATCTTAAACTGAACCCCCCAAAATTTGCATGGTTTGCTATGGTGAATTTGCTTTGGTTTTGGGGAATTTATTAACACATACGTATATATAATGTGAGGCTAGTCTAAATGTGACTTTGTGTGACAATTTTGTGCACAGTCCAGCTCCCAGCGTTCGAGTTGCGTTCGGAGGGGTCTGAGCTCCCATCAAAGCAGTAAAATCCTACATCTGTGCTGGGTGTTCACTAATACATTTCAAAGAACCATTATTTTAATGACAAATAAGGCATTTGCAATCAATCAACCAGTATTATTTACGAGATAAATAGGCTAAAATAATGTTTTCCAAAATAACTACGAACCATATTCTCTCGTGAATGACAGTAAAATAATAATAATAATAATACATTCAATTTTATATTAGCACTTTTCTGGATACTCAAGGTGCTTGGGTTAGGGTTAGGGCAGTGGTTCTTAACCTTTTTGGAGGTACTGAACCCCGCAAGTTTCATACGCGCATTCACCGAACCCTTCGTAATTGGAAAAATTAAATATGATTTTTTTCAAAATTGGACCGCCCGTCCTAAAGGGGGACCAAAGCGCTGAAAAAGTGTATGGTAGGCAGAAGCCAAAGCATTGATAGTAGTTTTTTAATTAACTTTTTTTCTATTATTAATAAATGCGTTTTTTTTCAAATTCAAAACATAGGTATATGTTTTATTGGTGCATAAAATGAACCATGCATCAGTTGCACACACAATCACTGTTCAAAGAACAAAACAGGAATTTTACAAAACAACTAAAACACAATAATGAATATTTACTACAAATCAATGTGACTTTAACTGTTGCCTTTCAGAGACCAGCTCAGAAATGCGCGGCTTCACCTTGGCAAGTGCCACTCTCATATCATTTTCGCAAACAAAGTTTGTTCCTTTTCTTCGTTTTTATGTCTACCATCCTCGAAAAGGATTGCTCGCAAAGATACGTTGTAACAAACGGTATGAATATCTCAAGGGCTTTCTTAGCAATAAGAGGGTACGCTACGATTTGGTCCACCAAAACGTTGAGAGCGTTGTTGTTCTGAATAGTTGCTGTTGAATCTGGCTCTGCTGAATTTCAATGATTTCGTCGAGGTATTCATCATTGACATCTGCTGTCGCCACACTAAACGTGAACGGCTGTCTCACCCATGCTGGATAGGACTCCCTTGTGGGGTAAGTATCCGTCGAGAGAATTTGTGAGCTCATCTAAGTGCATGGCAATTGCTTGCTTCAGTTCCTTGGGTACAGAAATGTCTCAGATTCCAGACACGTCTTCGATCTAACTTACACAGCCGTCCAGCAGGGGAAAGTTTGCTTTAGTTATCATTCTCTGTTCGTCGTTTCCATAACGGTAGCTTTTTTTGAAAAGCCTTCAAGTTTTCTTCCGCATCTGTTGATTGAGATGATGGGGAGCAGCAAAGATATTGGCCATGTACGCCAAAATGAGAATGAACTCAGAATTGTTGAGGTAATCTGCGTGACAATGTTGGTGCTCTCGCAAAAACAGGGCTAATTCCACACACATGGCAAAAACACGTTACAGCACCTTTCCCCGGGATAACCACCGAACGTTAGAATGGTGCAGAAGTACCTCGATTTCAGAGCCCATTTCTTTACACAGCTCATTGAAGACGCGGTGCTTCGTAGCACTATTTCGCACATAGTTCACACATTCCACTACAATTTTTAATACTTCTGCTAGTTTTAGAGGCAAGGTTTTTGTTGCCAACACATGCCTGTGCAGAACACAATGCGTAACAATGATTTGTGGTGCATCGGCTTTCACTAGCGCACCAAAACCAGACTTTTGTCCCAGCATGACTGGAGCTCCGTCAGCACAAACTGCAGAAACCATATCCCACGAAAGATTGTTGTCTCTGAAGAAGTCATCCACAAGTTTCTTCATGTTGGCTGCCTTAGTTGTTGTTTTAAGAGGCTTACAAAATAAAAAATATTCCTTTATCACGTCGTCTTTCACATCGCAACAAGCTGGCTTAGATTGGAAATGTTGGTGGATTCGTCGAGTTGGAGGCTGAATTTTGCTGGGCTTGAAATCAGATCTGTAACTACTTGAGCCAAGATGTCGCTCATGTAATCTGTTCTGCCGCTGATGGTGTCATTTGAAAGAGCAATTTGGGATAACTTATTTTCAGCAGCTTTTCCCAGCATGATATTCGCCATCACACAGCTGGTTTTACAAGTGTTTCACCAATGGCTTGTGGTTTGCCCTGCTTTGCGATTAGGTAAGCAACTTCGTACGATGCTGTGAGGATCGGTTTGTCGATGGGTACAAAGCCGAGAAAAGGCAGAATAGCCTTTTAATGGAATCTGGCTCTCTTCACCCTGAATTCAGCGAGCGTTGTGTTCTTGTATTTCCCATCTCCATGTAGCTTAAGGAAGTGTTCCCTTAGTTTTGCTGGTGCTAGACTAGAATTGCTCAATTTGGCATTGACTTGGCATTGACTTGCACTGGAGTATGGCGCCATACGAGATGGCTGCCGTGTCGCGAGCTCCCGCACGACGACGCAGTTTTTTGTTATTTATTATTTTTATCGCAACTATTTTAGTTCAGGAAGTTAGCAGCACGTTCACTTATAACTTTTGCACACTTCGGGAGATCAGATCGACAGTCGCTCGCCGCCTACCGGAGTTTTTTCATTCTTTCGACTCGGACGCCCCGCCCGAAGTCACAGCTGGATCATCTCCGACCATCTTGGGCACGATTACACGCAAGGGTCGACGGAGGAAGCGAGGGAAGCGAGCCGGCGTGCTAGTCAGGCTGAGATGTCGATCCGATCGCCCCCCACTACCCACCATTCTACTGGCTAATGTACAGTCTCTGGACAATAAGCGAAGCGAGCTACAGGCTCGCATTCAATTCCACCGGGAAACTAAGGACAATTGTATCATCTGCCTTACGGAGACATGGATGTCGGAGGGGGTTACCGACGCAGCTATCGAGCCGACGGGATTTTCCGACCACCGGGTGGACAGAACAAAGGCTCTCTCCGGTAAAGATCGCGGAGGGGGGGTATGTCTCATGATAAATAGATATTGGTGCAACCAAAGTCATGTACATCCCCTCAAGTCTTTCTGTACCCCGGACCTGGAGTACCTGATGCTTATGTGCCTGGCTACCTCGGGAGTTTACAGCGGTAACCGTGACCGCTGTTTACATTCCCCCACAAGCCAACACAGACACAGCGCTGAAGGAACTGTATGTGGCTATCAGCGAACAAGAGTCAGCCCACCCCGAGGCTGCTCTCATCGTGGCGGGGGACTTCAACAAGGCAAACCTGAAGAAGGTTCTCCCGAAGTTCTACCAACACATAACGAGCAACACACGGGGCGAGCGGATCCTCGACCACTGCTACACCCCGTTTCGTGATGGCTACAAGGCCCTCCTCCGCCCACCGTTCGGCAAATCAGACCACCGCTCTATCCAGCTGCTCCCCGCCTATAGGCAGAGACTGAAGCAGCAACCGATCACTGTGAGTGAGGTCCAATGCTGGTCGGACCAATCGGACTCTATGCTGCAGGATTGTTTTGATCTCGCTGACTGGCACATGTTCCGCGTTGCCTCGGACAATAACATCAACGAGTACACGTCGTCGGTCACCGGGTTCATCAAGAAGTGCATAGATGACGTTGTTCGGATATATCCCAACCAGAAACCGTGGATTAACGGCGATGTTCGCGCTGCCCTACACGCGCGTAACGCCGCCTTTGGCTCCGGGAATACGGAGGAATATACGAGAGCCCGTTACGACCTCCGTAAGACCATCGTCACTGCCAAGCGGGAGTATAAGGACAGAGTGGAAGATAAATTCAAGGGCCACGATGCGAGGGGTATGTGGCAGGGGCTGCAGACGATAACAAACTTCAGAGAGAGAACCAGTTGTGTAGAGAACTCCTCTACCTCCCTCCCAGGAGAGCTAAATACTTTTTTTGC
>CM051000.1:13298013-13323013 GCA_027704905.1 Muraenolepis orangiensis | reverse complement strand
GTGTTGATTGTGAGTGATGTGTGAAGTACCTCATGATTGACCTTTTTAAAACATACAGCTTGATCTGACTTTGCTTGGAAACAGCATTCCCACAAAGCCAATCAGGGGGAAATCTCAGAGAGACTCTTCAGTCTATTTACCCTCTTCTAAAATCAACATCACAGTGGCATTACAGCTCCTACAGATATACTGATATGGTGAAAGGTGGTTTTATATAGCATAACAATATATTCAAATATACTATTATAAGAATGATATATCTGTTTAGAATTGTCATTAAATGTGTCGCAGTCCAAAAGTATTCCTTTCCCTGTGTGTTATGTATATGGTGTCTGCATGTGAGAGTCAATTATTGTCGAATAGTATACATTAGAGAAGGCCTTGACTCTTAGGTCTCACTATAATAACATTAGATCTAGAAGTAAAATAATAAAAATGATTCTTGATTATTTTTGTGTTTTGATATTAGAACGTTATTTGAATACTTTGATGCTTGCCATGCAGTCTGAGAATCAGCAAGACCTTTAAACTTCCAGGATTTATTTTCTTAATGAACATATTTAGCAGCTATTTAAATGTTTAAACAAAGGCCAATTATACCAACAATCTCTACCTACTAATAACAAAGGGTTGGTAAGGTATTGAACATGAATAGAACAAACTTTTTCACTTTGTCAATAGCGCCTGTGGGTTTTCTATTCAGGTGAATAACTCTCGTCCTGCGGTGCAATTTCATCAAGACTTTACACAGTGGTCAAACCACCTTGTTTGAACTCTCCTACTATGGAAGCAGTGTGTCTTCGTAAACTTTAAGGCTACATGGGAGCTCTGCCGTAACAGTCGTACTTTTGTTTTAACAAATTTAACCTCTTTAGATATTAGAAGTTGATAAAAGTTGATAAAACTACAGCAGTCTCTCCGCCAGCTCCGATTCAAACAGGGAAAGATTTGCCGCCCTCTTAGCGCGTCTTACTAGCTTTACTAGCGACTAGCGATTGTTTGCTTGTTAGTTAGATATTGTTTGCTAATTTATAGTATTTTTACCTGAGCACTGGTTTAGACTTGTTTGGAATGAAATGCACTTCTGGTGACGAGTGGTTCTCTCACCTACCTTTGTTGACACACTATTGCATGTTGCTTGGGTCAAAACTGTCTGCTAAATGACTGTAATGTAAAGTAATGTACAAAAACAGAAACACCAGCTTAATTAAAAAAAACAGAAATGATGGTATTCCCGGTAATGTTCTCAAAAGATGCTAAATGGGCTATGTGCTATCATGCTAGCATGCTGACACGTGCTACTGTCACGCTTAGCCCCTGTAGCCTACTCTCTCCCTTTGATCCTACTTTGCAATATATATATAAGGAATTAGCCAGAATGTGCAAAATTATTTTCTTTTCATCAATATCTCTCGAAAACTGTTCAATCTGAATGTCACTGAACTTTTCCAAAAGTACAAAGACAGCAGATAACAATCACACTAACAGAGGTATCACCGCTGGGTATTTCTGATTGTAATGCCGCTATGTGCTCTGTGCCACACCTCCATATACTATAAACAGGAGGGGTGCATGTCTGGAAGTGAGAGAATGAGATAGATAGAGGGTGTGTGTGGGGGTGGGGGGTAGAGAGATAATGAGAGAGATTGAGAGAGGAGGGATAAGGCGAGAAGGTGGAGAATGATAGATCGAGGAAGGGAGAGAGAGAATCAGAGGGGGAGTGAGAGAGAGAGAGAGAGAGAGAGAGAGAGAGAGAGAGAGAGAGAGAGAGAGAGAGAGAGAGAGAGAGAGAGAGAGAGAGAGAGAGAGAGGAGAGAGAGAGAGAGGAGAGAGAAGGTGAGGAGAGAGAGAGAGAGAGAGAGAGAGAGAGAGAGAGAGAGAGAGAGAGAGAGAGAGAGAGAGAGAGAGAGAGAGAGAGAGAGTAGGTGAGGAGAGAGAGAGAGTAGGTGAGGAGAGGGAGGGAGGGAGAGGGATGGAGCCAGGGAGATAAGTACAAAATGGCAAGGATGCAGGGGTGGAATCTGACATATGGATAATTGGGGATGTGAAAAAGCACTGCCAGGAGGACGCTGATCTAAAAATGATCTATTTTTCAAAAACGATAACAGGGATGGAGAGAAGTGCATTTGAATCAATGAATACATAATATACGATCTACATAGTATTCTTACAACAACCTTTGTTCCTGAACAATGTGTCCTTTTCCAACGTGTTCCAGGCAGAACGTGCAACATGATGTGAACAAAATGATTAAAAAAAAGAAGATATAACCATCAATAATATAAGGTGGTGGTGGAAAGGGGGGGGGAGGACAGGAATAACCACGGAGAATGGCTGATTGTGTCGGCCCGGGGCAATTTCAGGCCTCTCAAACATCTGAGAGCTAGCGTGACAGAGGATAATATGATGGACAACAGTGGACACTCAATACCTTTTAGCGTGTGTAGCAGCAGCTGTCTGTAGGTGTGTGTGGTGTGTGTGTGTATGCCCGTGCGTGCATGTGTGTGTGTGTGTGTGTGTCCTGTTTACGTGAACACTTTGAGCACTGTTTGACGCTGGAGGCTTTCCTGTTGATGAGAAAGGGGAAGGATAGACTGTGGATGGATGGGGATGGGGGGGGGGGTGAGTAAGTATAGGATATGTCTTCTGTTTCTGGAAAGCCAGAGTTTCTGAAGGGCTCTGTCCTCAAGCGGTGTTATCCATTTCCCACCCATCATCCCAGGATCAATGCTCTCTGGGCTCCATCTCTCTCACACCGTGACACAAGCCTTCTTCATATCAGCTTTTCCTTTGTGTACAGCAGCACAGAGGTGGTGGGTGGGGGGGCAGACAATATCAACACTGCTCTTGTGTCAAATGTGGACGCTCTGGCCATTTATGGAAGGTGTGTGTGTGTGTGTGTGTGTGTGTGTGTGTGTGTGGGCAGGGAGGGGTCAGTGGTTGCACCTGGCCACACACCTCGACTGTT
Organism: Muraenolepis orangiensis; assembly: GCA_027704905.1. Classification (NCBI taxonomy): domain Eukaryota; kingdom Metazoa; phylum Chordata; class Actinopteri; order Gadiformes; family Muraenolepididae; genus Muraenolepis; species Muraenolepis orangiensis. Next base: position 13,320,045 of record CM051000.1, on the reverse strand, counting down.
TGCTTTTGGTTGGGTTCGTAAAAAGGGAGCTGCTTGATATCCCAGATTTGTCGCACACCTGTCTTCCCATCTAGCCAAGGTCGGCCTCGCAGGTCTCCCCCCGCTTGCCAAGACTGATCTGTCTCATTACCAAACACGGGTCCCTGGTGGATGCTCATCCATCCCTCAACCGTCTATTGTGACATCGTCCCCCATGTGCAGCCTGCTAATCGGAGATGTGCAGGTGGTCAAACGAAGGGAAAGGTGATAGACGCTGGGCAGAAAGGTCCATCTGGTTTGGTGGTTTGTAAAGTGAAGCACTTTTCTTCATTCAGGGGGCGGTGCTTTGGTCATTGCTTCCCAGCCCGGTTTCTGGAGCAATTCATTACCGCAGGGACTGCTGGGGTTCTGCTCCACTCCAGGTTTGTTTATTTTTGTTTATTTTCTTATATGCTGAGAGGTCTGTGCTTGGTTTTGAAAGACTGGAGAGAGCAGTCAGTCGGTGAAACAATAAAACCTTATATGCACAGTATATGTCTTACATACTGTGTTCATGTGCGTGTTGCTTTCAAATGATACATGTTTGCAATGACAGAAAACGAGTAGAGCTACTCAGGTGTGAGTGTTAAAAGTGGTAAAAGTGAATGGGACTTAGGGGACAAAGATAGAGACATTTAATTTAGGAAATGGAATGGATTGTATTGATGTGATGCAGATGACCGAGAAAGGTAGTCAACTTGGAGAGATGGAATTTAGAGACAGATTGGGCGGCAGTAGCTCAGGAGGTAGAGCGGTCGCCTCACTAAGGTTGCTGGTTCGATCCCCTGCCTCCTCCTAGCGTAAACTATCGAGGTGTCCCTGAGCAAGACACCCTAACCCTAACTGCTCCTGACATGCTGGCTGTGAGAATGTGAGGCATGACTTTGGATAAAAGGCAGTCCATTGTTATTGGATTAATGCTAACGTTAATAATTTGGTCTCAAGCCCTGCATTACTTACCAAATAACTGTTCATTGAATCTGAAAACCAATCTGCAGCGAGCAGCCCCTGGAACCAGCCTGCAGAAGGCCCGGCCCAGCAGCACCTCGACAAGGCCCCATGCTCCAGGAGGGAGATGGCGACAGTGCCTCGTCGCCCATGGTAGAAGGTGGTCCTACCGAGGGCTGTTCCGGGTCCTCCATGTGGAGCTACAACCCAGGGCCCAGCTGTCGAGCCTCATCCCAGCCCGTCTAGACAGCCCTGCACCAGCCAAGTCCAGCGACAACTCTGCCAGCTAATGCAGCAGGCCACAGGCCTCTGGTCTTCAGAATGGAGGGGTACTAGGTACTAGTACTAAGTACTAGCCATGTTCCCTGTTCCAAATAGGCCTGTTCTGAACAGACCGATTGCTAGGCCTACTTGGTATTGCTGCTTTCAAACATCCCATCTACCTGTGTTCTGTGCATCGGTCGGTGGAGCCTAGAAAACCCAATCGTTCACTACAGCCATCACAAAAGAGCCTTTACAGTTACAGGGAAAAGCAATACTGGAGCCTAGTCTGTCAAGGCCATGTAGTTACCTCAATATAAAATAAACAAATTGTATAGCACTGCAGAAAAAACTGCAACCATCCATTTACCGGTCACAGCCATTGGCTGTAAATCGGCTTTGTTTTTACAGGTTCAATCGGTTATGTAATAGAACCACCATTAGTCGGCCGTGCCATTATTTGGTTTTGGTTTTAGGGTTGTGATGCTTGTGATAAAATCTGCCTTTTTATACTCGTGCTCAAACACACGTGCATGTACATAGAACGTTGTTGCCAAGAATAGAAGGGGGGGGGGGGGGGTGATAGACTCGGTATCTGGGATCAATAGAATTAGAACACAATAGATTAGACTCCATAGATTTATATGTGGAAACACACCAAACTCCAGTGCTTCAAACCTACATGTTCCTGTGTGTGGAAAGTGAAATGCCTTTGACCTACTACTGTGACTACTATGAGTTGTATCATGGTTGCATCAATCTGTACGAAACACAAGTCGAAGTGAATCATTTGTATTATTATTGAAAAATTAAAAAATGAGTTTATTGGTGGAAAGAAAATACCAAATTTAAAGTAAAACCTCATTTATATGTGATGCTGCACTCTTGATGTTATCATGAAAATGATATAAAACTATATATATAATACACCACACTGATTTAGGGCTTTTATTACCTTCCCAAAAATGCCGCTAATTTGATTGTGGTTGAAAACTACCCCCACTAGTTTAATAACATTCAAAACTTTCTCTTCTAAGATTTATTTGGAGAAGTAGGGAGCGCCAGGAGAAGCGGCTATATATAAAGTGTTGACAATCAGCTCCTTACTTTGAGACAAGTTCGCTAAGAATAGTTCTGAGGAGAAGTATAGAATGGTTCAGATTTTTTCTATCATTTCTGAAGATTAGTAAATCATTGCGGTGTCCCTGGTGAAGAAATGATAACTAAAGAATATTCTCATAATGCCACCAAGGTTATCGTATTGATTAATTATATTGCCGTAATTTCAACACTTTTCATCAGTCTTTCTTTTGTTGTATTAAAACGTTAGTTTGTATACATGAATCATCATTCACTCTCAATCTTAATTAATCTGTGTGTGCACTATTTGTTATTTCAGCACTAGAGCTATTGTTATTTTGGCATAGCAATAACACTATTATTTTCATGAAGAACAGATTTTTGGTTGTTTGAACAGGTGGCAATAACAACATATTTTTGGGCAACCTTCAGATTAAGCTTTATGGTGCTATTTATGTTCAAGTATAGAATAAGGTAGATTACTTCTGATTATTATTCTGGTTGCCTAAATCACATGCCTAGCAAAAACCTGAGTGCATAATGTATAATTTAATAAGATTGCAAAAGGCCACTGTTTAGATTCATGGCGGCATTACTGAATTGTTTAATATGCAAATATAAAACACCATCAAGCATTTCAAACAATACATCCCTCTCTCTCTCGCTCTCTCTCTCTCTCGCTCTCTCGCTCCTGCTCAATATGAGTGATGTACTGTCAAGATTGCATCAACCCCTGTAGGTCGCATAATAAAGGCTTCTTCCTCTGTTTACATCACTCTAATGGTGTCTGACACAAAGAGGCCTTTCCGTATTCCTCTATTCTGTATAGCTGTAAGGCTGTAGGCTACTGCCATCGGTGACGCAATAAGGTTACGACCGTGACCGCCAGACGACCGGAGGAAGCCTGTATCTAACTTAGCCTGTTCCTTAAGCAGGTGATAATGAGGCTAAAACGAGGAGCACATTAGGTCCATGTGCCGCTGGTGTTGGTGTGGCCTGCTAAAAAAAAATACCCATTTTCATTAAACCCTTATTACGGCTTGTTCATTAGCGGAAAGCTCATTTACCAAAGGCATTCCCATTATGAATGGATAACTTTGTAACGTTTGTAACGCTACCCAACCGCCCCTCCCCCCCTGCCCCCATACACACACACACACACATGCGCGCACACACACACACACACACACGGACAGCCACCAAAACAAACACCTCACCCACCACCGCAACTCTATCAGGGGAGTCGCACTCATTTCGAGTTCGACAACACACGAGTATCAGTGGCGGCTGGTGGTAAAAGTAGGGAAGGAAGGAAGGTGTCTCACTATCAATTTTGACAGTGTATAAGAAGGTTATTTTAGCAGACAAGCCAAACAGAATTGAAATTGTTGTCATCTGAGGGGGAAGAAGCATTGTTTTGATGAAAACGAGATTTAGCGATTACTCCATTAATGATGCAAATCGGAAAAATCAGAATAGAAGTGTAGTTCTACCAAACAAACGTAACTGAATTGAAATATAGTGGGATTTGAGAGAGAAGCGTTATTTGTGTAAAGAATATTTACCTATTATATTTAATAAGACACACTAACCGTTATGAATGTAAATCATGTACATGATTTACAAGCACAAAGAAACACCACCTTGTCACGGTCAGCCGTGCTTTCTGTTTACGTTTGGCGTCATGCTCCTGAAACGCTTTCAGGTGGGAACGCAAAAGTTTCAGGTCTGAAATATATAAAATATAGTTGTCTTGCCTGGAACGTGAAATAAATTAATGAAACAAGATAGATCCTTGTATGACGATAACGATCCCCCCCCCAAAACCCTTAATGAGTATTCACCAGCGCAGTGAGCAAGGAAGGATGTTAAAAACCAGGGCTTACCGGCCGCTCGGGTCCGGCAGTTTTATAATGGAGCTTGGGGAGGAAGGACCTCCGTGCAGTCATTTTGAATTGTGGACCTCAATGCAGTCATTTTGAATTACGGTAGGGGGCGCTGTTGGTACTTTGACACGGGGACATGATTGTTGTGCCTTCAAAGTGTTCAAATAGTAATATTATCAGAAGAAAAAAAAAGTTTATTTTTCTCAGAAATTTTAGAGAGGATGGTTTCTCCCTTTCCTCAATGGACGAGCCTCCACTAGTGTGTAGCCTATATTACGTTTCATAAGTCTACTACTCTAGGGTACTGTAATGTTCCACAAAGAGGCGGAGGCAGGACTGAAGTGCTCGGTACTATTATTACACCCGTTGTTACCAGCAGAACGTTTCACTCAGGTTACAGGACACAGGTTGAACGACCAACTTTATTAACAAACTATATCACACTGACACGCCGGTCACACAGGGTCAACGTCACACACCAGCCAGCCATCCCTCTCTGCTCAGCCAATCACAGACCTGCACACGATCAACTTTACTGCGCAGCTCTGTGATTGGCTGAGAGACAGGGGACGGCTGACTGACCCACACAGCAACCCATTACCGCTACACTACCCCCCCCCCCCCCCCCCCACCACAAAGTTCCTCACCCACGAGGAATCATAGCAGAGATAAAGTGCCACAAACATAAACAGATGTTAAACTAGGAAGATCTGGGTGGACTACTCACTTGGAGGACTCGTGAACTGCAGAGCGACATGCCATGATCACCAGGGGCAGATGATCGTCCCAGTCACGCTGGTGCTGAGACGTGAGGATGGCCAGCTGCTGGCCCATGGTGCGGTGAAATCTGTCACTCTGAGGCTGCAAGGGGGAGGTGCAAGTTTGTGCATGCCCAGTTGTGTGCACATAGAGGCACGAACACCCGGGACTCAAACTTCCTCCCCTGGTCACTATGCAGGGTATCCGGCACTCCAAACCGGCTGAACATGCCCCCAACCAGGGCATCTGCGACTGTTTCTGCCTCCCGATCAGGGAGGGCATACGCCTCTGGCCATTTTGTGAAATATTCTATGGCGGTGAGGACGTAGCGGTTACCCCTGTTTGACCGAGGTAGCGGCCCCACCACATCAACTGCTACTCTCTCCGGGCAGCCTCTCTCCAGGCAGCTGATCGAGAACCAGGCAAGGCAGACGAACAAGGCAGGAACAAGCGGAAGTGTAATCGGAGACAGGCAGAAGCTCCCGGCAAATTAACTCTTTCACTTGTCGAGCTGCAAGACACAGGACGGTGTCCTCCTCCAGCAGCTCTTTTTCACGGGTCTCTCTCCGCTCACAGTAGTGGCATCCGTCGACGGCACACAGGCGACAGGAGAGAGCGTCTGCATTGGTGTGACACACCCCAGCCCTGTGCTCCACCTTGAAGTCAAAAGCTTGGAGCTCTTCTAACCACCTTGCAACCTTCCCTTCTGGCTCCTTAAAAGTCATGAGCCACTGTAGTGCAGAGTTGTCAGTCCTCACAATGAAAGGCTGGCCACACAGGTAGTATTTGAAATGTCATTGAAATGTGATTGACAGCGCCACTGCCAAGAGCTCCCTGCGTGTGATGCAGTATCACCACTTCCCTTTGTTGAACGCCCGGCTGAAGTACGCCACCACCCTCTCCCCCTCTGGTGTGGTCTGGGAAAGCACTCCTCCTACACCCACGCTGCTTGTGTCCGTGTCCAGGGTGAATGGCAGAGTGGGGTCGTCTGGAGCGAGAGGGTCTCATTCAAAGTGCGCCGAAGGCTGTCAAACACTCCTCGACATTGTTCAGTCCAAACAAAGTCACTGTCCTTCTGTAGCAGCTGGAACATGGGTGCGGCAGTGCAAGCAAAACCGCGTACAAACATCCTGTAGTACGAGGCCAGGCCCATGAAACTATTCAGCTGCTTCTGGTTGCAAGGATTGGGCCTGTCCGCGACCGCCTGCACCTTCTCTTGCAGGGCGCCGATGCCTTCGCCCCCTACTTTGTGCCCCAGGAATGTGTCCTCTCTCTGCATGAAATGGCACTTCTCTGGGTGTAGCTTCAAGCCAGCGGCTCTGATCCTTTCCAACACCACTCGTAGAGTTCCCGCCTCAAACGAGCTGCCATGCACCAGGATCGTCTAGGTAGACCAAGTATTGCTGACGGGGAATACCAGACAGCACCCTGTCCATCAACCACACAAAGGTGGCAGAGGCATTATAAAGGCCAAAGCTGAGGACCTTGAACTGCCACAACCCACGGCGGTGCAGAAATCAATCTGTTTTTGGTCTAGCTTCTGGGGCAAGAAGGACCTGATAATACCCACTGCGGAGGTCCAAGGATGAGAACCAATACGACCCTGAGACCAGGTCCAGGGACTCATCGATGCGGGGGAGGGAGTATGAGTCTTTCTTGGTGACCCCGTTCACCGGCCTGTAGTCTGAACACAGCGGCCAGCCACCTGACTTCTTTGGGACCATGACTACAGCTGCGGCCCAAGGGCTGTCGGAGGGCTCGATGATGTCTGCCTTCAGCATGCTCTGCACTGCATGGTCACAAGCCTGCTGACGGGCCAGTGGGAGGCTGGGAGGACGACACTCGATGGGGCGTGTGTCTCCTGTATCGATTTTGTGTTCGACTAGATGAGTTCGGCCAACCTCCTCCTCACTCATGGCGAAACTTCCCCGGCACTCTAGCAGCAGCTGCCACAATTTCTCCTGCTGCTTTGGATTAAGGCCAACACACTTCTTCCTCCACACCTCCAATACTGCAGACTGAGGCTCTTCTACCCCTGTCCAGGGTAACTGGGGAAATGCTGGGGCTGGATGGGGGAGAGCTGGGGCTGGAGGTGACAGGTGAGGAGTTGCCCTAAGTGGGCGTCGCCAGGGATAAGGGCAAGGGAGGGGGATTGGTTACAACAGTTTCTACTGAGTACCCTCACTGGGTGTGTTGGGGGCCTCCCAGGAGGCTCAGCGGGGTTGTTGATGTCAAGTCAAGTCAAGTCAAGTTTATTGTCACTTCACAGTTTACAGTTTAGTATAAAGCAGTGATGTGAAATTCTTGTGTGCAATACCCGACGACAGACAGCAGTTATAGAATAAGATAAAATAAAGATAAAAATAGATAAAAATAGAATAAAAAATGGAATAAAAAATAGAATAAGGAATATAAAATAAAAATAAAAAATGCAATTTATAAAATGCAAAAATCAGCACAGAAAAGAGCAATATATATATATAAATCAATGTAATAAAATATACATTGTTATATGTTATACGCCCTTGTTCAGCAGCCTGATGGCCTGACTGTGGAAGCTATCTCTAAGCCTATTTGTACGACACTTGATACTGCGGTATCGCCTGCCTGACGGTAATAGTGAGTAAAGTTCGTGGCTGGGGTGGGCAATGTCTTTTATAATCCTTTTGGCCTTGGCCACGCACCGCTGGTTGTAAATGTCCAGGAGGGAGGGGAGCTCACCTCCAACGATATACTGGGCCGTCCGCACCACCCTTTGAAGCGCTCTGCGCTCGAGTGCCGTGCAGTTCCCGTACCAGGCGGTGATACACCCTGTCAGAACACTCTCGATGGTGCCGTTGTAGAATGTTCTCAGGATGCGGGGGCCCATGCTGAATTTCTTCAGACGCCTGAGAAAATACAGGCGTTGTTGGGCCTTTTTCACCACGTGTGTGGTGTGCGTGGACCATGTGAGGTCCTCGGAGATGTGCACGCCGAGGAACTTGAAGCTGCTGACCCTCTCTACTGCAACGCCGTCGATGGAGATAGGGCTGTGCTCTCCCCTCTGCCTCCTGAAGTCCACGATCAGCTCCTTGGTCTTCTTGACGTTGAGGGCGAGGCTGTTCTCCTGGCACCACTGCTCCAGCGATCCGACCTCCTCCCTGTAGGCTGTCTCGTCGTCGCCGGCGATCAGGCCCATCACTGTCGTGTCGTCAGCAAACTTGACGATGACGTTGGAGCTGTGCATAGCCATGCAGTCGTGGGTGTAGAGGGAGTAGAGGAGAGGGCTCAGCACGCATCCCTGGGGGGCTCCCGTGTTGAGGGTCAGTGGCTCTGATGTGGTGCTGCCCATCCTCACCACCTGGCGGCGGTCCGACAGGAGGTTCAGTATCCAGCTGCACATGGATGGGGGTACGCCTAGACCTCTCAGCTTGGTGTCGAGCTTGGCAGGAACTATTGTGTTGAATGCTGAGCTGTAGTCCACAAACAGCATTCGCACATAACAATTCTTCCCCTCCAAGTGGGAAAGGGCAGTGTGGAGGGCCATGGCAATTGCGTCGTCCGTGGATCTATTTTGACGATATGCAAATTGCCATGGGTCCAGCGTGGTAGGTAACACGGAGCAAATAAAGTCCTTGACCAACCTCTCGAAGCATTTGCTAACGATCGAGGTGAGGGCCACAGGTCTGTAGTCATTCAGGCATGTTACCTTGGTTTGTTTAGGGACAGGCACGATGGTGGATATCTTGAAGACCGCGGGGACAACAGCCTGGGACAGGGAGAGGTTGAAGATGTCTGCAAAGACTCCTGCCAACTGGTCTGCGCATGCTCTGAGGACGCGGCCCGGGATGTCGTCGGGGCCTGCCGCCTTACGGATGTTCAGCCGCTTAAAGGTGCGGCGCACATCCGCCTCCGAGATGCGCAGCTGGCTGGTCTCCCCAGTCGGTGCTGGCTTCGGCGGGCTGCCGTTTACGTCGAACCGAGCAAAAAATGTATTTAGCTCTCCTGGGAGGGAGGTAGAGGAGTTCTCTACACAACTGGTTCTCCCTCTGAAGTTCGTTATATTCTGCAGCCCCTGCCACATACCCCTCGCATCGTGTTTCTTGAATTTATCTTCCACTCTGTCCTTATACTCCCGCTTGGCAGTGACGATGGTCTTACGGAGGTCGTAACGGGCTCTCGTATATTCCTCCGTATTCCCGGAACCAAAGGCGGCGTTACGCGCATGTAGGGCAGCGCGAACATCGCCGTTAATCCACGGTTTCTGGTTGGGATATATCCGAACCGACTTGGTCGGAACAACGTCATCTATGCACTTCTTGATGAACCCGGTGACCGACGACGCGTACTCGTTGATGTTATTGTCCGAGGCAACGCGGAACATGTGCCAGTCAGCGTGATCAAAACAATCCTGCAGCGTAGAATCTGATTGGTCCGACCAGCATTGGACCTCCCTCACAGCGATCGGTTGCTGCTTCAGTCTCTGCCTATAGGCGGGGAGTAGCTGGATAGAGCGGTGATCTGATTTGCCGAACGGTGGGCGGAGGAGGGCCTTGTAGCCATCACGGAAGGGAGTGTAGCAGTGGTCGAGGATCCGCTCGCCCCGTGTGTTGCTCTTTATGTGTTGGTAGAACTTCGGGAGAACCTTCTTCAGGTTCGCCTTGTTGAAGTCCCCCGCTACGATGAGAGCAGCCTCGGGGTGGGCCGACTCCTGTTCGCTGATAGCCCCGTACAGTTCCTTCAGCGCTGTGTCCGTGTTGGCTTGTGGGGGAATGTAAACAGCGGTCACGGTTACCGCTGTAAACTCCCGAGGTAGCCAGTATGGACGGCACATAAGCATCAGGTACTCCAGGTCCGGGGAACAGAAAGACTTGAGGGGATGTACATGACTTTGGTTGCACCAAGATCTGTTTATCATGAGACATACCCCCCCTCCGCGATCTTTACCGGAGAGAGCCTTTGTTCTGTCCGCCCGGTGTACGGAAAATCCCGTCGGCTCGATAGCTGCGTCGGTAACCCCCTCCGACATCCATGTCTCCGTAAGGCAGATAATGCAATTGTCCCTAGTTTCCCGGTGGAATTGAATACGAGCCTGTAGTTCGCTTAACTTATTGTCCAGAGACTGTACATTAGCCAGTAGAATGGTGGGTAGTGGGGGGCGATCGGATCGACATCTCAGCCTGACTAGCACGCCGGCTCGCTTCCCTCGCTTCCTCCGGCGACGCTTGCGCGTAATCGTGCCCAAAATGGACGGAGATAATCCAGCTGTGACTTCGGGCGGGACGTCCGAGTCGAAAGAGTGAAAAAACTCCGGTAGGCGGCGAGCGACTGTCGATCTGATCTCCCAAAGTGTGCAGAAGTTATAAGTGAACTTGCTGCTAACATCCTGAACTAAAAAAGTTGCAATAAAAAGAATAAATAACAAAAAACTGCGTCGTCGTGCGGGAGCTCGCGACACGGCAGCCATCTCGTACGGCGCCATACTCCAAACGGGGCATAGTGATCACAGGCCCACCTTGGAAACTCACTGTGCCTGCTTGTAGATCCAGGTTGCAACCCGTTACCCTCAAAAAGTCCAAACCCAGAATACACGGGTCCTGCACTGCTGCTATCCACACCGGGTGACGCACTGTAACTCCCCTCACAGACACAGTCAGCATGCCTTTGCCTTTCATAGGCGCCAGCTCTCCCGTTACTGTGCGCAGACAGTGTGCGCACCACAGTTGGCCCCAACTGGGTTCCAATGGGCAACACATCTGCTCTCAGATGTGTTCAGCCTGTATCCACCAGTGCAGTGCTGGGCACACCTTCCACAGTGACAAGGACATAACAGGAATCCCCACCACCAGCACGGCCCACCACGGCGACAGGCTCCAAGCATGTGTTGTCATCTGCTTCAGGAGGGGTAGAGCCTGACTCCCCCGGCTGTGCTGTCGGAACCCGAGTCGTTTCCCTGGGCCCTGTGTGTCATGGAGCAGTCTCTGGCCAAATGTCCTGGCTGACCACATCCCCAACAGACCCTGGTACTTGGTCTGTGCGTTGGCTACAGGGACACCGCCCTTATCAGTTCCGTCATTTCAGCAACCCACACAGGTCTCTCCTCCTCTGGGCAGCTCCTCACAGCGAGTGGACCCGCCGCTTCGCCATTCCCAGCTGCTACACCCCACACATTCTCTCTCTTCACAGCCATCTCCAAGGCTGCCTGCAAAGACTGTGGATGCTGCAGCTGTACCTGTACCCGCAATTCAGCAGGGAGGAGGGCCCTGTTGAATTGGTCCCAGGCCAGCTCACTCTGCACTACGGGCGGCATGTGCGCATACGCCCGCCGCGTCAGGCTCTCCACGTCGTTAGCCAACGCCCGCAGAGCCTCCCAGACTTCCTGTGGTGGTTACTCATCTCATTTCATAGCAGCTCTGGCGTAAAACACTGTCCAAAATGCCTCTTCGGAGCCCCCGCTAACGCTTCATAACTGTGCCTGTCCTCAGGGCTAAGCAGTAGTAGGCATGACAGAGCCTCGTCTGTGAGGCACATAGCCAACTGTAGTGCTTCAGTCTCTATTGGCCACCCCACTGCATGTGCTAACAGTTAAAATTGGGCATGGAAAGTCTCCCAGTCTGATCTACCCGAGTACTCACCGTCGGGACTGCTACTGGATGCTGGGCGCCGCCATTGTTGTTTACATCCTGCGGGGCAGTGGCGCGAAACGCCGCAGAGGAGGGGGTCATTCCCGCATCTCTAGCCATTCTCCATCCTCCTCTCCGTCACTCCTTTCTTGCTTCACTCCCATCCTGCCAAACTCATCCATGTCCGCTAGCTCACCGGCTAACTCTGTGACGCCGCTACACGAGCTCCCGTCAGGATAGACGTCTTTTCGTCTGAAACAAATGTCACTTCTGACACCAATGTAATGTTCCACAAAGAGGCGGAGGCAGGACTGAAGTGCTCGGTTCTTTTATTACACCTGTTGTTACCAGCAGAACGTTTCACTCAGGTTACAGGACACAGGTTGAATGAACAACTGTATTAACAAACTCTATCACACTGACACGCCGCAGGGTCAACGTCACACACCAGCCACCAGCCATCCACTTCTGCTCAGCCAATCACAGGTCTACCCGCCCACGACCGACCTTACTGCGCAGCTCTCTGATTGGCTGAGGGACAGGGGACGGCTGACTGACCCACCCAGCAACCCATTACCGGATCGCTACAACACTTTATTCCCGCAGAGTCAACACAACACAACACACGACGTAACACCTGTGAGAAAGGGACAGCTGATTGCCAATAGCTCTTTGGCTCAGTTTAGTATTTCTCCAAAAGAGAGAAAAAATAAAGAGTGAAACTGCCTGTGAAATGTTCCTTAGAGCACTATAGTCGTAGGAATACACGTGAGTCGAATGAAAGTAAAACCTGTATGACACTGACTGAACCGCTGATATATACTGAACACCTCGCTGTGCTGTGCTGCTGCTGGTGGTGCTGGTGGTGCATATGTCTGTGGTGGTGGTGATTCTTCTGTCAGCGTTTTCGTCTAACACAGAACCGGATTTATAGTGATTGTGTGTAAATGGGGGTGTTATCAGTATCCGTTTCACACGCGGCTCTCGCTCTCTCTCTCTCTCTCTCTCTCTCTCTCTCTCTCTCTCTCTCTCTCTCTCCAGTTCTCTCTCTTTCAGCGACTCATTCGGACTCGTATGAATGAGCACAAAGCTTCACTGGACAGAGGGGTAGAATCAGCCTCTATATCACTTACAGTCATACATCCGTGTATTGGATCATATTTTATATGTATATATATATATAATGGATGATGGATTTTCCTTAATTGCGTCTCACTACTCGGACTCGTTGGTATGACATTGAGGAAGGCTGAGGTGATGGAGAGAAAAGTTTAAAATATATATATATATATATATATAGTTGAAGAAAAGGAGCAAAAGAAGAGCAGGTCAGGAGGTGTTGGACACCACAGACGGTGGAGTAAGAAGACGAAGACAAGCTTTTGGAGATAGATTTTCATGAAACCCAATAAAAAAAAGTGGAGGTTGAGAACAGAAGGTGCTATATATATATATATATATATATATATATATATATATATATATATATATATATATCGAGAATGATCTTAATGAAAAAGGTGGAAGCACCTGTGTGTGTGTGTGTGTGTGTGTGTGTGTGTGTGTGTGTGTGTGTGTGTGTGTGTGTGTGTGTGTGTGTGTGTGTGTGTGTGTGTGTGTGTGTGTGTGTGTGTGTGTGTGTGTGTGTGTGTGTGTTCGTTCAACGTTGTTTCCCCTTTAGTCACCACCATCAGCAATGTAATCACAGTTATCGCATGCTGGGCTTTAAGGCAGACACTGCGTGACTTCATTTGACGACATAGATACATGATGATACATATACAGATACCGTTCATCTAGTGTAGCATTATTGACTACATGTCCAATCTTCATTACCCTTCTTATCGGTAAAAAAAAACAGATCTAAATAGACACTTAGTGCCATCTACTGGATGCACAGTAAGACCCCCATAGTAGTCACTTCTTAATACGGACAAACAGCTGCAAACAGTTGTAAACAGCTGTATAAAGTAGTTGGCATTTTCTTTGTTGTCCCGTAATGTTGTAAACGTCTCAGTAACTGTCACTCTACAGCCACTGAAGAAACAATTAGATATTTTATTTATTTATTTCCACAACACTGTTGCAAGACAATGATGTACAGTTGAATATTTGTACTATTCGATGTCGGGCCAACAATCTTGTTTTTATTTGATTTATTAAGGATATGGTGGTTCAGGAAACAAGCGTGTGTGAAAATCCTCTCCTCTGCTGACAGTGGAGTACAATCCTCTCCTCCACTGACCTTGTTAGCAGCTAATCCTGCTAATGGCTATATTACCAGCTTTCTAGAACAACTATAGAGTGCCAACTGCCTGTACAATGATGGGTTAAGTCATAAATGCTTGCAGTATCTGTCGCTAAAATCCATAAGTGCAATCAATTCATAATGTGATTGCACTAGTCTGTGAGGTCAAGTATATGCACGCACACACACACACACACCACACCCACACACATACACCACACCACACCACAACACACACACTCAACTAAACACGTGCGAGTTCAAGTAAGAGTTATGTGTGTTGAGTTGATGGATGCATTTCAGACTTTTCATAGGACTGTTTCATGTTTCCATCCACTTTTCAAAAACAGAGCCAAATAATGTGTTTTTCGGGCGCCTTGATGTTCTTATGCTGTTCTTATAGTATTTGTGAAAAGCTGGTATCATCTGTTTTGTTTTGTTTACTTTTACTACACTTTGGTAAAAGGAAAGGCGATGTTATGATTCTTTGCAGGGACGAGAGTGCTGAGGAAATACTCTTATGATTGCAACCTGCACCTTTATGTACAGGCCAGAGCCATAGAGAGTACAGGCTAGTCAAAGTGTCGGATGGGTATTATGTAACATCAAAGGCAGTTGTTTAGGTGACACGGACCTGTCCATCTGCCTCATCATAATGCTCTGATTGGATGGGGCATAATGATGATAATGAGAGGTCACCCAAGCAATTAATGTATGATGTTCGTTTGGTTGCTGATGATCGGTGCATCAGCATCAGCAATAGGCCTACAGTATGCTCAGCATAGAGCCTTGTTTAAATGCTTATTGACATGGGTTTTTTAAACTACTCGAGTGAGGATGGTTTCGTCTTTTCCCGTCAAAGCCACTGTGGTTTTCATGTATGGGAATATCAATATGAAACAGCATGTCAATCGGCAAATCGACATGAAAATATGCATACGATTTTGCAAAATGCGGTAATTATCAAAGCAACAAATCCGAATTTTCTCCCTAAGGAGTTTCCAGGACAAACGGGTGAAGCCGAGCGTGACTTCCTCGCTGTGAAAAAACGTCCGCCTTCAGGGTTTTTTTTCTCCCTCACCACCACCACCACGAAGCGGCTTCTTCAGATGCTGCACTACACTAATCTAAGCTTCCTTTTCCTGGCCTGCTCTGTCCTTCCTAGCCGGTAATCCTGTTAGCAGAGACCCAGTGCGTTCTAATCCTCCTGCATCGCTCGGCTCCCTGGCGGGGCTTCACTGTCTCGTAAGCGTCGGTGATGCTGGACCCCCGCTGAAGCCCTCAGGTAAGCCTAGACCCCCCCCCCCCCCCCTCCCGGGAGAAAGAGAAAGAGATAGAGAGACTCCCCAACCCCCTATAGACTATTCAACTACAACACCCAACACCCCCTCTAGCCTTGCATAGGATCTCTCTTTACAGGGCCAATTAACGGCTCTGCTGGTTCCCATAGGCCGTTTAGAAAGTTTTTGCTCAAGAGAAAGTATTCAGTTCTCCCGTGGAGTGTGTGTGTGTGTGTGTGTGTGTGTGTGTGTGTGTGTGTGTGTGTGTGTGTGTGTGTGTGTGGGGGGGGGGGGGGGGGGGTTGTGGAATGCTTTGCTCTTAGCGCTTGTAATGTATATGCCGGCATATAGGATAAGCCATTGCCACTGTCTTCGGCGCTAAGGTGTAGGTTAGCAAGTGAGGATAAGGGAGCGAGCCAGGCAGCAGGTGGAAATGGAGACTATCTGCCTGTCTCGCTGTGGAGTTGGCGGGCTGCCCCAGATGGCTCACCCCCCCCTGTTCGACCCCCCCCACCTCCTCCTCTCTCTCTTTCCAAAAGCAGAAAACAGCCTGAGAATAATTGTATTCTGTTCTTCCGATCTAACATCGCTGTCGGTGTACACCTCCTGTCTGCTGCCAGACAGGGGGAGCACCTGTGGATATTGTCTGAAGGTTATGGATCGTCTCGGAATGCGTTCAAAGCATTTTTTTGATCGCCCAAGCAGTTTTTAAAAGTTAAATCTCCTTCTTTTGTGAGCAGTCAATGCCTCCCGCCCTCCTTCCTCTGCATAGTTTTCACTGTGTGTGTGTGTGTGTGTGTGTGTGTGTGTGTGTGTGTGTGTGTGTGTGTGTGTGTGTGTGTGTGTGTGTGTGTGTGTGTGTGTGTGTGTGTGTGTGCGCGCGCGCTCGCGCGCTCTACCTGAGACAATACCCGAGGCCGTGAGGTTGGAGCTTGTTGTGGAGGCTCAGCAGTAATTGAAAGTGACACTCAGCTACACACAATGTCAACCACGCGATGTGCGGCTGGATTTAGATGGCGTGGTCATGTGGTTTAAGTGGGGGGGGGGGGGGCGATTACGTTGGTGTGTAAAACTCTGTGTGTGCCATCAGAGTCATGTCTTTCTGGGTGCTTTTAGGATGTTGAGCTGGGTGGTAAAAGTGGTTCCCCAGCCCCCAGAGGCCTCGGAGGAAAAACCAGGAGAGGAGAAACCAACTGCACAGCCCTCGGCTGTAAGTATCCTAGTGTGCGTGTGTGTGTGCGTGTGTGTTGTTGTATTTGCATGTACTAATGAAGGATGTAAGAATGAACTGTGAAGATTTGTTCTCATATTTAACTGATTTAATGTTAATCAACAGGAGAAGAAGGTGTCATTCAAGGAAGAAAGCAAAAAAGGTAAAGAATAAGTAATGATATATATATATATATGTATATATATATATATATATATACACATTTATTTATATAGTCTCCTCATATATACCAAACCATGGCATTTGACTACAATTATATAATAAATAATAAATATTTCCTTGACAGCGGCGACACCTGACAAGTTAAAAGATGAGGTGTCTGAGGACAGCAGGTGAGTCTACCGATGAATGTATAAATGAAAAGAAGTACATATGAAAACATTTTCAAAGAGAGAGAGAGAGAGACTGAGAGAGAGTGAGAGAGAGTGAGAAAGAGATAAGATTTACCAGGGTGTTTCACGTCTTGCTTGCTGTGTACAAGCTCCGTACCACAAAGTGAACTCCCTTGGCCGAGGCAGCCTTTCTCAAGAGTCAAGAGGCTAAGAGTTCACTGGTTAGACTCTTAAGATTCCACTCAAGAGTGGAACCGCTTTCATCTTGACCGGCCAAACAGAAACACATTTTCTTTCAAATGTCAACTTATGCATTTAACCTCAGCAACTTAAATGGTTGAGTGCCCATTGGGAACCATTGGACTTTCAAACCGAAAACCCCGAAACCCAAGGCGTACAAACCTTTATATCAAAAACGATCCCATGGGTCGTGACCCACGCCCATTGTGATGGGATCAGGGGGGGCAGGAGATAGCAGTAGACCCATGAAGCGGGAGACTTGAGATGGTCTAGCGGTGTGTTTTGGGGTGTAGAAACGTAGATATTTAGACATGTGGAGAACAGTAAGGGTTTGAGCAGAATAGGCATTTTGGCACACGTTGAAAAATAGCTAGAGCAAAGAGCTCAATGAAAAAAAACAAAGTAAATAGCAGAAAACCGTTTTTTTTTCCCTCCTGCAGACTGCGTCCAAAACAATCAAGAAAGAGTTTAATAAAAAAAATAAAGATTAAAAAGGAAAAACGCATGCATAAAGTTACCGCCTGTTTAATTTGTGATGTGGGTCCTGTTTTGGGAAATGAGCGGCCCAATCTCTTGAGTGCAAACATACTTCACCAAAATTGCTCGACTTCTTTCATGCAACAAAAAAAAACAACAACATCATTACGATAAAACCCCTTTAACTCCGCTGCTGTGAGTACCTGATAAGGCACTTAGTGCTGCACTGCATTTGTTTCTAAATAATTATAAAAATGTTTTTGTTTTTTTTCTGCCACATTCACTTTGGGGAAGCTCTGCTGTAATGTGCCGAGGAAGAGAAATGTTTGTTCCTTGCTATCCTCCTTTCTGACTATAGTGGGCAGCCCAGGGTGCTGACATGGATCTCCCATAGCCTGGCTAGCACCCTCCCCCAGCCGGTGGGAACAGCCAAGCCAGATAACAAGGTGTGTTTATGTGGTTGTTGTTGCTGTTTTGATGTACTTGCTTATAACATATACTGTATATTCAATTTCTAAGTGTGACAATAACGCCATGTTTGTTTCTTTTATCATGATCAGGAAGATAATGACTCAATCAGGTAACATATTTTGTGTGTGTGTGCGTGTGTGTGTGTGTGTGTGTGTGTGTGTGTGTGTGTGTGTGTGTGTGTGTGTGTGTGTGTGTGTGTGTGTGTGTGTGTGTGTGTGTGTGTGTGTGTGTGTGTGTGTGTGTGTGTGTGTGTGCATTGTTAGTTTTCAAAGCCTGTGAGCGTGCAGACTACTTTTGTCTTAGTTGTGTGTGTGTGTGTGTGCGTGTGTGTGTGTGTGTGTGTGTGTGTGTGTGTGTATCTACATGTAGTGCGTGTGATGATTAGCAGTACAGTGCATGTCATTTATGTATGAGTTACATGTCTTTTAATCTCTGGACAACAGCAATCTGGAAGAGAAGTAAGTCAATTGCACAGACCAAGAGCAATTACATTAGCGCTGCAGTCTACCAGGCAGAACTATAGGCCTAAGTTGCTTCAGAAATAAAGTCCAATCACCAATTACACTAATGCATAAAATCGAATAAAGGTTAGTCGAAACACATAGCAATAGATATAGAAAGAAGACTTTTGTTTTCTTTTTTTTATGTTATTATTTTTATGTTTTTTCAACTGAATACATTTCCGTGGTGATGGTGGTATGCTTAACTTTCAGCTTTTAGTGTCAGCTTTTTGCTTTAGGCCAATGTCCATAAAGGGTATTGGTAGTGGCATGGTTTGGGTTTGCATTTTGGCACAATTCCTTTCTTTTTGTTAGTTTTGTGGTTTCACATTCACACCCAATCACAGACACTAATTACGTTTGACTGCATATAACTGTCAACATTTTACACAATTTGAATAATCATTACATTTTGGGTGAGATGAAAACCATTTAGAGAATTAATTGAAACGCTTCCAACGTACGGCTTCAAAACAGCCTATTTGCCCGTTTTCCAACACATTAAAGCTCCCCCCCAATGCTGCTGTTACTTGACCCTACAGTGCCCCCTAGTGTACAACTTTCTTAGACTTGTTTTACATTCATCCCGTCATTGTTGGTTATTCGCAGTCAAGGTGTAATCGGCTGGATTGTCCAAGGCATTGAAAAAGTGGTTCCGCAGCCTGATGAGAAATACAGGAGGCAGCCAGACCCCGAGGATGTGACGGAGGTAATGGAGGGGAAACGCGTCGCCATAACTTATTCATGGGCTTAAGGAATACACCCTTTGTGTGTCTGGTTGAATTATTCCCGTGCACAATAAAAGGTCTGCTTATTTAAAAAAAAAAAGTTCTCCAGTATTGATTGTTCAAATGCCTGCTCCTTCTTTCAGGTACATTTAATCGCAGATGTACCAGGTGAGGAGAATATGTATCCATCATGTGCAAAATAAATAATTCTCATGGAAGCTCGATATTGGCTGTGAAGGACACCGTTTAACCTAATAATCTGTCTGTCTGTCTGTCTGTCTGTCTGTCTGTCTTATTCTCTCTCTCTCTCTCTCTCTCTCTCTCTCTCTCTCTCTCTCTCTCTCTCTCTCTCTCTCTCTCTCTCTCTCTCTCTCTCTCTCTCTCTCTCTCTCTCTCTCTCTCTCTCTCTCTCTCTGTAGATGCCGAGCCTCTTGCTCACATCCCCGTGGTGGAGGTGGAATCGGACGAGGAGGAAGAGGTCAAGCATCTTCAGCTGCAGCCCAGGTCTGTCTCTGTAAGCCTAGAGAGAGGTACAATCATAGAAGACCGCGGTCAGCTGGCTTGATCCTCTTCAACGAATATGACCTTGATGATAGTGCAACTACTATGACCTGTACAGCAGTGTATACTATGCAGCAGCATAGTATACACTGCTGGGGCCATAGCACAAACATTCTAAGTGTGTGTGTGTGTGTGTGTGTGTGTGTGTCACCGTAGGATGATGGAATGGCTGAAACAAGGCATCGAGAAGGTGATCCCCCAGCCAGAGATCCATGTCCACGTCCCACGAGAAGCAGCAGCAGCAGCAGCGGTGAAGAAAGAGCCCCAGAGTGTAAAGAAAGGTAGGCCTACCTCGTGCAGAAGTGCAGCGGACTCTCCCAACTCCTTTCACATGTGGATCACGGGTTCATCCGTTTGTTGAACCCCGTTCTCTTATCCCATCCTGGCCTCCATCGGCCCTGAATGAACAATGCTATACCACCGCTAAGCATAATATAGTCGCTCCACAGCGTTAATGAATCAAGGACAACGGGGGGCCTTTACTAAGACAAAGCTAAGACAAAGCGGGCTTCTATTCCCCCTCCTCTGCAGCTGAGGTAGTGCCACCTCCACCTCCACCTCCTCCGGCACAGGATGACAAGTAAGCACCTACGCACATTGTTGTTCACCAGCGATTTTAACTTCGACAGAAAATCTCTTATGTACAATTTCCTACCTTTTTTTTTTTTTACTATATTTCTCTTTCTCTTCTTTCAGTAAAACGGAGTCGGAATCCAAGTAAGTGGCCGATTTTGTCATAGGACGCATCCGACTGTTTTATAGAAATCACAAAAGCTGGTATTAGACGGAGCGCATTGTTCTCACACTTGAGTCTTAAACAAGGTGCTTTGTGCTGGTTAAAGTAACCGCTGTGTTGTAACAAGCTCATCACAAAATCCAACACGCTCTCACCCTGAAGCCAGTGAGAGAGTAACCATTCAGCAGGATGGTAAGCTTTAGGGCAGCTGAAGGCGGTTTGGTTCACTCCTCACTCCCTGCACGAAGGTTAAAGGTGAACTGTCCCAGACTGCGTGTGCATAACATGCGTGTGCATAACAAGCTAGAACCAGGCGTTGTCTAATGTTTGCGTCCTCTTCCTCCTCAAGTGTGGTAGACTGGATCGTTGGAGGCATTGGGCGCATGCTGCCCCAACCGGTGACTAAGAAGGTACGACTTTACCAAGTGACAAATGAGAAATGGACCAACTTTGAAGCCATTCATCTGGTTTCATGTAAGGCCATTAACTGTGTCTGTCTGTTTCTTCTTCTTATTTTGCAGGACAGCAGTGACGAGGTGGAGAACAGTAAGTACAATGTGGCTAACCGCTATAGCTGTGGTTCACACACACACTATAGCTCTACGTCCAGTATGACCACAGCCTCCATCATATGACTCGTACCATACAATCGTCTGTTATGTTGAGAGGCACGTTCCATGTTAATCCATATCAAAATCATTGAGCTGATACGACAGCGGAGGCGACTGATTGGTTGATGGGTTCGTTTGCCGGTGCATAAACAGGGCAGGTTGTTTAAAGGTCCAGCGGTGAGGCCAGACTCTAACCCCAGCCTCCTCTTCTCCTTCTGTTTTCAGGAGCCATGAGAGCCCCTTAAACTAAAAGGAGAAGACAGAGACTGGGACAGAGTCCTTCACTCAGAAACATTTGATCAAAGCAAGCAAGAGAAGCGTACAATGGAACCTGCAGAGCAATGTGCTTTCGCATCACCGATACTTTGTAAAACTACCGATACACTGTAAAACACCCAGCTCCTCCCTGGCTAAGAGCTAATGCACCTGTTAGCATTCTGTTGATGCCATAGGAAAAAGAAGGAGAGAGCTCCAGAGTATATGCTGTACATAGTTTCTATACGACTTTATGTAAAACAAAGTTTTACAATGTACTGTATGTAGTTTCTGTACTTTATGTAAAACTATGTTTGCCAAGATAATCCATGGGGATATCTTTCAGATCGAGATACATTTGCAATGCATCATTTTTACTCTAATGTTGAGACACCATTAGTGTCCCTCTTGATTGTATCTAAATGCATTCAATTTAACATTGAAACCATGTGATTGTAACTTTTGGAAAAACAAATGTAAACTTACTTAATGTAGTTTCTTTACTATTCTAGGCAGCTACCCTAAATATATTGGTTAGATATAGATCTATATATATATATGTATATATATATATGTGTAAAAATAAAAATAAAAAGTGTTATAATTTGGATTTATGTATGATTGAATCTAAAGGTTTGGGAGGGAATGACATCACTCATTGCACCAATCAAGTCAGCCCATCATTCAATCAGTCAAATCAACAATGCATTGATCCGTCACTTCCACGACAAGACGTTCGATTTGTTATAGCCAAGCATATCGCAGGATTCGACAGATTCCAACACACGATCAGAATATAGACATTGTA
>CM051000.1:13208013-13293013 GCA_027704905.1 Muraenolepis orangiensis | reverse complement strand
GCCTCATGGAACATTCTATAGCTTTTTTTTTAAGTTGGTAGCTAAGCTGCACAATGCGCACTTTTGTGAGGCTTTGCTTCTTACTGCACTATCTCCTTTGGCCTGATTTGAACTAATTTGTCTCATTTGCTTTAATTGTTATCGATAAACAGGGCAGATCACAAAATGTATGGTGGAATTTGATTAATAATGAATCAATGGTTTCTAGATTGGTAGTTTGTTATTTTGGAACTGTGTGAAAAGCTCCAAAGAAATGGTTTGTCATTACAGTCATTTAGCAGACGCTTTTAGCCAAAGCGACTTACAATAGTGTGTTTCAACAAAGGAAGGTGACAGAACAACTCGTCACCAGAAGTCAAAAGTGCATTTCATTCCTATCAAGTCTCTTAGAACTGAGTCAGTGCTCAGGTAAAAGTACAATAAGTTGACAAACAATATAGAACAATATCTACCTTACAATCTACTTAGTAAGACGCTAGTACGCTAGTAAAAAAAATATAAAAGGATGTGCTAGGAGGAAGGATCCGGGTAGTGTTTCCTGAAGAGGTGAGTGGTCAGCCTTCGGTGGAAGATGGGCAGTGACTCTGCAGTCCTGACATCCGTGGGAATTTTATTCCACCAAATTGGGGCCACAGGACAGATAAGAGCCGTGACCTCGTAGATCGGCCACACGGGCCCCTAAGGGAGGGGGCGAGCAGACGGCCCGAAGAAGCCGAGTGAAGTCATACTGTACTCAACCAAAAGTTTTACGAATCCTTTCTCACGATTCAGAATACCAATAATGCTTGTTGGGGGGGGGGGGGTCTATAATTACCAATTATATGACCAAATACTAATGTAAATTACGAATAACGGAATTTTGTCTGAATAGGTTATTTGTCATTTGAAATCTGTTGAAAACCTCCTCGGCCAGGTGCCAGCCGCCGACTGAAGCCCACAGCATGGTCATCTCCTCCTCCTCCTCCTCCTCCTCCTCGGTGGAGACCACTCCCGCACCCACCGAGAGGCCCGCCCCCGCACCCTCTTCCTCGGCGCCATCGGAAACCAGAACCAGAGCTGGTCAGGACACACCAGGAGCAGCTCAGGTATGAGATGATAATTATCGATAATTACATTATAACGATGCAATTCAATTAAGAAATATAGGATTCTTAAGTATATATACGTATACTTAAGTATAATATATTTCTCATATATATATGTGTATCTGTTATCTCATTTCAGGGGGTTGAGGCAGCAGCTGATGGATGTGGAGGTCAGATTTCATGAATTTTAAAATCAGCATCTCAACTTTACCATTCACACAAACAGGGGTTTTCACATGTATATTTAGTTTGGGGGGATTGTATGGGGATTGGACCTTTCCCCTCCCAGTGCAGACCGGCTGTGCTGTGCTCCAGTAATGCGCTTCCTGCTTCGGATCCCCACGTGGCAGAGTGCTGGGAAAGCTGCAGAAAGCTGCTGCTGCTGCTGCTGCTGCACCACCCCAACAACAACAACAACAACAACCTTGGCTTCATGAAAGTGTCCCTGCCCTCCCTACCCTCCCTGCCTTCCCTCCCCCGCCTGCCTCCGGAGCTGCCCAACATCACCCAGACGCTGTCCCGGCTTCCGGAGCTCGCACGCCGGTGCTAACGCCTTATTGCCAACCGCCTCGGCGGCCTTAACCCCGACTCCCAGCTTCCCCCCTCAGCGGCCTCGGCGGCCTCTAGTCCTCTACACCCGATATGTCCTCTACATCCTGATAGAACGTTCAGTTAACCAATTGTTTTGTTTTTGGATCTGTAGAAAGAACCTAGAGAACATAATATGCGTGTGTGTGTGTGTGTGTGTGTGCGCGCCAAACAAAGAACCCAACCCCCCCCCCCCCCCCTACCCCTCCACCCCGGACTTAGGAGCATCTTACGCAACCTTCTGTGACCTAGCAGCCTCTATCCAACATCTGCCCTTTAGATCAATCTTACTTACCCTCACCACAGCAGCTCTGCGTCGCGCTGAATTGCCAACTCACTCCATCTCAGGTGACCTCAGTAGTGACGTCATGTGACCGTGCTGTGCTGTGCTGTGCTGTGCTGTGCTGTGCTGTGCTGTGCTGTGCTGTGCTGACATTATACTCAAGCAGGATCATATCAATTCAACTCACACATTCAGCTTTCGATTAACATCTGTCACGCTTAATGTCCAATTTGTCCTTTAAATGTTTTTGTTTATTTTTATGAATTGCTTAATGAATACTACAGCTACCCTGTCACTGCATACACATTTGAGATTTGCAATTTAAAGTCTCAGTTTCGCTCTCCTTTAATGAAGCATTAAATTGTGTTCAGTGGGGTGATTTTGGATATCTTTGAATGTGTTCTTCAGAGCGTATCCAACACAGCTCCGGTGCACCTCCTGCGCTCACAGTGGAAGATATGGGTGAGGATGAGGGGCCCGTCCTTACAAAGCTCAGGTAAGTCTTTCATATAATGACCATATTATTCTTGTTTATTATTCTTATGATTGTTGTTATTGTTATTATTCAAAGTTGTTTATTCTTTGTTCAGAAGCATCATCATAGTTGAGTAATGGAGAGAAGATATTGGAATAGGATCTGCGTACAAAGTGCCTAGCAAATAAAGTACATCAACGGGTCTAATACAGACATGTATCAACTTGTACGTATTCTTCTTCCTCTAGTGCGGTCGATGAAGACGGCTACATCGCCTCCAAGACCGACCTCCTGGCGGCCGATGACCAGTGAGACGTTGGATCCGCACCCAAACTCGCACTCTTGTCAAAGTCTTTGTTCAAAGTGGTACTATGTTGTCCTGTCTTTTCTTGTCTTGTAGGGAGCGCCCCACGTCAGCGGCCAGCCTGGCCAGCGTGGTGGTCAGCGAGCGTCTCTCTGAGCTGGTGGTGCTCTTCAAGGGGAGGACGGAGTACCGCAGAGAGCGACTGATGGATCCGGACGAGTCGGACGAGGAAAGCCCCACTTCCTGTATGTTATACCTACCCTAAATCCAGGGCTTTGAAGGTTGCTTATGACATTGGCATTGACATTAGCATTAGATATAATATGTTATTATATATTGAAATCTGTTTTTTTGTGTGCCTGAGGTGATGTATTTCCTCGTAGCGACTGCTAGTGGTCTAGTGGTAGGACTCTCAGCCGAAAGGTTCTGGGGCTTGCAGTGAAACCCCAAATGTCCACAGTCCACGATCAACAACATGAACTCAAACTATCTCCACAACATCTCTGCAGCGCCGACCAAAGCTCCGCCTCCACCTCCTCCACCTCCTCCACCTCCTCCACCTCCAGAGGACGAGAAGAAGGACGCCCCCCCGGCCGAGGGAGCCGCGGAAGAGGAGGAGAAAGAAGAACTGGAGACCTACTACGACTTCTTCGGTTACGCCGTCAAAGTTCCTCCACTACCCAAGCTGCCGCCCATGCCCGATTGGCTCCGGGGTATTCTAGCGTACCGCTTCCCGTCGAGCATCGACCCATATACCGGTAGGTGGAGCGCTGGCATTTGAAAGAGAACCCAAGTGTGAACTTTAACCTGTCAAGTGGAATTCATATCCATCCATCACAATCTCAATCGCAACCACAACCCTTCAAATAAAGGCGAAAGGCTGGGAAAAGCTTTCCAAAAACCTGGTGGGAAACCGATGACATGATCAAACCCTAATTAAAGTGAATGAATGTTCTTTTGAACGGATCGGCTATCCCCGTTTATCCGTAGATCTGCTGTACGTGATATGGCTGTTCTGCGTGGTCATGGCGTGGAACTGGAACCTGTGGCTGATTCCCGTGCGCTTGGTCTTCCCGTACCAGACGCCCGAGAACGTCCACCTGTGGCTCCTCATGGACTACAGCTGTGACCTCATCTACATCATCGACATGGTCCTCTTCCAATCCCGGCTGCAGTTTGTACGCGCCGGAGACATTGTGGTCAGTGGAAAAAACGACTTTTGTCTTAAGCCCCGATCATGCAAGTGTTGCGCCATCCTCAAGACACTCATACAAACATTTCAAAGTATTGATTGTGTACAAAGAAAAGTTAGAAATTGTCCATAAAAAGGTTGTGTATACAAATTTGGTGGCCGTAGGTCATATAATGACCTGGTATAATGACACTGTCAGTGTTTGACAGTGTTCATGTTTCTATCTGGGTGTTTCTATTGTAGTGCGATAAGAAGGACATGAGAGAGCACTACATGACTACAGAGAGATTCAAGGTAAGAGGTCCCACCTGCGGGGATCTGTTGTTGAATCCCCCCCCCCCCCACCCCCCCCTGAACAACCTCTGGCCTGACACCCTCTTGTCCTACAGATGGATATGATATGCCTGTTTCCCATGGAGGTGTTGTACATTTTCACTGGAGTCAACGCAGCGCTGCGGTTCCCCCGACTGCTGAAGGTGAGTGTGTGTGTGTGTGTGTGTGTGTGTGTGTGTGTGTGTGTGTGTGTGTGTGTGTGTGTGTGTGTGTGTGTGTGTGTGTGTGTGTGTGTGTGTGTGTGTGGTGTGTGTGTGTGTGTGGTGTGTGTGTGTGTGTGTGTGTGTGTGTGTGTGTGTGTGTGTGTGTGTGTGGCTGGCTGGCCGCCCCCCAATGGAGCGTGTTAGCGGTGTGCGTGTGTTGAATGATGATGACCGGAACGGACCGACCATGACCTGTCTGGCTCACTGTCTTGCAGTACATGGTCTTCTCAGAGTTCAATGACCGCGTGGAGGCGGTGATGAAAAAGGCCTACATCTACAGGTAAGGGAATAGAGACCCAACGACTCAAACTCAAAGTGCACACCAGCATCACTATCTTCTATATTTAGGTCAACACATTCACCTTGTAAATTGGGGCTGCACGACAATGACAAAAATGATAATTGCGATTATTCATTGTGATTAACAGATTAGCGATTAAATAAATGTGTTGTGGCACCTACTTTACATAAAACTAATAAAGCTAATAAAGAGTTGTATGGATTTGTAATAACATTTTAGTGTAACAGACCAACAAAACCCGATTTATTAATGTTTTATATATTTTGTATCGTAAAATTTCGACCTTTCACAATTAGTCAATTGCAGAAGCAAAAATGTTGATTCATTACGTTCCAACTCCTTCCAGGGTCATCCGAACGACCTGCTACCTGCTGTACTCCCTGCACATCAACGCATGTCTCTTCTACTGGGGCTCGGCTTATGAGGGGCTGGGCTCCACCAAGTGGGTCTACAACGGCAAAGGCAACGCGTACGGATCTACGACCACCTCTGATGCATATTTGTATCTGACGTCAAATTTCCGTCACATGACGTCATACACTTCAAGTCATATTTACAAGGAAACTTGTAGTGTGTTTGGAATATTCCAACGCGAGATAAAGCATTTTCTCCCATGATATGTAGCTACATTCGGTGCTACTACTTTGCCGTGAAGACCCTGATCACCATCGGAGGCTTGCCGGACCCCACCACCGTCTTCGAAATCGTCTTCCAGCTCCTTAACTATTTTGTGGGCGTCTTCGCCTTCTCCATCATGATTGGTCAGGTCAGACGACTTCTAAAACCTTGGCTTCAATGTGTTTCATTGTTTATTGTCATTTGCTTATCTTAAACTGACCTTGCCTCACTGTTGTGGTATGCCCAGATGAGAGATGTGGTGGGGGCCGCCACAGCTGGTGAAAACACCTACCGGGCGTCCATGGATAGCACTGTCAAGTACATGACCTCCTACCACATCCCACGGGACGTCCAGAACCGGATCAAGACCTGGTATGACTACACCTGGAAGAGTCAGGGAATGCTGGGTAAGCCATACTGACTTGGATTTAATGGTAATGGCTGCTTTTATGTAGCACTTTTATCCAAAACGCTTTACAAGTCATGCCTCACATTCACCCATTCGTTCACACATTCAACCACCGGTGTCAGCCATGCAAGGAGACAGCCAGCGCATCAGGAGCAGTTAGGGTTAGCGTGTGTTGCTCAAGGACAGTTTTTGCTAGGAGGAGCCGGGGGATCGAACCAGCAACCTTCCGGTTGTCAGGCGACCGCTCTACCTCCTGCTATACTCCCGCCCAATATTGGATGTTGTTGCTAGGAGATTAAAACATCTGTTTCTTTTTTTAACATGGCAAGGAATGCTCACATTGTAAAATGGGTGTTATTCAGTTCAAACTTGGACACAACTGATTTCTCGTGACTTTCTAACATCTAAAAATCGAACTATGAGAGACGGTGCTATCTAACACCCGTTGGTGCTGAAATGGTGTAATGGTGTTTTTCCTATAGAGCCTTTTCACAGAGGTGTCATTGTAGGACAGACGCTAATGACTAGCCTGCTCCTTTTGATATATTTATTTTTTACCATGGCAAGGAATACTCACACAACTGATTTCTCGTGACTTTCTTTTGACCAACCTGTATGTCCTCTGTCTGTCTGTCTGTCTGTCTGTCTGTCCGTCTGTCTGCAGATGAGCAGGAGTTGCTGATCCAGCTCCCTGATAAGATGAGGCTGGACATGGCCGTGGATGTGAACTACGCCATCATCAGTAAAGTAGCCTTGTTCCAGGTCAGCGGGTGATGTCATCCTGTCATACAACTGTATCTTTGTGTTTTCAATTCCCATTTGGTTTTATATACAAGATACCTCCCCCCCCCCACCCTCCCTCCTCTCCCCCTCCCCACCCTCCTTTACAATGTTTCCTCCATGTCCGTCTGTCCTCCTTCCTCAGGGATGCGACAGACAGATGGTGTTTGACATGCTGACGAGACTCAAGTCAGTTGTGTTTCTACCCGGAGACTTTGTCTGCAAAAAGGTACCGCGGGGAAACAAAACAAGAATCTATACGGGACGAAGAACGTTTTTGTTCATTTTTATTTTTATTGTATATAATATTTTGATGGTATTGTTTTCTGCGGGAGGGAATTGGGAGCAAGCATTCCAATGTACTTGTCACAAATGGCGAATAAATATCTTGTATCTTGTATCGTGTACAAATAAAAATGTGTACGAAGACACAGGTATACATATTGCAGGACAATAACTAGCTTGTGTACTTATCGTGGGTTGCAGGGCGAGATCGGCAGAGAAATGTACATCATAAAGCAGGGTGAGGTCCAGGTGGTCGGGGGTCCTGACCTGCAGACTGTGTTTGTGACCATCCGGGCCGGCTCTGTGTTTGGGGAGATCAGGTTCGAGGTCCCTTCAGTTACTCTGTGTGTCGGGAAAAAATGTATTAAACCATTAGCGGAGTGCAACATTACTTACTATGACGGGGGGGGGGTCTGCTCAGAATGTATACAGATTGATTCATTTGATTGAGTACAGATTAAGACAGATTGAGTTGGATGATTTACTTTCATTTTCAGTTTGCTGGCTGGAGGCGGAGGCAACAGGCGCACTGCCAACGTCAAGGCTCACGGATTCGCCAACCTCTTCATCCTGGATAAGAAGGACCTCGCGGAGATCCTTGTGCACTACCCCGAGTCACAGAAACTGCTGCGGAAGAAGGCCAAGTGAGGGCGGAGTGCCTCAGCGCTTGATTCCCCCCCTTGAGTCCCTCGGAAAAGATGCTAGAAGATGCTAGTTTTTGGCTTGCTACGACGATACAAGGCTGTGTCAGAGGGCGCAAACCAACGCAAACACAGGAGTGTCGCTGGCACCATACACAACAACCACACTAACACACTCACCATCCACCCATTGCATAGCGCTTTTGCTTTACAGTCCGGTCACGGGTGATTTGCTGAGGTGACAGTTGATTTGGGTTTTCAAACTTTTGTCCCTTTCTCCTGAAACCTGTTCTTCCCTCTGTCGCTGGCTTCTCTCTGGGCTCAGGATGAGCTGCTGTTTAGGCCTGTGATTGAGGCCATGCTAGCTGCTGATTGTGTTATCTGGTCAGTAGGCAGCTAATTAGCCAGGATTATTAAAGTCCCGTGATCCTCCCCCTCGTTCCCAGCCGGGCGCAGAACAACATTTAGCTTGTGTGTGTGTGTGTGTGTGTGTGTGTGTGTGTGTGTGTGTGTGTGTGTGTGTGTGTGTGTGTGTGTGTGTGTGTGTGTGTGTGTGTGTGTGTGTGTGTGTGTGTGTGTGTGTGTGTGTGTGTGTGTGTGTGTGTGTGTGTGTGTGTGTGTGTGTGTGTGTGTGCGTGCGTACTCTGTCCAGAGCAGCAGGAAAGGTTCCAGGAAGCTTATGGAAGTGCTCATTGTGCCCTGCTTGTGTCCACCATGAATGAAAAAGAAAAGCCAAAAAAAGAAAGAAAGCGGGAACGAAGAAGCAAAGTATTTGCGTTCTTTTAAAATGGGTGCGTGTGTGTGCCTGTGTGTGTGTGTGTGTGTAATTAGGTTTGGGAGTGTTTCAGTGTGTATGTTTGAGTTTCCTTCCTTGTTACATGCACACACACACACACACACACACACACACACACACACCCACTCTGTTTTGAACTTCCTCCCTTGCAGGACCATGTTGACCAAGGACGTGAAAGCAGGCGAGAAGCAAGACAAGGGAGTCGTGGTGGTGATCCCCACGCGACCGGAGACTCCCAGAATGTTCATTGCCGCGCTGAAGGTCACCGAGGAGGCGGGCATAGAGGGAACCTTCGCCAAGCTAAAGAAGAGCTACATGTCTAAAGAAGAGCTACATGAGGTAGCTCATTATGTCGCTTGGAAATGTAAAGATTGACCAAACACCGAAAAAAATCAAACCTTGAGAGATGGATGCCATCTCACACTGTTACTGAAGTGGTGTTGTGTTTTTCCTATACACCATTTTCATAAAAGTTGGTCATCGTAGGACAGACACTAATGATGAGTCGGCTCCTTTTTTGCTGCTACCAGGGCACGGGTAGTACACTAAACTAGGGAAGATGAGTCTATTACCTGTGCCCTGGAAGGCCTACTGTGTTATGAGTGACATCGACCGTGTTTGTCCTCTGGTGCCAGCCTGTGAAACTGTGTCCCTTGGATGTAACCTAAAACAAGTCATAACAGACACTGATACCCGGCACTTTGTTCATTCCGAGGTACCAAGGTTCATATTATTATTGTACATGGTTCAGATGTAGCTCACTGTGGATTGTGTGTGTGGTTGGTGGCTGGTTGGTTTAAGCAGCCTCACCCAGCCCCAGAGTCTGACTCAGTCTGACTCAGGCCAGGTGAGACTGCTTTGACCAGCCACTAACCACACACACACACACACACACACACCACACTAACTTATCTCTTGTTTTCCCCACACACATACAAAGAGTAGTAGGTAGTACAGTAGAATGACTTTTCTCTCTTCTTCTTCTTCTTCTTCTTCTTATAGGGCGCCACCCCCCCTCCCTCTCCGACGCGCCGCCGCAGCCCCATCCCGAAGGCCCGGGTGCCCGACTGCGAGGACGCCGTCTCGGAGACCACCGACAGCACCGTGGTCATCCGCATGACGCCGCGTGTCCACGGGGAGGAGCTGCTCACCGTGGAGCTGGTGCCCAGAGAGCGGTCCGCCGCAAAGGACAAGACAAAAGGCGTGAAGAAATAGGACCGCTAGGGAACATCAATGGAGGGGTTGAGGTCTGGATGCAACGCCGCCACCTTGAAATACGTTCTTCTTCACACTGAGACCCCGAACGCTATCATTTAGGGGATGCACTGGGGTATCGGATGTCAGGTCAGAGATAGTCTCGACTACCATAGGATGTATCTGAGCCATGTCAAACATGCCAGATGTTTACTGAAGGACGACTCGATAGACTGATATATATATATATATATATAGCAATTCATTGTAGACAAGGGAAGGGTTTAGGCGGTACTGATGCACATCACACACACACACACACATTCAAACATACTGATACACACACACACACACACACACGCACACACTGATTTCCCACAATATCGAGGTCCCTATAGCTCTAGGTTGCAGCTGTATCATGCTTTTTGTTATTGCCATTGTCCCTATTGAGATACATAACTATGCATGTGTGATGTACTATGGCCTTTGCTTAACCTAATGCAGAGCAAATTGTCTTCATTCTATGCAGCTACTATCGGTACCATGACTCATCGTTTGTTATCAGCATCTCAGCATCTCTTATAAAGAGAAATAGAAAATATTTGAGGATTTGAGTTTTTGAACTGCTCTGTAGCCCTTAATGACAAAATAACAACTAAGCTTAATGTGTGCTTGAGTTTCCCGGTGTGTGTGTGTGTGTGTGTGTGTGTGTGTGTGTGTGTGTGTGTGTGTGTGTGTGTGTGTGTGTGTGTGTGTGTGTGTGTGTGTGTGTGTGTGTGTGTGTGTGTGTGTATACTCAGAGCAGGAAGAGTTCTGCAGGAAGCGTATGGAAGTGGGCATTGTGTCCTGCTTGTGTCCACACCATGAATGACAAATAAAAGCTACCAAAGGAAACATGAAGGAAGAAGCAGAGCACTTCAAATTCAAATCTCTAAATAACCTTTTTTTTTAAAAGGCTTGTGTAGAACATAATGGTTTGCACTACTACTAGAGAAACCACCATTTAATGTTGTTCATTAGGCGCTTGTTCAATTATTGAATGTGTCTAATTCTGAATGTTTATTTTCCAAAACGACTTGAAACAACCCCCAACCGCTGCAGTAGATGAGTTTTAGTCATATCAATGAACGACAAGTGATTTCATTTTAGATTAATATATGATATAATAATAATAATAATATGGTTAAAATGGATCACATTTTATAAATAAAATGATGTGGACACAATGGACAGTATATGGAAGCAGTTGTCTGTGTTTTGTTTGTGTGTCTATCATGTAGATCGGTGATTTTCAAACTATGTTTTACTAATGCATTAAGATATGTTTCCCCTTTGAAGTCAAAGTGATATGCTTTTATTAGAAAGATGTATGGAAATACGTATAGAATTTAGATTTACTTTTTTACTACATTGTGTTAGAGTGGTATTCAGATTCTGTGCATTTTATGAAGGTGGAATTATTTTACAATTGTTCATAATCAATTTGAATTGTTAATTTTTTGGAAATGTTCCACGTAGCCCCTGCAATCATTCAAAGTAGCCTAACCCCAATGGGTACACGTACCATCATTTGAGAACCATCACTGATGGACGATATATAGGTCAAATAGGAACGGATAACAGAGAGGGGCCCACTGGCCAGGGGGGGGGGGGTGGCTGGCTTGGTGACCTTCAGAGGGAAATGATGCTAAATGAAATGATGTGTTCCGCTTTTTTTTTGTTCAAACTACAAATGAACCATTTGTAACTGTTGGACTGTTGACTTGGTTCATCCCAGTCACGTGTATTGTGATGATGGATGACCCATGCGGTACAGCCATGGTTTCACGTGCTCTGTCATTTATTGGCCTGGACCTACGTCACAACTTTCAGCTGTTCCTCAACCCAACCCGCAGCTGCATCTCCGAGGAGCGAAGTGGAGCTCTCGGTTCGGAGAGTCAGTCAGTCTGTTTGTCTGTCTGAGTCTCTTCTTCTTCTTCTTGGGGTGGAACCACACCACAACTTCTGGAGAAGAGACTTACACATACCCACCCAAGGCAACACATTTTACCCCAAGTATCGGAACACAAGGAAATCCAGAAGAGGGTTTTTGTTGGTGCTTCGGACCGAAGGTAGGCTTCGAGTTTAAGGCAGTTTAAGACCCTTTAAGACAGTGACACACGTTTTAGGTCCTTTAGGTTTACGGCGTGTTGATTTGAACCGAATCACCACAGCTGGTAGTAAGGCCTATATACGGCTTGATGGACGGGATTTGAAATCGTCATATTTTCGTAACATACACTATGTTGGATGTTCAACTATAGTGTAGTAGTGTCTATATTCACATTGTGACGACTGTGAAATAATACGCGCTCAGACAGACTAAGTTATGTGACATTAAGTGTTTTCCCTCTCCATCCATGCCATGTATAAAGACACGTCTTAACGTAACTTAAAAGTTACAAAACCGCGATCAATAATCACCAAGTTGTTCTGGCACATGTCTTGTCATTAGCACTTTCACCTGTCCAAATATCTCCACTTAAATCCTCCCATTATGGACGTTATGTGACATTAAGTGTTTTCCTCTCTATGAAGCCAGTAAGGAAAAGTCTTAACGCAGCTTTATGAGAGGAAAACACTTAATGTAACATCCCTTCCGTAAAAGTAGGATTTAGGTTTTGATATTTTGACAGGTGAAAGTGCTGATAACAAGACGTATGCCAGAGACATTTGGTGATTATTGATCGCTCGTTTTGTAACTTAAGTTACGTTTTGAAGCCTTTTCACGTTAAGCGTGTTAAGACCCTTACGTGTTAAGGGTCCCCCACCGACACGCTTGGTTTCCAGCGTCTGCTTCAATTGCGCGTAAATGTCCGTCCCGACAGACAGGCTTTATTACTACAGGCTTTATTATGATTCTTATTATTATTGATTTAACTGTTGACAGGATCCTCCAGTTAGGAGACGCACATGGAAGCGGTTAGAAGGAGGCGCTACGCCTACAGGGTCTGTCTGTCTGTCTGCATGGCGTTACTTACTGGAGAAACAAACGGATGATGCATGATATAAATACACATTGTGCGCAGTGTCTTTTGAATTTGAGAGCACGACGTCGTGTATGCTTGGACCTTCTTGAGGATAATCTTAAACATTTTATAGACTATCATTTTTTTTTATTGCACTTTTGAGCATTTAGGGGTTTTTAGCCAGTTGTCATTGCATGGCTGTAACACTTAATTGCTATGTTCCTCGAGTCTCTCTCTCTCGCTCGCTCGCTCACACACACACACACACACACACACACACACACACACACACACACACACACACACACACACACACACACACACACAGATATGGGGACAAATTTGTTTTTGTTCCATGATGATAATGACCCAGACCCACTGCTCCTCACACGTCATCGTGGTCCCAGACAGAGCATTCCAGAGACGGGAGTCACCAGACTATAGTGCGCTGCAGAAAACCCGCCGCTGGATTTCTACTTCCTCTGATTCAGATGTGGTTTATTTATGGGATGTGTATGTATTAGTATATGTACTAGTGTGTGTATATACTGCTGGGTTAGTATGCACGCTTGGTAAAATGCAATCCAAAAATATAAAATATATAATTCTAAAAATGAATTAGAAGCATATGTTGGCTCTATATGCAGTCTGATTGGTGCACTGATTACTCGGCTACAGTTGGGCTACTCTAGATAGAGGTTAGACTGGAAAGACCGTGGAGTCTGCTTGTTGGGCAACATCATTATGCTCGTTATCCCAGTTGAACTGTTTGTCACGGTTGTCCTCCTGAGCAAGTACTGGCAACGCTTTATGCATAAAGATGTGAACACTGGCTCATATATTTCTATTTCTTTTTTCGAGATGAAAAGGTGGTGGGAGTTAACCATATGTATATATTATTTAAAAATATAGACGGAAAGGGAGAGATTATATACTATATAATCTCTCGCTTTCTGTGCTAGATGGTTTGGTGTTATGAAACGGTCCTCTTGGGAACGACATGGGCGCCATAGTGTGGACAGTACAGAACAAATGGACCACCAGAGGGCGCTGTCTAGCCATGTCATTACTTTGGACTAAACGGTACACTGACACAAACCACGCGTTCAAAGCACGTTTCACACGTTGTTTAGGTTACTATTTAAAAAGAAAAGAAAAAACAATTTAAATGTTAAACTGCTGGTTCTTCGTGGATCAAATGTTAGACTTTTATTTAAACTCTATTATGTGCGTGTAAGAAATATGATTCCCACAGAATGCTACTCGGTGAAATGAAACCAAAGCCTTGTTTGGTTGGTTATTTGTAAAAGGCCAGAGTGTTCCACCATTATAAAATTATCCATTATACAATTAACATTATTTGTCATGGGGCATTTTTCAAATATTACCAGGGCTGCCAACTTTTTGGAAAATTTTGGAGTGAGACCAGTGCTTGAATTGGAATCAAGAAGGTGCCAATTTTCGAAAAAATAGGGTGACCAGATGATCAAAGCCCCAAACTGAGACACCAGATGTCCCAATTGTAGCCACCGCTTACAGTATTTGACATGGACATGGACTGTATTCACTAGCATGATAAATGGGTGTGGTGTGAGCATGTGAAGAGGCTGACATTGCCTGTATTCACAAGCATGATAAATGGGTGTGGCGTGAGCATGTGAAGTGGCTAATTTGCGTTGAGTCTCCCGCGTGAGAGTTGGCGGCTCTGCCGACTGGATGAGCTACTCATGTGCCAGACTCTCATCATTTGGCTGTTGCAGAACCCTAACCGACTGAATGACCAGTAGGGATGTAGAAGTAGGTACATAAAATGCAGACTGAAAATAGGAAGGTATACCGTACACTACACCACTCGTTGTACAGTCAAAGATATGTAGGTTTTTATTTTTAATACATTTTTGCAGCTATGCAGTAAGGAACAGCACGGATGTTAGTGGTACAGTCTAGGACAGAGACGCAACTGTCCAGGGTGAGACCACTGAATCTATACATGTGTCTAATCTAATGGCCATGGTCAAAAATAATAACATTGTTTTGGTTTTTAGACCTTTGTCATGTACTTTCTTTACAAGACAATCTTATTAGACTTCTATTCCGTCCTTTTGATTTGTCCTGTGTGGGTGTGTGGACATGTTTTCATCTGTCTTCTTCTCAATCTCTATTATATCTTTCTTATACAATGTATCATCTTCATGAGTACAGTTGGCCCTCTGTTAAGTGTGTGTGGGCAGCTGTGTGACGTGTCCCCTCCCTGTGTGTGTGTGTGTGTGTGTGTGTGTGTGTGTGTGTGTGTGTGTGTGTGTGTGTGTGTGTGTGTGTGTGTGTGTGTGTGTGTGTGTGGTGTGTGTGTGTGTGTGTGTGTGTGTGTGTGTGTGTGTGTGTGTGTGTGTGTGTGTGTGTGTGTGTGTGTGTGTGGTGTGTGTGTGTGTGTGTGTGTGTGTGTGTGTGTGTGTGTGTGTGTGTGTGCGCATTAGTAAGAGGCCATTTCAACTGGTCATTTTGTGACCAGTTCAATTCAGTGTTCCTTTTCAAGAAAATGCCAAAGTAAAAAAGATTACACAATTTCGGGATTAGAGTAATGGTGCAGACAAGTCATTTTCCCTTGTAGGGCCATCCCGAGAGAAATGCCCTTCATTGACTTGGTTTCCTTCGGGTTTAACCGTAACGATCTCTCCATGTTTGGAGTCCCAGGGTGGGTAGGGAACATGCTGATCGTAGAGGAAACACAGGAAGAGGGGGAGGAGATATAAGGGAGAGCTCTCGCTTGTGGGATCGGCTTTCTTGTTTTCCTCTCTTCACTTTCCTCCCAGTTTGCTTCTTTGCTTTTTCTTTTAATTTTTGTGTACCCTGTCTCTCAGCTATTTACGGAGGGAAAGTGAGTGTTCTGCACACATCCACGGTGTGCAAAAAAAACACCAGAAGCTGGGACGTAACAAATCCTTTTCCTGTCCCAAAATGCATTGCACTCGTCTGCCCTCCCTCTCATCTGTGCTATTTCTGGATTAAATTACATGGGGGACCTGGGTGGAAACTCTCTCTCACTCTTACTCCCGCCCTCCCTCTTGTCTACTCTTGCTGTCAGTGTTTCACCAGTGTCTGAAACCGAAGACGTGCAATTGTTGATGGAAGAGGAGGAGACTTGAATCACTCTATGAAAGGTTCTTAACATGAAAGCGAGGCACACTTCTACCATAAGCTGCTTAGACCCAGGTGGTCTGGGCTCCTTGAATGCAACACACACGCACACACACACCTATCATCCCTGTTGTTGTTCAATCATATCTTGGACTACAAGATTTGAGATATCTATTGGGAGTTGCTTATCACACATTATTGAATCTGTCAGCAAGGCCTGAAAACACAGTGCTTTTCAGTGTTTACTAGGCTGGTAAGGGTTTGGGCAGGTAAACAGAATATTATACAGAAAGTGATTTATTTCATGCTTGCTCTTTAAATATTGTAAATATGAAATCACCTCAGTACTACAACTACTTAATCTGTTGGAATAGTATCTTGTGTGTATATATGTAGTGGATGTATGCATAACTGGGACAAAGAATGACCCAGGAACCTACCCCTATATGACCTCCTTTTTCAACAGTTAGTGCCTGGCATTTCTCATTTTGTTTTAGCAATTATAAAAAATAGTGTGATATATGAATTGCATAGTTCTACTGGAACTTCCGGAAATATGGCATGTGGATACTGGATACAACTCAGCTCTCGCCATTGTCCACTCCAACCCCCTTCTTTTTTGAATGAAGATTCTGAAAGTAGTCGCTCTGGTGGAAAATGTTCTGCCCTCTCTTTTGTTCTACCGGAACCCTCCATCCTCTTTTTATGGCCTGTTTGTGGTCCCCTCGCTCTCAAGATAATTAGTTGGCCACAGACCGAGCAGTGTCTGTCCCTGTGCTGACCAATGGCGGCAAGCGTCACAATTAATTTGTTTGATTCACCACGGTTAGTTCTCCACTTTGGTGGGAGCCTCACTGTTTGCGGGTTTATTACTGGTCTTGCACCTGTAGGCCAACAAGGGCATCTCGTCCACTCATGGGGATCCAGAGTTCTGTTTTCAATGGTGCATCCAACTGTTAGAATGAGTTTCCCGAAAGCTGAAACATATGAATAGATCAGTAGACTCAATCATGTTACATCACCGGTGGCTCCATTCGCCCTGCCCTAGTGTTTATCCCAGGACACCAGATGGCCAGAGGGAGGGAGGGGACATGGGGGAGAGAGGATGAGAGTGCAAGTGAATAGAGGATTCTCACTCGCTCACTGTAACTGAAGTGAAGCCCTAACCTGCGATGGCGCTAATCTCCAGAAGGTAGCTGAGGGGTGAACTTGGGGCTGGATTTTGAGTGAGTGTCGTTAGTTCAAGTTTGCTGCATATTGCTCTCGTGTCCCCAACCCCCCCCCCCCCCCCTACCACTGCCACTGCTCCAACTCTTCTCTGTGAGAGCATTCTGGACTTCAGACCGGACTGGGCTATTATATAAAACCAGCAGGAGACACAAGGGAGACCAGTGACAACATCACACACACGCAAACTGCTGTGGAGGAAAAGGCGATACCCTTTTGGGATGAATGAAGGCAGCGTGTTGAAGTTGGATACTGCAGATTCATCTCTGCTCTGCTTGTTTTGCTGTTTGGAACTCACCAGGCAAATATGTGTCTCGATTTGAATGACTGGTTTTGTTTAACGTGGATACGCAAATGAGGACCGGGCATCTTGAATTACATGGACACTGAGCTGCTTGCTGAAGCCTTGGGTTACCTAGGCGCTGTTCACTCTGGCAAAATAGAAAACATTTCACCCAGCCTGACGACTGAACAAGGTCCACTTTTTTAATCTAATCTCCGTTGAACAGGTGAGATAACCTAGAGGGTTAGGTCCGAGTTGGTTGGAGAGCCAGGGACAACGAGAGACGCCGAGCGGATTATACCAATTTGCAATTCAGCATCCCGGGGTGTTTCTCTGCGACGACCTGAGGCAAAGACGGATTTGGGATTAAGACCGGAAGACTTTGCTCCTCACCATTTCGAAGACAGATTTAGAAATCGTTATTGCTAGTTGCTCATTCATATGGCCTGTTGGATTGAAACAAACAAATGGCTGTTGGAGTTTAAAGAAGCCCGCGTGTACCCATTATCCTGCCTGTCTTGAAAGATGTCATATATCGATATCCCGTAGAATACTGACTTTGACCGATCGATCGCTTGGACCTGGTTGACTGCACTTGGGAAGTTGAAATGTCCAACCCTTTTGGATTTTGACATGCCAGGCTGGAGAATGCAAGTGCTACTCTGTTGAACTTGAACGTGATTACAGAATAGGAAGGTGAACAAGCCCCCTCTGCCGGGGCCCCCACCTACACGGCGGGTTGGTGGGGGTGGATCATGTATGTTCTCTGTACCCTGGTGGTCCTTACCCTCCACAGCCTCCTCAAGAGCTATTACAAGGCCCTGGAGTCAAAGTCCAGCCCAGAGGCTGAGCTGGAGCCCAGGGAACGACCCTCAGGCCCTGGGCTCAAGGAGGGACCACCTCAAGATGGTCTTGATGGTGATGTGACCTGCAGGAAAACAGTCTTGAACCGTCTGGACCTGTCAAACTGCGGACTAGAATCACAACTTGGAAGATCAGGCCACCTGCACAACATCAGAAGAAAACCATTACAGGTGAGAAGATCTAAAGAGGGCAAACTTGGGGGCTCCATTCAAAACACAAGGGGTGTTTTGAATGGAATTGATCAGAGTGTAAGTAATGCCAACGGTAGTATGCCAAGAGTAGCCTTATGACTCAGAGGCAATGACTCTGAGTCATAAGGCTGATTTTCTTGGAATATTCTTCAATAAAATAAAAAAAACTTTAATCGTTGCAATATCCTGTGACATAGCTCCTCCTTAGCATTAAAAATGGGCCTTTGTCCATCTAACTCCTTTACTCATTAAACCAAGTTTTTTTTTTATTATCTCATCTTTAAGATTAAAGTTAATTAAATTCAAGTTAGATATTTGTAGTATCCAACGCTCGTGTCAGCTGGATTGCAGTCAAAGTGATGCAAATCAAGCCTTATGTAACCAAATATGCTTCTAATCTGGCCATGATGTGCTGGAGTCAATTGGTTTGCTAATTCAAGGCTTAATCTCCAGAGCCTTGAATGTGTCAGTGAAGGCACCCACGTTCTTTCAGAATATGTTTAGAGAACGTGTCCATCAATCGTATTGCTGTTCATCCCTGATGTGCGTGTCTTGGGGATTAAAAGGGGCGCCATTGCTTGGCTGTGCATTAAAAATGAGCAACAATGGGGCAGTAAGTGAGTGTGTGTCTACATAGGGGAGAAGGTTGGTCGTCTTCCTGATGTTTACGAGGAGGCGGTCCTTAAACGGAGGGTTGTGTTTCTCACAGTCGTGTCGATTCAATTACCGTGTAGAGGATTGTGTGTCTCATTTATAATTGACTGTCTCTTCAATGGCTGTAGAGGAGTTGCTTTGTGTATGTGTGTACGTCCTATATTGGACTGACACACATGCATGCACACTCACACACACATTGTGCATAATGGCTCCCAAAATAGTAGCTGTTGTGTAAACACTTGCAAACTACAAACCCAGAGTGATGTGGAAAAACTCCATTACCCATCATCCCCAGCTTTGCAAGGGAGCAACCGAGAGGGGTGGGATTGAAGTGTGTGTAGATTGTATTTGTTGCACAACCTTATTGGAGTAAAATAAAGCAGCTGCAATGGCATGATGCAAACATTCCTATATATATATATATTACACACAAAGTAATATTTTATGTCGTTCACAAGCCTGTTTTTATATATTATCGCAAGAACAAAAGGACAAGCTTTCCTTCCATGACCAGAGAAATGTCTATGTAGGACACACACACACACACATATATGTGTGTTGTTTAATATTTCAGGCAGTGTGGAGGGGAAGCTTAGCAACGGTATGCTTCATTTGTAGCTGAAATATTTATTCCTCCGGAGCAGGGATGGCTGGAGGAGGAGGAGGAGGAGGAGAGTAGAGCGAGCAAGAGAGGAGAGGAGGAGGAGGAGGAGGAGGAGGGGTCTAGTAGAGCAGGGTAGTGGGGGCTGTTCACTGCCGTCATGATTCTGGCTCAGATTCCACCATTACCCAGGAGCGGGAGGAGGTAGCGACGTGGGTCTGTGTGCACGCGTCAGACGGCTGCCGGTAGAGTGAAGCGAGGGGAGGAGGAGGAGGCAGTGAGACGGATCTGACACAAGCCGTGTGTGTGTGTGTGTGGTGTGTGTGTGGTGGAGGAGGAGGGGGTGAAGGGGTAGAGGGGGCTGCGCTGCCTGTGTGGGTCTTTATGCACCAGTTCCACGGGAAGAAGGAAGAAGTCGCAGTGATGCAGGGATGAGCAGGACGACCGGGCTGCGGGGAAGGTGGTGAGTACAGTAAGAGAACAGAAAGGAGGGGGGGGGGTGGGGCGGAAAGATGGATGTGTGAGTGCCGGCATGTGAATGGGAAATCAACTGGCGATTGATTTCGACGAGATCATGAGAGGAAATAGAGAGAGGAGAGGGGGGGGGGGGGGGGATAACATGAGATGGTGGTGAGGAGAAGGAGAGCGACTCAAATGGCTGGAGTTCTGTGCTACACAAAATGGGCTGTAACTAAATCCGCCGGTAGTATTGTGTTGCCCTCCATTCTATACCTGCCGATGTAGGTCTGTGCATGCTTGCCCGTCTCCTTCTGTGCCTTTCTTTACCTTCACTCCCTCATGTCCCACTGCTTATATTTCATGGGGGTTTTTTTTATCTCCATGCATGGGTGTCCAACATATTTTTTTTGTAGGCGTGGTCGTCACACCTGAACATCGTGGCGCGGGTAGCCTTGTCTTATGACGTCTGCAGTCTGGTTGGGGGCAGACACGTTTTGACACCGAGCTTATGGTAACTGGGAGAGCAGTCACTGGTTTGACCCAGTTTAGTGTGTGTGTGTGTGTGTGTGTGTGTGTGTGTGTGTGTGTGTGTGTGTGTGTGTGTGTGTGTGTGTGTGTGTGTGTGTGTGTGTGTGTGTGTGTGTGTGTGTGTGTGTGTGTGTGTGTGTGTGTGTGTGTGTGTGTGTGTGTGTGTGTGTGTGTGTGTGTGTGTGTGTGTGTGTGTGTGTGTGTGTGTGTGTGTGTGTGTGTGTGTGTGTGTGGGATGTTGTTGTTGTTTCGGCCTTTTTGAGGGATGTTCAGTTGTCCGTGAGGGAAGCCGGTCAGTGGTGGAGCTATGTATGCAAGCTAACATTGAACCGTCCAAGTGTGCTTGTGTTCAGCGCAGCAGCCACAATGATTAAGACAACATACTAATCCCCTATAGCAACATGTCCTCATTGTTAGCATTGCTGCAAACGTTACTGAGCCCATTTCTGGCCCAGGTTTGGATGGGCTCAGGTGACCGTGCTCTGTGAGAGGGAGCGACCACAGTCACCAGTCTGACTGCTGTTGCGGTTCTCCTCCTGTAAGCTGTGCTCTCACCACAACTCTGACATGGGAGTCGGATGGCTGTTGCATAGGCCTCCGCCACATTGATTGGTCCCTTTCTCAGCCTTTTGCCATCACCAGGGATGGATAAAAATAGACCTTTTATCGTGCCTGTGAGCTGCTGAAAATGTAACCAAAAGGAGGAACTTGATGCGGAAAGCATATGAATCCACACATGTTGTAGACCACAACCGTCCTGCTTCAGTCTGCAGTGCAGATGATTTGGGGTCTAGGGTTTTGGTGTCGGGGACTGTCGGAACAAACCGTGCTTTTGATGTTCCGTGTGTGTGCCCGTGTCTATTTGAGTATGCATTTATGCATATGTGCT
This sequence comes from Muraenolepis orangiensis, assembly GCA_027704905.1. Classification (NCBI taxonomy): domain Eukaryota; kingdom Metazoa; phylum Chordata; class Actinopteri; order Gadiformes; family Muraenolepididae; genus Muraenolepis; species Muraenolepis orangiensis. The sequence goes on along the minus strand of CM051000.1, from coordinate 13,271,684 downwards.
CTGCCAACACTGCTACAATCCACTCTTTCCCACTGCAGTGCACTTCATAACATATAATTCCCTCTCATCCATAAGCTCTAGTTGTCAAAGGCATTTGGAAAGGTGTGTGTGTGTGTGTGTCTTTAGGCCTAGTAGATTCACATTTAACGTAAGATACCAGTGTAGTTGTGAGACATTGTGGTGACGTGTAGTTGGAGAGCGCGGCGGCTTTATTGGGGGGGGGGGAGGATTTGAGGCGGTGAAAGTATGTGCAGGGGAAAGTCTGATCCTTTGAGTATGTGAAGCATTTCCTCATCATACATCTTCATTGGATCACAGCAGGAGTCCTCTCTTGTGGGACCAATGAAGAAGAAACATTATGAGCAGCTAGATTTAATACATGATTGCGGGTCTGAAGATCCAGGCTTTTTAAATTGCCCAAAACAAACAAAAGAACCTCCCCCATGATATGTTGGCTGTTGGGGAGCTCCTCCTCCTGTCTGGAAGAGGTAGAGCAGGTTGTTCATCCCTCTCAGAAGAGCAGGTGGTGACTGGTCGGACCATGTCTGCTCCGAATGAGGAAGCACAGCGGGGGGACACTTTGTCTGTCTGGCACCTTCTAGGGTTTCTTGGCCGTCTATCCCCAACCCACACAATTGCTCACTTCGTACTTGCCTTCCCAACCATACAGCATGTTAATGTAATACCGTATGCAAGACACGGATCAGGTACAAAAAGCTGGCTGTGTGTTTCCCTTTCATTCTCACATTGTGTCAAGGTGCAGATGAGGGTTTTAAGAAAGAGGCCATGTGCCCCCCAGGGCTTAAAGGATTACACTAAGTGCTGTCCTGACGGGAGATTTTGCCCCGGCTACTGGACTATACCATCAGATGGTGATAATCTCCTCCGAGCCACGAGACATGGGTTGGCAGCTTTTAGGTCTGATGTCACTAGTGTGTAGGTGGGGAATATGTACATTTCACCCAGCTCCAGTTGGGTTAAGATTATAGCGAAGGAACAGCTGACTTCAGACCTTCACTCTCTCTCTCACACTCTTTTTTTTTTTTTTTTTTAAGATGGCTTTTTTTTGTCATTACATGATCTAGATACTGTTGTTTTTGTGTGTTTACAGTGAACGTGATTTAAATAACCAGTTGGAAAGTTTCAGCAAAGGCCAGGTTTTTTCTTTCTTTCTATAGAGTAGTTACACCCCAGCTTGTTGCAAGCTTTTGTGGTGCATGCATTGTACAACACAAATCTATTGTATGCTGCACAATAGACCCGGCCAGTGTGGTTCCACTCAGATGTCCCCCCCCCCCCCCCCCCCCCATGTTAAACCCCATTTGAAAATCCTTAGATCAGGCATTGCAACCAAACCATATTGCGTAGGTTCATCAGAGATGATTTCATTATTGTACCGTTTCCATTAATATGTGTAAATAGCTTGACCTTCATTTCTGAGAATAGGTACTGATCTGTGACTACACGACCCATGAGCCTTGTCAATTCTCGACCAATCACAAGAGAGCACAACAATCAGCGTTCTCTACAAGTCTCATTCACAACAGCGGAACACTGATTAAAAAAATACTAGACCCCCACTGTCTGAATAAACCAAGGCTTATATGCTAGGGTAGAGGTGAGCGGCACCATGGAAATAGTAGTTATTGTACGTTTGGCGTGATAAGGTACAGTCTTATACCCATTACGTTTTTTCTGTTTTTTCCTAGTTTTCCTAATTAAAAACCAAATAAATGACACTGAACTATGCCCTCATCAAATGTCAGAGCAGCCGAATGGGTACGGCAGTACAAACCAAGAATTATTGGAATCCCCCTCATTGTAAACGCTTCCATAAACCAGAGGGTCTCCGAGTGACTGAATGTGACTGCCCAGGTCCATGGGTATCCTTTTTAATAGGTCTGTTTGTGGTGGGGCATTCTGCCGTGGGATTAGACGGCTCACAGATGTGAGCAAGTCAACTGCAGTTCACAGTTAAAACACGTGGCAACAACCCCAAGTCATCCCAGCTGACCGTAGCGGCAAGGACCATGACTCCGGCAATTCAGCCTCCTTTAGCCTGCTTTGAGTCTGGCTACACTGAATCCCTTGCACTTATCTGAAGTGGATGCATCAGTGCTTTCTAACGGGAAGGAGCTGTGTCTGCGAGGTGAAATGAGTCATTTGAGGGGAATTAAGTGTCTCTAGGTAGATCTGGGGGCTTGGAGAATGTTGACTTGATCTGTGGCACAACTTGAAAGTAGGTGTTTTTGGGAGGGTATTTTAGCACTGGTTACTTGTTGGATCGTTTAAAAGGCAGATTTAATGAAAAACGTGACCTCCTGCATTACAAGGTTGTTTTGCTTTGCTGGTGTTGAGCTGTTAATGTTAAAAAAAACGTGGACTGGACCTCATGCCTATTTTCAGATGCCTCTGTGATGTAGCTAAATATAGCTGAATGGGGTTTACCCCTGCTGGGGAACGGACTGTTGCCCGTTAACGTTGACTGGGCGTAACATAGCGGTACGGCTCTTTGTGAGGGCCCAGGTAGTACGGAGGGCCGTGGTTTTGTTTATCCCAGAGTTGAAAGCTGTCACATTTTTGGACAATGGACACCCGACACTATGCCGCACATATTTGATGTGTTTGTCTGAAAACACAAAAGCCGAGCCAATGCGAGCGAGTGACCCAATTTGACTCTGGTCCGGGTCACATAGTCATGTCGAAAAAAGGAACACGATATTCCCACCGTCGGTTTTGTAGGCTGCCCCCAGGAGCCCCTGTCATTTGTCATGGGGGGCTACAGGTTAGCGTTAGTACATCACCTCAAGGCTAACGGTGTTGTCTATGTGGTCCCCCCTGCCCTGCCCCTGCCCCCCCCCCCCCTGCCCCTGCCCCCCCCCCCCCCACGTGTAGCCGGTCCAGCGGTCCAGTGCTCTGCTCTGTCCAGCGGTCATGTTTGGAACAAGAAAGACCTGGGACCTCGGCAACGCCCCCTGCCTGCAGGAGCTCTGGAAGAAAGACCTCTCATTGGACGGTGAGTCCCTCTCTCACTCACATATGCAGGGGAAAGGGCGGGACGAAAACTGGTGGAGCCACATTTTTGGAATGAAATCGTGACAGATAAGGAGGAGCTGGAGGGAGAATGACACGGGCCAGTGTGTGTGTGTGTGTGTGTGTGTGTGTGTGTGTGTGTGTGTGTGCATGCCGCTGAGAGGTAGACCGGAATGGTGGAATGATGTGTGAGTCGTACCTGGCAGGTATAAGTGGAACTACGAGGCCAGGGAGCGGGCGGTCTGCTCGGCGAACCCAGCCAAGAGCAATGCTCATTTGTCAGTTGGAATCACACATCGAGACGTGACGGCTGTTCTTCTTGTTTGTCAGCACAACAAGCAGGTGAGGGCAGTTATGTGTTTTTTTTCGAGTCCTCCGTCTCCTCTCTCCCTCCTTCGCTCTCTTTCTCCCGCTCTCTCTTTCTTTCTCTCTCTCACGCTCTCAATTGTTTGGCCACACATGGAGCCAAGGTAACGATAGAGTAGCAGGGTTCTGTTTGTGTCCAGGTGGAATAGTGGGAGAAGTGTGTTGTCCGGGACATCCAGATAGATTTCAGAGGGGAGAACAAGGGCTAGAGACTCAAGAGGGAGAGCAGAAAGGAGCATTGTTTAATGTAACCGAGAGGGTAAGTTGGAAGAGTCAAAGGAATACACAGATTTTTCTTTTTTCTTTTGGTAGATTTGTAGGTTTTTTTGCCAGATGTAGAATGCTGTCATGACAGGTGAGTGTGTGTGTGTGTGTGTGTGTGTGTGTGTGTGTGTGTGTGTGTGTGTGTGTGTGTGTGTGTCACATTGTTCCCAGTCTGTGGGACGGCGTGAGAATATTAATATTCTACAAATATTGAGCAAGTCTCCTGTTTGGTTTTGGTGCGGTTGTGTAAAGAAGAGCCGTTTTTTTGTTTAAGCCGGCTCCTTACGTGCTTACGTCAATGACTGGCGGTGTACCCCATTGGCTAATTCCTGTTAATTCTGTGGAGATTCCTTCTGTAGTACAATATGCTGATTGTTCCCTTAGCGATAACAGACCCCACACACACACCCTCTACACACATGTTGACAAGGGGTGGGAGAGGGTTGATGTGCAGCAGGTTAATGTGTTACGGGCCATTATCAGTGGGTGTTTTGCAGGGTTTCCACCGTACACCTCCTCAGTGATTTAGAGTGACTGCAGGAAGGACTGTGTGATAAAGAGGGAAGTACGAAGGAATGGAACAATAAAATGTTCCAAATTTTAAAAAGAGGCAAAAGAGATGGTGTTATTGGCATTAGCACACCCACCGGTTCATGGGTATAACCTGGACCTAAAATGGAAGTAGACTAACCCAATCATTTGAGTTGTTTAATTCAGGATCTGTTGAAGGAAATGCCAGTGGATAACTGAGTAGACCAAGGCCTCAGGCTCCCGCATGTGCCACTAACTGTGTGTGTGTGTGTGTGTGTGTGGGGGGCGTGTTTGTTTGTGTGCGTGTGTGCAGCCAGCTCAGTGGACTTCCTGATGAGTGATGGTGACGACGAGGGGTCATTCCTGTCTCTGCCCGCCTCCGCCTTCTCACAGCGTCCCTCTCTGACCTCGGCCTTCTCACAGCGTCCCTCTCTGACCTCTGACCTCTCGGAGGCCGACCTACCCAACCAGCAGCTACTCATACAGGTGAGCCACCCGGCGGCTGGTTGGACCCTACGGATCGGGTCCACGAAACAACAATTTCAGATGGTGATCTTAAAGCACGACGGGAGCTCCAGCACACATCCACACACACACACCACACGTACGCCGCGGTGTCACACCGCCGCGGTGTCACACCGCCGCGGTGTCACACCGCCGCTGTCACACCGCCGCTGTCACACCACTTTAACACGTTATCTTTGTGGCTTCCAAGTGCCTTTAGTCGAGTTTGGGACTTCGGAGTTCGGAGCAGAGCGGAACGTGCGCCAGCTGGTTAGCAGAGAGACTGGCAAAAACACACGGCTATGCTCAAAACGGCTTGATTACTATGTTGGAGGACAAACTAAGGCGTTTATCCCCAAAAAAAGACCAGACTTTGTGTTCACGGTCACTTAAGAAGAGAAGTGTTTCATTCAAACGAAGATAAAACAGGCCCAGGCATCATTTGCTCAGTCCGTCAAACACAGGCTGATAAAAACCAATAGCTTCATCAGCGTTACTCTGTGACGGCGTAGGTGAACGTGTACCGGTAGGTCTCGCACAGGACAACTGGAGACTAGCGTTTCATAGGTTATTATGGATAAACATAGGCTATTAGGAACCACTTACTGTTGGGGCAATTGAAAAGCGTTCAGCGGAGCACAGCTGGACTCTGTGCAGTTGTTTTTCGTATTCTTTTTAAATTCATTCGTTATGGTTAGCATTATTTTAACTTATTTTTCTCAAGAAAATCTCCAGTCCAAATATGAGTCCATGCGCTGTGGCAAACATGTCGGACATCATGTTATTGTAGTATTAGTATTCATTATGAGTCATTATGTAATTATAATAATGTGGTAACACAGCTAAGTACTAGCTAAATACACACTAAATGACTTGAGCAAAGTCTAATTCCGTAACGGAATCAGATTGGATCTGTACTTGATGTAGAACAATAACAAAGTTGACCAGGAAAGAGACCAGGAAAAGGCTAGGCTGTGGCCACACGCTGCTGCATACCTGAGTTAGCGTTCACGCTGCTGCGCTCAGCACTCGGCGAGTTCTCTTTCCTTTCCAAAGATATGACGTGGGCAGGGCCCGTACATTCAACACATAAAAGCCCTGCCTCGAGCTGGCATGTCATGCCGACGGCCCTGTTGACTACAGTGAGAGCAGCGGTGCTGACTCATACACTGACACTGACGCAGCTGAACTCAAAACAGCCGCTCACTGGAGCTCTCCCATGTTGCACCCCTCACGGCCTCTTTTGTCTGACGTTTACACACACACACACACACACACACACACACACACACACACACACACACACACACACACACACACACACACACACACACACACACACACACACACACACACACACACACACACACACACACACACTTCCAAACTCTGCGTCTCTCTTAGTCAGTTACTGTTCTGTTACCGCCACATTTTTCACTCTTCTCATTTGTCCCCTGTCGTTTGTTCTCAGTGCATCATCATCCCTCTCTTGTCTGTTTCTGTCTCTTTTCCTTTGGTTCCATCATCTGCAGACGGTCTGCTGGTCTTACTGCTGGACACCTGACCACAACAATGTAACACTCTCACCCGTTTTTAAGTCATCTTCATGACTCGTTAGCGCGTGTCCCGTCCTGTGTGATGCTGTCGTTATCATAGCGCCGTCTGCCTTAGGCTCTCTGTAGCTCTCCCCCTTGGGCTCCTCGGTCCTGCCTTTTCATGTCGTCTTCGCTACCTCCTAACCCATAGCGTGCTTGACGGGGCTTATTAGAAAAATAGACGCCCTGTGCATGCCGATGCGTTAGCTCCCCCACGTCACACTTTCTAAGTAGCGTCAAACCACGCAAGCCAGCGCTAGCGCTTCTTTGCCAAGTGTCGTTGTGTCGCACATGACTGAATCTGTGACATCCCGCGAACCCCCCCCCCCCCCCCCCTCCCTCCCCGCCTGTCGGCAGACCTTGCAGGAGAAGGTGTGTGAGATCCAGGCACGCCTGCACGGCAAGGAGGTGTCCCGCCAGTTGCAGCAGCAGAGACTGCAGCAGAGTCACGAGCGGAGCGTTCTGGAAAGCAGCAGCAGCAGCGCCGGCGCCGTCCCAGGAGGAGCGGTTCTCCTCCACACAGCCCAGCGGTGAGAGACCGGGCCTTGAAGGTTGTGGGGCTGCATGCATTATAGAAACAGGGGGGTGTAGATCTGGGTGGACTAGAATAAAAATAACCTGTGGGTGATGATGGGTTTGTAGATCAGCTGTTACTAACTGTAACTCGGGTTGATAGTAACTGTAACTAGAGTGTTGCAAGGAAGTTGTACTTGAATCATTAGTCCATTGTTAGCCAAGTGTTGAAGTGTAGTCTGAGTATATGTTGTTGCTTATCAGGTTTAACAGAGCTGGCCTAAACGCTAGGCCAGCTGATCTACAGACGAAAGAAGTTGTTGCCGAATTCAAGGCCATTTGAGTTATTGTCAATCATGCATTTGGTAAATGGAGGGTATTTTTTAGGGTGGGTGGATTTGGCCTTCTAAAGAATAAGTCATTTTGATTTAGACAACAACAAAATGACCCAATCATTGAATCCCTTGTAACACAGCACCGGGGCCGGCTGAACCACAGGGGGAGAAGCAGCACCGCAAACCCAGCTGTCCACAGAGAGAGCAGCTCATAGCTCAGCTGCGCACACAGGTACGCCCGGCCGCGGAGAGCAGCCCGCTCGGCAGTCAGTCACATGACCCCCCCCCCCCCCCCCAAGCTGTGCTGGAGCAGAAAGACTCGAGATAATCACCAGCTATTATAGTCTAATGCAAATGGGAACACAGCTACTTATTTAGAATGGCTTGTAATAGTGCTGTGTCACATGTGTTGGATGTACATACTTGTGCTACCTTTTACATATTTATGTATTTCTAAACTTTTTTTTGGAAAGTACTGTCGACTATACACACTGAATGTGACTTGTAGAAGAGGATTTTCTGCCTAAATTTGAAAGGCTAATGTTAAAAAAAAGGCTAAAATTTGAATTGCTAATAAACAGATAACTTATAACAAGTAATTGTCTACTTCCATCCACCATAACCTTACTTTAGATCCATGAACCAACCAATAGGGTGTGTATTGTAAAGGTGTAATGCCTTGCAGGTGGTGGAGCTGGAGGTGAAGCTGTTGGACCAGACCCAGGAGGCGGAGAGGCTGCGCTCTGAGCTGGTGAGAACCGAGGGTGAAAGGACCACAAACCAGAGAGAGAGAGAGAGAGAGAGAGAGGGGGGAGGGAGGGGAGAAAGGAGGGGAAAACTAGCTCACTGGGCAGGCGAGCATGCTCACATTCCTGGGGAGGCCATGGGAAAACGACGACGACAACAACAACCGCTGTTTAGGTCTGGTGTTTGGGGGTGTCTGGTGTTTGAGGAATTGGGTTTTAGAGTTCCTCGTGACTGCCGTGGTTTTGAATGTGTGAGCTACGGTTACGTGTGCACAGGATTTATTTATTTTTATTTTGTTCACGTTTTGGCTTGGTATGCGTGTGTTTTTGTCCTCCTGGGCTGCAGGGGGCGACGGATCTGGAGAAGCACCTGGAGCTTCTGGTGGTCGAGAACGAGCGGCTGAAGCAGGAGCTGAAGGCATGCAGGACGTTACCGCCTCCCACCCAGGACCCCCCCACAGCCTCCGCCTGCTCCGCCTGCCCCCATAGCCAGGTGTGTGTGTGTGTGTGTGTGTGTGTGTGTGTGTGTGTGTGTGTGTGTGTGTGTGTGTGTGTGTGTGTGTGTGTGTGTGTGTGTGTGTGTGTGTGTGTGTGTGTGTGTGTGTGTGTGTGTGTGTGGTGTGTGTGTGTGTGTGTGTGTGTGTGTGTGTGTGTGTGTGTGTGTGTGTGTGTGTGTGTGTGCACTGAAGCAACACAGTTAGGCTGTCCCGAACGGCACTTATTTAAAGCTGTTCCTATCTCTGAATGGTTCCTGTAGTCGCTACGGTGTGTGTTTTGAAATGGCCATCTGCACATGCCACAATTTGTAGATTGTAATTGTACTTGGCAAGGCGTGCATGTCTGAATGCATCACCAGCCAATCTCCGGGGGCCTACTCATCCTCCACAGGACGGAAGCAGGAAGTGACAAGTGCTCTGAATGTGTGTTCAATATAACGGGTAGGATGCAGAAGCCCTGCGTAGCGAGCTTTCCCGCTGGGAGAGCCAGGCCAGACAGAGGGAGAGGCGGCTGGCTGAAGTGGAGCAGGAGCTCCAGGAGAAGGCCGCCCAGAGGCAGGCCCTCCAGGCCCAGCTGGAGATGCTGGGCCACCAGCTGGACGAGAGCCGCACGCAGCTGGACGAGTCCAGGAGGCGGCGCGGCGAGGCGGACCAGAGGCTCGGCCTCCGGCTCAGAGAGTGCGAGGAGGAGCTGGCCCGGCGGGCCGCCATGCCGCCTCCCGTCAAGGTGAGTGATATAATCTAGACGCCACCCCGATAAATCCATAGACGGTGACTAGAAATGAATGTCGCTCACCACTACCCCTTTTTTATATGAACCTGCTTGGTTAAATAACAATTTCAAAGTTTTTTAGATGAACAATAGTCAGAAAACGAAACCAACAAACTAAACGTTACGGCTACTGTACCTTTTTTAGTATGTGACCCAAACGGTGGAAGTGGAGAACTCTGAGACCAGCAAGGCGCTGGCCGAGGCTCAGGCCAAGAGCGCCTCCCTCCAGGAGAAGCTGCTGGTGCAGCGACAGCTGCTGAGAGAGCTGGAGACCCAGCTCCACGACTCCCAGAGGACCTGCACTCAGCTGCGAACACAGGTAGGGGCTTCATGTAAAAACCATCCTTCTCCCATCACCCATCCAAAGGCTGAAGGTGACCTGATCTCAGAGTTGGATATAAAAGACTGAACTTCCCCCCCCCCCCCCCCCCCCTTCCTACCTTCCCCCAAGCACCATTTGGGGTCCTGCTGCCCTCATCCCCATCACCCGGCCCTGTAGTTCACCCCCATTTCTCTCCATGCGTTTGGTTGCAGCTGCTCACGGACAGAGGCCGCCTCTGTGGCCTGCTTTCCATTGCCGCTGGAAGGGACAGTGGGGAGGTCATTCGCAGGTTGTCCAAGGTTTGACCCAACCCACTCCCGCGCTCCCCCCCCCCCCCTGCCCCTTCTCCCTGCTGCCTGTGATAGCTCTGAAACCCCAAGAGATATCCTACAAATTATATTAGTCTCGCCTGTCTCTGCTTGCAGGTTCCAAAGTTGCCTTGTACTGAAACACTGCTATGGATTGATCCCATTTGAGAGATCGAGTGAGAGTTTGGGTTTAACATTGCTAGTGGTTTCAGTCCACTCCTTTTTTGGAACCTGTAAGATTGTAGTCATCTCCCAGTAAGCAGTCCCTTTAAGTCGGTCCCAGTGCTCCCTGGTTCCTTTTCACGGGACATTACCTACTGTGTCTCCGGCGTGTTGCTCCTAGCGTTAGCCTGTCCCCTGTGTTCTATGTGATGGCCTAGAAGGGGGGCCAGCCCTCTTGTTAGCAGCTAGCCCATGTAGCCATTTTCTTTGTAGATTTTGTTAGCGCAACATTGTACTTGTAGATACTATATTTGGAGTTTTGCATAGCCCTTATTTTTGCAGATGGCTTTGCTTCCGCGTGGCTGTAGCACTTTAGCCCAGCTTGTGTTCTAGTGCATAGTTCTCTCAGCCTTTAGCGGGCGGAGGCCGGATGTTGGTATGCGGCCCTCCCTGCTCTGCTCTGCTCCCCTGTAAGCCGGTGGCTCCCCCCTCCTGAAGCTGTGTTTTGGGTGCAGATCCTGGTGTACGAGGGTGAGATGGAGAGGGCCCAGGGCCACCTGGAGGCCGAGATGCAGATCCTGGAGGAGGAGAAAAACCGCATGATCGAGGAGGCCTTTGTCCGGGCTGAGCGTGAGATGAAAGCGGTGCACGAGAACCTGGCAGGTGTGTGTGTGTGTGTGTGTGTGTGTGTGTGTGACCGTGACCGTGTCTGCAGGGAGGAGGGGGTGCTCCCACCTCCATTATGTTCTTTTGTTTGTTTTTTCAAACCCATATTTACACATCTCACCCGCCTGTGCAGGTGTTCGTATGAACCTGCTGACCCTGCAGCCGGCCCTGCGCACCCTGACCTGTGACTACAACTGCCTGAAGAGGCAGGTGCAGGAGTTCCCTTACATGCTGGACAAAGCCATCGTGGAGGCAAAGCAAGAGGTGAGAAACCGTGGCGGATACAAGTATACAAATATGTGCGTGTGTGGCGTGCGTGTGTGTGTGTGTGTGTGTGGTGTGTGTGTGTGTGTGTGAGCCTGTGGCTGTTGCTGTCTGCAGATCTGCCAGGTCATCAGCGAGGTGAGCAGCGCCAACCAGGAGCTGCTGCGCAAGTACAAGAGGGAGATGACCCTGAGGAAGAAATGTCACAACGAGCTGGTGCGCCTGAAAGGTAACCCCCCGCAGACGCAACGTGGGGCGGGCAAATGATACCGGGCACTGACGTTAGGCGCTGGTCAGTTGGAGTCAAGTCAAGTTTATTGTCACTTCACAGTTTACACATGTACAAGTATAAAGCGGTGAGTGGGAATCTTATGTGCAATACCCGACGACAGACAGCGGTTATAAAAATAAGATAAAAATAGAATAAAAACAGAATAGAATAAAAAACCAAAACTGTATAAAGTTAAGTATATAAAATAAAATGCAATTTATAAAATGCAATATATCGGCACAGAAAAAGAGCAATATGTATATATAAATCAATGTAATAAAATATACATTGTTTTATGCTATACGCCCTTGTTCAGCAGCCTGATGGCCTGACTGTGGAAGCTATCTCTGAGTCTATTTGTGCGGCCCTTGATACTGCGGTATCGCCTGCCTGACGGTAAAAGTGAATACAGTTTGTGGCTGGGGTGGGCATTGTCTTTTATGATGCGTTTGGCCTTGGCCACGCACCACTGGTTGTATATATCCAGGAGGGAGGGGAGCTCACCTCCAACGATATACTGGGCCGTCTGCAGCACCCCTTGAAGCGCTCTGCGCTCGAGTACGGGACTAGACTAGAGCGCCACCTGAGGGTTAAAAGCCATCTGAACACGGCTGGGAGCACAGCTGACAATGATGGTGCAGTGGCCTGCCTCTGAAGAGAGCATCTAGAAAATGAAAAATAAAAGATGCTTTACCACTTTTATCACATTTTCAATGATAATATTGCACTTTTTGTTTTCTTCACCACATCAAAAACAATACACTTAAGGAGCCCAATCCATTTAGTTTGCGTCCATTAAGGAAATGATGTTCATACTTTTATTCGATTTTATTGATTTATTATTGTTTTTAAAGTTTGCATTACTTATGCGTACACTTTCTGCTGTGATGCCTTAATTTCCCCATGTGAGATGAAACAAAGTACACTGTCTCTTCCCATGATGGGAACACAGGCAACATCCGGGTGCTGTGCCGAGTGCGGCCCGTCAGTCACGAGGAGCAGGTCTCTGCCGAATCCAAAAACATGGTCAGCTTCGACTCGGACGACGACGCCGTCCTCTACCTCGCCAACAAGGGCAAAACCATGACCTTTGAACTCGACCGGGTCTTCCCGCCTCAAGCCACACAGGAAGAGGTCGGTCGGTCGGTCGGTCGATTGCGTTAAAAACCGCCGCTCGGGCTCTTTGTGTGTCGTCGCCGCCGCCGATCAATAATCAATCAATCAATAATTTTAGAAATATTTTTAAATATATTTATTTTTTTGGGGGGGACACACCAGGTATTCCAGGAGGTCCAGGCGTTGGTGACGTCATGCATCGACGGCTTCAACGTCTGCATCTTCGCCTACGGACAGACAGGCTCGGGGAAGACGTACACCATGGAGGCAAGCCTGCACATTCACTCGGAATGAAACCATTTGCATATAGATAGCTATAGATGGCTGTTTACTGTGTATACATATAGACTGATGGATGGATCTCTTGACTCGAGCTGCAAGGTCTAACCCAGTGTGTGCCTGATGTTCTCTCCTCACTAGGGCGTGGCCCAGAACCCGGGCATCAACCAGAGGGCCCTGCGGCTGCTCTTCTCTGAGGTGATGGAGAAGAAGCCCGACTGGGACTACAGGATCAATGTCAGCATGGTGGAGATATACAATGAAACCCTAAGGTAGGTGTGTGTGTGTGTGTGTGTGTGTGTGTGTGTGTGTGTGTGTGTGTGTGTGTGTGTGTGTGTGTGTGTGTGTGTGTGTGTGTGTGTGTGTGTGTGTGTGTGTGTGTGTGTGTGTGTGTGTGTGTGTGTGTGTGTGTGTGTGTGTGTGTGTGTGTGTGTGTGTCACACTGTGTCATCACAGCCCAGGAACTTGTGTACCTGATTAAATGCATGTGGGCTAACAATCTGATTAGCTCTTTCTGAGATAGAGATGTGTGTGTGTGCAGCACCTGAGGCCCTGAAACCCCCTGTTCCTCTGTTCCCTGTTTTTTGTTCTTCAGGAACCTCCTGGGAGCCAATCCCAGCGAGAAGCTGGAGATCAAGATGAGCCCCGACGGCAGCGGGCAGCTCTACGTCCCGGGACTGACCCAGATCACGGTCCAGAGCCCCGAGGACATCAACAGGGTGGGTTGATGCGTACCAGAAGTTTCTCGTTCATCTCATTTCATTACATCATTAATTAGCGGGCACTCTCAACGCAAAGCAACCTACGAATGAGCACATTTTTGTCATTAGCGGTCCGACATCGCTGTACGGCGCATTGCTTCATACATTGTCTACTGTGTGTGTGTGTGTGTGTATATATATATCTATCTATCTATCTATCTATCTATCTATCTATCTATCTATCCACATACACATACACATACACAACCGGATAATGGACGCCACGGCTCCTTGTTCCTATGTAGTGACTGGAATGTTCCAGAGAAAGGATTTGCTTCTATCCCCACAGGATTTAGGCCTATTGAGTATTTACCAACAACACTGTTGTTAACACTTTGTTTATGCCTCCATGGACTGCATTTCCCCCCCTCCCTCTTGTTCGTACTGCGATGAATGCGGCGTTATAGTCAGGGCACTAACAAAGCTCTCTCTCTCTCTCTCTCTCTGACCCTCTGGGACCCTCCACCCTCATGGTGTAGGTGTTTGACCTGGGCCACATGAACAGAGCCACGGCCTGCACCAACCTCAACGAGCACAGCTCTCGCTCCCACGCCCTCCTCATCATCACGGTGGCCGGCGTCAACTCGGCCACCGGAAACCGCACACAGGGTACGACCGGAACGCTTCGTCACCTTCAACATATAAGATATTTGGATTTGCCGTATGCAACACGAGTACAAGGGAACGCTTTCTCCGCACTCGCTCCCGCAGTATGAATTTCCTACTAATTTAACAATAACAATACTACACGATGTACTATACTTATACTATACAACACTATACTATAACAATACTGTACACAATAACAATGAAGTGACTGATATTTTGAATTGTGCAAAAAGCATTTTAAATGCATTTTAAAGTGCCAGTAGTGCAGCGTCATGTAAACAGTGCAGTACAGTGCAGAAACTGTACAACACTAATTGTGTAGCAATCCTCAGTCACTCTTGCACACAACAGCTAGTGAGAAATCGAAACAAACAGGTATAAAATTGCGGTGTGTGTGGTGTGTGTGTGTGTGTGTGTGTGCACACATTTGGTTTTACTTAAGTTCTCCTTTTTCCCCGCGCAGGAAAGCTCAACCTGGTGGATCTGGCGGGTTCAGAGCGCATCGCCAAGTCTGGGGCGGAGGGCAGCCGGCTGAGGGAGGCCCAGTGCATCAATAAGTCGCTGTCGGCCCTCGGGGACGTGATCAACGCCCTGCGGAGCCGCCACTCCCACGTGCCCTTCAGGAACTCCCGGCTCACCTACCTGCTGCAGGACTCGCTGAGCGGAGACAGCAAGACCCTCATGATGGTGCAGGTGAGAGGAGGAGGAGGAGGAGGAGGATGACTGGCTGGCCGTTGACGCCCTGGTGGCTGTCACCGGTACTACATACTTTTATTTTCTCCCGAGATGGGTGAGAATATATAACCTTAACAAAAATATATATTCTACTGGTTAATGGTTAATTTCCTGATTCATAATTCCTATGTGCTCAAGATTAAAGATTCTTTATTATTCTTTACTTACTTCCCATTCGTTTCCCATATTATGAATTCCAAACAATTCTAAATAATATACAATAACAAACAATAATAAAGAACAATAAAGTGTCCAAGTAGGGATAGCCATGATATATAATCTAAGTATATATGTATGTATGTATATGTATTTTCTTATTGACGATATTGTAAAAGCCGTATCAGTAATACATCACCCCCTTTTTTCTGCGTAGGTGTCCCCGTTGGTCAGCAACATGAGCGAGTCAGTCTGCTCCCTGAAGTTTGCCCAGCGCGTTCGCACCATCGAGCTGGGCGCCGCCTCCGCCTCATCCTCCTCCTCCTCCAAGAAAGTGGAGAACTCCTCCACCTCCTCTTCGCCCACCCACGACAGTGTGGAGGTAAAGGACAGACAGTGTGTCGCCTCCACCCTCTTCTCTAATATACACCTTCTGGTCTAGTCCCGTATACCTGGTTGGAGAGACATTACACCAGCATCTGCTCAAGATTCAAGATGTTTCCATTTTCAAGGACAATGGAATGCTTACTCCCATTCCCTCCCGCAGTATGAATACACACACAATAATAATAATAAACAATAATACTATACTAAACTATGCAATACTATAACCTACTATATTATACTAAACAATACTATACTATAAACAACACTATATACTACCTACGATATGATATACTATAAACAACACTATATACTATACTATATGCTATAGTATATACTATGAGACACACTATACTGTAACGATACTATACACAAAAAACTGAATACACCGTTTACTAGCTTAGCGTGTACTCCGTTAACACACAGGAGTCCCAAGTTGACCTATGCCCACCTCTGATCTCTGCAGCTGGACTCTCCGCCTCCGACCCCGGGGCCGCTCCCCATCTCTCGGGCCAGCAGCGCTGGCTCCACCCTGTCCTCCGCCTCCAGGACGCCCAGCACGCGCAGACGCTCCCAGTCTCAGCTCTCGACAGGTACGTACACTCACTTACTCACTAACACTCACTCACTCTTAATCTCGCAATGGCAGGCTGTGATTGGTCTGTGTGCGAGTCCCCTCTCCTCTTTCTGTGTTCCTGATGCTGTGGTTTGATTGGTTGGTTTGCAGACAGACAGGTAGACAGAGCCAGTCCATCGGTGGGGGACGGTGGGCAGGTAGGTGGGTCGGCCCCCGGGCCGGTTGCTTGGCATGGAAGCTCCGCATGGCATGGTGCCCAGTGCCCACATGTCCACCCGGTCACTACCAAACCCGTATTAACCCCTCCACCCCACCTCCTAACCCGGACGTTATCCACCAAGCTTCGGTTGTGTCCTGCTGCAATACAATAAATTAATAAATACACACACACACACGTACACACGCACAACCACTCTCACACACAAAACACTCACACACAACCATTCTCTCACAAAACACTCACACACAACCACTCACACACACATACACAACAACTCACACACATACACAACAACACACATACACAACAAGATTCAAGATAACTTTATTTATCCCGAGGGAAATTAAGGTGAAACAGGGGGAATAAATGCACACACAAATATACTAATACCTAAAAGCTAAAAACTAAATGGCAACAAACTAACTAAACAAAACTAGTATAAACTAAATATAACTAAATGAACTCTAAATGAAATCTAAATGTATTGATAGATGAATTGCACAATTTACAGTAATACGTAGGTATATACAATACACAACAATACGTGTAGTGCAAATTGGCAGTAATAAAATACTAATAATTAACTCGGATGAATACTGAAAAAGTGACATGTGAAAAGTGAAAAAAGAAACAACACACAGCCACTCACACACATACACAACAACTCACACACGCATACACAACAACACACATACACAACAACACACACAGCCACTCACACAAAACACTCACACACAACCATTCTCTCACAAAACACTCACACACAACCACTCACACACATACACAACAACTCACACACACAACAACACACATACACAACAACACACAGCCACTCACGCACATGGAGCACCATGTGTGTAGTGGTGCAGTACAGCGTGTTGCGGTACTGTGGCTTACGTTTACCGGCGTGTGTGCGTGTGTGCGTGTGTGTGCGCGTGTGCGTGTGTGTGTGTGTGTGAAGGATGGCTTCTTTGTGCGTTCAACAACAGGGTTCACATTTTTCACAGTTTGCGTGTGGTCATCTTGTGTTTTCTGTGACGTGTCGAGGAGGTCTCTGGGGTGGGGGGTGTCTTAACACACACCTTCCACTCTCTAATGTCACTGTGTCATAAAGGTGTTTTCTTTATTTTTTCCTTCTCAGGACGACTGAAGCTGACTGCCTAAAGGGGGGACCCAAGAGGACATGGGTGGAGGGACCCCAAACACAGACAGTCGAGACGCAGTTCCCTTAAAAAAAAAACACAACATTTCCCTTATTGTCCTTACTTCACTCCACTCCACATCTGGTGAACAAGTGAATGATTTGTTTGAAAGAGTGATGCAGTGAACGTGGGGGAGGGGGGGAAAGGTGCGTCCCATGAACCATTCATTCATTCACCAGTATCATAGTTTGCATCACTCCTCCCTCCCTTCGACTGCTTTATCAGCATCCCAAACTCCGAGCTGTCCTCTCCAGCAGCCAATCTGTAGAGGAGGAGGAGGAGGAGGAGGAGGGAGGAGGGAGGGAGGAGGGGCGGGGGGGAAGACGGACTACAGTGGCAGTCAAACACTCCTCACTGCCCCGGGACAGCCCACACTGACACCCCCCCCCCCCCCCTCCCACACCCTTCTCTGGACGATGAGTCCCAACATGGGCTCAGATGAGCACCCTCTCCAAAAAAATATTGCATTTTGGTTTCGGCCACTCATCTTTTAGTTTCATCCCGATGCCCTTTTAATACAGTATATACTTTGCAATCACAGTATTCCATGGTAAAGTTGCACTTTAAACTTTTAGTTTTGTTTGTTTTCGTGTATTAACATAAGTTATGCTTGATTTTTATTTTTTACATTGTGGGTAATACAGTATATATTTATGTTTTGACATGCTTTCATCTTTTTATTTCTTTCGCTTTTTACTTTTGCAATGGAGGCCGGCGTGTTGATTTATTTTCCACTGATGCTCCTGGCCTCCTTTAATCCAATCAGGGTACTCTACTGGATCCAAGCTAGGGCACATTCTGTCCAAGGACATGAGCAATAGAAGAGTGAAGAATGCTGGAGAACACTTCTCCCTATAGTATGTTTGGGTTTGAATATGCAGGGGGTGGGGGGGGGAAGAGATAGTGTTCCCTATGTAGAAGCACTACTTCTCCACATTGCATTGAGAGACACACACACACACACACACACACACACACACACACACACACACACACACACACACACACACACACACACACACACACACACACACACACACACACACACACACACACACACACACACACACACACACACTTCTCCCGTGGGATTCTACCATATTACCGTTACGAGTGCTTGACTGCTGACCAAATGACCACCACGTGACAGGACACATGCATATGCAGTGGTGAAGCTGAGTTGTGGCGACTGACATACGACTGCTTAGGATGACGACATACGACCGCTTAGGATGATGACTTAGGCTTAGGACTTTCAAATGGCTGAACTTGTCGACAGTGTTGTCGTCTGTTAATTGTCGCTAACCTAATGTTCGCTCTCTCTATATCTCTTGTGTTTAACATCTGAGAGTTTGAACACTTGTCTGTTGTGCTCTGCTTGCTTATCTTTGTCGTAGATTTCTAGCGGTGTTTTTTTTGTATGAAACCCTTTTTCAAATAAAACACTTAAAACCAAAACGGTATTGACTGGTTGTTACAGCTTTTTTTGTTTGTTGGTACATTTGCATCACAGGGGCGTGTCACCATAGGACAAACACGGGTGTCGCGCATAGCACTTAAGTATGAGTCTGCTGCTTTTCTATGTACCAGGGCAGCAGACTAGGGTCATAGATAAACGTACCAGACCCATAATTATGAGTGACACTGGTGTTTGCCCTATGATTACACTTGTGTCCTGTGTAAATCGTTAATGAAAGTATATAGTAGAACCAAAAGCAATGACATTGCATGCCATGTACAGTAACAATGCTCCAATTAAACAAGGCTCTCAAACCTACAATTAATATCTTACTAGCATAGTTGCGTCAGTGGTGAAGCGTCAGGGCCTTCAAGGTATTTAGAGAAGACCCTGGAACTCTCAGATGAAACAAAAAAAATCGAATTAATAAAATGTAATACAATTTAATACAATTTAAATAAAATGAATAAATAGAATCGTATCTGTGTTGTATCTGTTACATTAGTGTTACGTTGATTTGTTTGTCTTTCTCGGTCCATGCACTACGCATTTGAGTGGTTTTGTGTTGGAAAAACAATGCAACCAATCAGATATTTTTCTAGGTTGCTGGGAAGAATATCCTTCAGCCAAAGTATTCCCGATTGCTTTGGCCCTTAGACTGAATGAGAGCGTACGTTTGGATTGACAATTTGATCAACCAATCATATAGTGATTTGTAGCCAATGGGCGTATTCTTTCAGATTTCCCCATAGTTCCAGTGCCCTAGAACAGGGGTTCACAAAGTGGGGGTCGCGGGACCCCGAGGGGGGGGTCGCGAGATGATTTCAGAATCCTCTTGATGTGACCCAACCCATGAGGTGTTTTAAAAAAAGATATATATATTTTTTAATTATAATTTGTATTATTATTATTAATATATAATATTATTAAATTATTATATTGTTAATAACGTGTGCATAGATTAGATAGATTAGATAGATTTGTATTATGTAAGTCCGTTTAATGTATTATAGTATTATTCTTTTATTTTATTTTTCAGTATCCCCCCCCCCCCTGGAAAGTTACAAAACCTCGATCAATAATCACCACATTTCTCTGGCACAGTTGTCATTAGCACTTTCACCTGTCAAAATATATCCACTTAAATCCTCCCATTATGGACGTTGTGACATTAAGTGTTTTCCTCTCTATTGAGCCAGTAAGGAAAAGTCTTAACGCAGCTTTATGAGAGGAAAACACTTAATGTAACATCACTTCCGTAATAGTAGGATTTAGGTTTTGATATGACAGGTGAAAGTGCTAAATAACAAGACACATGCCAGAGACATTTGGTGATTATTGATCGCCGTTTTGAACTTTAAGTTACGTTAAGCTTTTTCACGTATCGTTTTAGACCGTCCCTTTCATCGATAGCCTGTGTGTGTGGTGGGCTGTTACTTCACTACATGGACACTGCTTTACCAACTATGGTACACTTTGGAAATTGGCTGCGACAATCTGATCTTCCTAAATGAGATAACGCATAAAGTGACTCCTCCGTGACGTCCGTCTGACTAGAACAAGGGGGGGGGGGTCTACAGAAGGTCCAGTTGTGATAGACAAGGTTCGCCACTGAGTTGCGTGTATGAGTTGTTTAAAGTGTTAATGTGTATGAGTAGCTAGGTTGTGACATGTTATAACGGTAAACCATGTATGTTCAACATAGACAAGTCATGTGTTTTACGTTTTTATTAGGAAAAAAATAACATTGGTCTTCAGTGTTAACTATGATTAAAAGCAGTGCTTCTACATAGTTTAAATAGAAAATAAGCATGGTTTAAAATGTCTTAAAATACAATAGGAAAATAATATGTATCACCAAATCTTCACTGTGCCCAGGTTTCTATGTGTGTGTGTGTGTGTGTGTGTGTGTGTGTGTGTGCAATCACATTGTTTCTGGAAGAATGCCCATTCCATGCCTGTGTATTTCAATGCTCTATTTGAAGAATAAGGGCAAGATGGTTTTACAAATGCCATCTCGAGTCATCCAGAGGCTTGGACTTGTCCGGTTCCTTATAAGTCTCTGATTCCCCCCGCAGAGCCCAGACACGCATACAAACACATAACGGCAGGATACATACAAGTGCCTCATTGAAAAGTTTGAAAAGTTTGTAGTGGTGGAGTTTCACCGTGGACCACTCAAGACGGCATCCACAGCGGTTTCACATCGTCCTAATACAAATGCAGGCGGGCGGTGGGTTCTTTGGGGCCACAGGAGGAGTGGCTGCGTACGGCGCTCTCTTAACAAGGTGGTGGAGGAGTCTTCCCGCCCCCTTCTGCTCCGTGCGGTGCAGGTCAGTAGTCCAGCGGCGCCAGGAGCAGCTGGAGCTCTTTGAAGGTGCTGCCATGGCGGCCCACCTGGTCCGCCTTGCTCTTCACCACGTTGCCCAGGTTCCTTAGGTGCTTGTAGCAGGCCTTGCACTTCTGGAGCCTGCAATGGTGCACACAGGAGGGGAGGTTAGGTGGTTTAAAATCTTCATGGAATATTAGACCGTGTGACGTCGATTCCAGAGGCGCCACCTACCGCTCTTCCCGCGTGATGTCCACGCCCACGGACGGGGGGGCTTTCATCGTGTCCGAGATCAGGGGCCAGAAGCGCTTCAGAATCAGCTTCAGGGAGGTGCAGCCCGTCTGCACGTAACTAAAAACACACAAGAGGAACCGGGGGGTTAGATGACCTGCAGGGTTTGAAGGGGAGGGAGGACATAAGAAAGAAACTTCACTTGCCTCTCGTATTTGCTTTCTAGCAGATGTTCAACCTGTGGTAGGATGGAAGTACAAAGGTCCAGCTTCCATAGCACCCTGAGACAGAAACACAATCCAAGGACTCTTGAGGATTCACAATGCACAGCAGACAACACGTTGAATGTGTGTGTGAATCCGCGCGTGTGTGTGTGTGTGTGTGTGTGTCGTCTCACGGTTTGAGGTTGACAATGTTGAGAATGTCCACTACGATTGACCGGTCGTTCATGGACACCGCGGTGTCGAGAGACTTCTAGTAAAGGGGGGGGGGGGGGGGGGAATCAAATAAATGCATAGGTGACTAGAGTAGGATATTGGCCTGGTTCAGTCAGTACTGGGCATGTTCTCGTGTGTGAGGCCTTGCCTTGACGTCGCCGCTGCCCCACGCGGCTCTCACGGCATCCAGGTTCTTGTGGCGGCTGGTCAGCATCACACACATGGTGTCGTGGCCCTTCATGATCTGGGACTGGGCCTCCTCGTCGGCCAGAACATTAGGGCCGGTGTTGGGAGAATTCTGAAGAATGGAGAGTAAAACGGTTTAATCTAGTTTCAGCTCACACACAGACACAATTCTAAGTCTCTTGAGGATTAACAATGCACAGCAGACAACACGGTGTGTGTGTGTGTGTGTGTGTGTGTGTGTGTGTGTGTGTGTGTGTGTGTGTGTGTGTAGGAACCTAGGTTAAAGCCACACATGCCATCTTTAATCCTTTCAGGGCCTGAGACCAGTGGACTGTGTGTGCCATTATTAACTAATTAAATCCACAGGGCATCATTTAATTTTCATCATTCACAGGGAGAGCCTAAGTGCTCTTGTGTGCCCGTGTGTGTGTGTGTGTGTCTCGGCTCACGGGAAGGAAGTCTTCGATGTTGATTCCGATGGGCTCCTTCCTGGAGGAGGGGATGATGACGTTGTTGGTAGCAGCTCTGGCCTTGGCTGCGTGGGCTGGCGACCGGGTCTTCGGGGGGTTGGACACAGTGGGCGCGGGGGCCCCGCGGCCTGCGGTGGCCGCGGGGACGGGGCGCGGCGCAGCAGAAACCACGGTGGGCTCCACCCTCTGGATGGGTGTGGACGTGGCGATGGGAGCCTTGTTGAGTTGGGATGGAGAGACACTAACTTTTAGGCTCTGCAGCAGAACACACCGCTGAGAGAGTATTGGTACTTGGGAACATAACACACAACGATAGTACATACAAAGTAATTAAATGTATTTAGAATTCTAGATTATTTTTAGTTATAGTTATATATTGATGTATTGAGTTATACATCATATGTATACTAGGTAACACAAACAAACCTACCTGTAGCTTTTCAGGCATGGGTGTCACAGCATCCTTGACCTGACTGGCTCTCACTATAAAGGTCTCTAGTAAGACAGAATATAAAAACATTTCGGTACCTATTAGTACAAGATGATTTTTTGGGGGGGGGTGGTGGGGGTGTTCTAATAGAGCATCAAACAAATATTATATGGATTTATTCACCATCTTCCACAGGGGCAGAAAACATATCGGTAATCTTGGGAGGTGAGCGTGCTGAAATTGGAACAAGAAAAGGGGGAATTAGAACAAGAGGATCACAGCAAGAGATCTCCCCATCTCCCCATCGTTCAGTGCGTCCATTTGCACGTGTGGTGGTTGGTGCGCGTGTGGAGGACTTGACCCACAGATGTTGTTCCTGGGCTGAAAGATCTCGTGGTAGTCGTCGGCATTACGGATCTCGGCGGTGGACTCGTTGTTCTCCTCCTTCTCCTCGTCGCTGCTGGGGCTCCGTCTCTCCGACTCTGAACTCTGCTTCACCCTGGGTAGGGCGGGGGGGGAATATACAACATGTGAACATGAAATCGGTTTTACAGGTGGCCATATGGGTTTTCATCCGGTGAGTAGTTGATGCTCGGCCCTCTAGCGTTTGGACAAGGGCAGCAGTAGCTCAGTCTGTTGGGACTTGGCTTGGGAATTGGAGGGTCGTCGGTTCAAGTCCCCGAAACGGAGCAAGTACGGAGTGAGAGCTCTGTGCCAGTTCGCCTCCTGGGCACTGCAGAGGTACCCAGGAGCAAGGCACCAGACCCCTACACTGCTCCCCGGGTGCCGCTTATAAAATAACTGCCCACTGCCCACTGCTCCCAATACTAAATGCAACAAAAAAAATGTCACTGTGTGTGTACATGTGTGTGGCCAATAAAGAGAATTCTAAATCCTCCAGACCTAAGATTTAAGACTAAGGGGATCATTATCTAGTATTGTTCATGGCTGCCAGCTGTGTGGCATCAATGCAATGTTCCTAAGATGAACTAAAAGTCACCCTGTGAGGTTCAGAGGGATTTGTCTATACATTTTAAACAACACGTATGCAGAGTACACTGGCTGGCTGGGGTGCTGCTTATATATCCTGACGATGACCATGAACACCAGCTGGGCGACAGGATAGCTCAGTCTGTTGGGACTTGGCTTGGGGACCGTAAGGTCCCCGAAACACCTGGACACTGCCGAGGTGCCCTTGAGCAAGGCACCAGACCCCTCCTACACTGCACCCCGGGCGCTGTTTATAAAATAGCTGCCCACTTCTCCTAATACTAGGATGGGTTAAATGCAGAGAAACAAATTTCACTGTGTGTGTGACCTTTGGAGATTTCAATTTTTCTAAAAGTGTGACGCGGGTCCCCCTGCAGCTGCGCTACCTCTGGGTGCTGGTCATGGGCCTCTCGTAGCTGCGGCGCAGCGTGGACCCTTTGGGCGAGGGCTCCAGCGGCTGGTCGTCCTGGACGGCGGCACTGCCGGTCGTCTTCACTCTGGTCAGATCCACCACGAAGGAGGACACGTTGGTCAAGTGGTGAGACAGGCCGATCTGTGGAAGGACAGAGCCTTTACAGACACATCGGGAATTTGACACCATATCGATTTCCTTGTCAGGGGACCGGCCTCTGAGGCACTGAGTCGTTGGTTGTTTTCACCTGCATCACTTCTAATTATACCATCCACAGATGTCAACATATGATCTCTGAAAGATCCAAGGTTCATGGCCACTTATGGGAGCACTTGCGTGCATGTGTTTACATGACAACATATCAATTCATACGTGCAATCCAAGTCAATAAACAAATGTCCTAGCATGCATGCATGCCTGCACCCCCTGCGGTCCCCACCGCCCCCCCACCCCACCCCCATCCCCACACAGAGCCCCTCCCTTTGAGGCCTCCCGGCTCTCCCCACGCACCAGCTCGTTGTTGCAGATGGCCATGTCGGCCACCTTGCCCCATCCCACGTGCACCGTGTCGAAGCAGCGATCAGGCTCCCAGCCGTAGACACGCAGCGAGTCCGGAGCCCCGCTGTACAGGCAGCAGCCATCCGGGTTAAAGTGCACACACCTACGTTGGGAAGGGGAGGGGGAAAGAGGGGGGTGGGGAGTTTTAGAACCTAAAAATTGTGGCTTCATTTGAAACACTCAAATGAAGCCATTTGTATCCGTTTTGAATAAAACATTTTTTTTAAAGTGCCATTGTTCGCACCTGACCGGACCGGACTCTCCGTCGGACGAGCCGATCATCTTGAACTTCTCCAAATCCCACAGCTTGATTGTTCTGGAGTCAATACAAAATACATCATATAGCTGCACCACACACAAAAAAATAATCTCTGTAACCGTGTGTGGAATAAGGCCATGTGGCTTTGTGGCGCTTGTGTATTGGGACACTTTAGGGTTACCTGTCTGTGCTGCCAGATGCCAACAGATACTCATTGGGGTGGAACTGGAGGATGTTCACAGCTGCCGAATGAGCGGTGAACTCTGTGACTATCTTCCCTGCCATCAGGTCCCACAGCTGAGACACACAACACGTTCACCAGCAGATCACACCGTGACGCAATTATGCCACATTCTTTGGATATTTACGGGTTTATAACGCAATCGATGTTAGCTGCGAATGACTTCAATAAGTGGTCTGATATACTTTGCTCCATAATAGAGCATCAACAAACAAGCCATGACACTGAAATACATTCACCTTTCACATGAACGTGTGTCGAACTCTTATATTATGCAAGTGTGCTTTTTTGGTGGTCAATGTCAATTCAAACAGGGCTACTTAAGGGAGATTGCAGATAGGGTTACCTTAATAGTGCTGTCATCACCGGCAGAGGCCAGCCATTTCCCGTCGGGGCTAAAAGCTAGATACCTCACTGCTTGACTGTGACTCTGGAAGACAACAAACACCCAAGTAGGAATGGCAGAGCAGCAGAACAGTTCTGGTCACCCCATTACTTCAAACAAACATCCCATTCAAATGTGCTGGTTACGACAATCGTGTGTGTATCCTACAGCAAACACTTCCACTTGGATGCACACTTACTTTAAAAACAAAGACACACCCCTTTCTTCGCAAGTCCCACACCTGGGAAAAAAAACACAACAACAAAGGTTTAACTTTGGTAGATAGGAAACAGGTTTATGCAATAGAACCATTTTTAATACAAACCTTGATGTTTGTGTCCATAGACCCTGAGGCAAAGTATTGGCCAAATGGGTGGAAATCCAGGCTGGTAATATTATCTTTATGTCCCGATAGAGTCCGCAGGACTGAGAAAAGTCAAAAACAATGCTAATTTTACACAACTGCCACAACCATTAAAGACCCATTGCCATAGAAAGATTTAGAGTGTTTCATAGATTAAGAAGTGTTTGTTAACGTACAGACAAAAACACTCAAATCAGACTTACTTTTGGCAGCCTCCAAGTCCCAGACACGCAAAGATCCAGACTGCGAGCCAGCCACTACCTGCTCTTCTGAGATATTGAATTTGATGCACTCCACTGGGTTGTTGTGGCCGGTGAGACTCTAAGAAGAGGCACACAAACCCACGAGGAGTAAAAATGCATATTCAAAAAAATACCTGGATGAAAATGTCTCATGGCACAGCTGTACAATATCCTTTACCATGATACAGTTGGATTTCCTGACACCCCAAATGTTGACTTTGCAGTCCTCCCCTCCAGTAGCCAGCAGGCGGCCTGAGCTCTTCCCCAGGGCCAAACATGACACGTTGCCGGAATGGGCCACAAACTCCTCTGCAAGCGCACGTACATACATGGTGTTGTAGTGGAATCAAAGCATGCAAGGCACCCAAAACGCCATCCTATAGTTACAATTGCAGTTTAAAGTATATATACTCACGCAGTCTCCATGAGGTCTTCGCCACAGCCATAGCGGAACAGCCGGGGATGCGTATGTGTGCGTTTTAACGTGAATTAAACCACTAGGGACCCCTTGCATTAGTCAGTTGTCTATGGTTCATTAAGTTTGATCCATCAACATAACATAAACTACTGATCACATCCTGGAAACGACTGTCAACCTACAGGAGAGCCAGAGAAACAAGTAACAGATTCAAATTGGTTTATTTGTCACATGTATAAGGTAGAGCAGACTTACTCAACAGGCGGCCCGCAGACGCTTATTTTGTGGGCCCCGACATGCCTGGTTATGAATGCATAATAATTATAATTATTATTATATATTAAAATCCTGACCTGCTTTGGATCTACTTATGTGTGTGAAAGCTCCTTCTCTGCCATGGTAATAATAAAATCAAAGCAGCGTTCCCGTCTAACTGACAGACATTTGGCAGACTATCTCAGAGCAGCTACAACTGAGCAACAACCAGATCTGAAAGTACTTGTGAAAAGAATGCAGACTCAGAGCTCTCACTAGGAATAAGTAACAACTGTTTGTTATATTGTTATTAATATTTGTGTTAATGCAGACTCAGAGCTCTCAATAAGAATAAGTAAAAAGCTGTTTGTTATATTGTTATTGTTATTAATATTTGTGAAATGAAAACTCAGAGCTCTCAATAGGAATAAGTAAAAAGTTGTTTGTTATATTGTTATTGTTATTAATATTTGTGAAATGCAGACTCAGAGCTCTCACTAGGAATAAGTAGCAATTGCAAACTTTATCAATGTCATCAATGCAAAGCTCCAGTGTTAATAAAACATCAACGCTTGACACTACATTTGTTACTCAAAATGAGAATATTTGTTATTCCATGATGCTTTGGAATGCATTAAAAATGACAAGCAAGACAGCATATTAAACAGCAGTAGTAAATACAGCGAATAAAATGGTACAAATATATGTTAATAATAATTTGTGGCCCTTTGCACCTGTTGTGGTTTAAATGTGGCCCTCTTGGCCTCTGAAGTTGAGTACCCCTGAGGTAGAGTGTACAATGTCAAATTAAATGTTTATAGCCAGATCCCGAAGATGTGCTATATAAAAATATACAAGAATTACAAAAAATACAAAATAATTACACACGTTTACATGTTTGCAGTATAAATATGAGATGATAACACTTTATATGTACACAGTTAAGTGAGGTGTAACGTGTGTAGTAATCTCAATCTGTCAATACTAGTTTTAACGGCGTTATCGTTTTTTAAAACAGTAACTCACCGACCACCGAAAACAAACGCAATGCAATGTCAAACAAGTAATCATTAAACTAAAATGATAATCCCACCAAAACTAGCTACGAGTCCGACGCTTGCACTAATTACATGTTGAACAAAACCACCACGTTGCTGTTTTAATCGTATTCGTATCGAAGTTTAACCAGACTTGGTTTTTTTAAACAAATGTGGAGTTTTGATAAAACTAGTCCTATAGCTAGTACATTAGCCAGCTAGCTAGCTAACTGTCAGGCTATAGTTACCGTTAACGTTGAGTGCGACTTTCAAAGACTTTAATAATATTAGACTTTCTTTACCTGCAGTTGTTGTTTGTCACCACCGACCATCCAGTTGAATCACATTAGGGGAGTGAGTGGTGTGAATGAACACCAGTGTTGTGATGGAGTGTCGGTGGACGACGTGTGTTGTCCTGGAGGAGAGACCACAACACGGTCCCGTCCTGCAGCTTAGCAACTGGTGCACACAACAACTTCCGGGTTAGACGCCAAAGAGGGCACATTACATTACATTACTTGACATTACTTTACATGACATTACATTACATGACATGACTTTACATGACATTACTTTACATGACATGACATTACATGACTTTACATGACTTTACATTACATTCCAGTCAATTTAGCAGACACTTTTATCCAAAGTGATATCCCAAGCGAATAGTGTGTTTCAACAAAGGAAGGTGACAACTCGTCACCAGTCGTCAAAAGTGCAGCCATTTAATTTCTAACAAGCCTCCAAGAACTGAACCAGTGCTCAGGTAAAAGTACAATAAGTTCAGGTAAAAATACACTACAGTAAGGTAAAAGTACAATAAGTTCAGGTAAAGGTACAGTAAGGTAAAAGTACAGTCAATTCAGGTAAAAGTACACTACAGTAAGGTAAAAGTACAATAAGTTCAGTTAAAGGTACAGTAAGGTAAAAGTACAATACGTTTAGGTAAAAGTACACTACAGTAAGGTAAAAGTACAATAAGTTCAGGTAAAGGTACAGTAAGGTAAAAGTACAATAAGTTCAGGTAAAGGTACAGTAAGGTAAACGTACAATAAGTTCAGGTAAAGGTACAGTAAGGTAAAAGTACAATAAGTTTAGGTAAAAGTACACTACAGTAAGGTAAAAGTACAATAAGTTCAGGTAAAGGTACAGTAAGGTAAAAGTACAGTCAATTCAGGTAAAAGTACAGTAAGGTAAAAGTACAATAAGTTCAGGTAAAGGTACAGTAAGGTAAAAGTACAATAAGTTCAGGTAAAAGTACAGTAAGGTAAAAGTACAATAAGTTCAGGTAAAAGTACACTACAGTAAGGTAAAAGTACAATAAGTTCAGTTAAAGGTACAGTAAGGTAAAAGTACAATACGTTTAGGTAAAAGTACACTACAGTAAGGTAAAAGTACAATAAGTTCAGGTAAAGGTACAGTAAGGTAAAAGTACAATAAGTTCAGGTAAAGGTACAGTAAGGTAAAAGTACAATAAGTTCAGGTAAAGGTACAGTAAGGTAAACGTACAATAAGTTCAGGTAAAGGTACAGTAAGGTAAAAGTACAATAAGTTCAGGTAAAGGTACAGTAAGGTAAAAGTACAATAAGTTCAGGTAAAAGTACACTACAGTAAGGTAAAAGTACAATAAGTTCAGGTAAAAGTACAGTAAGGTAAAAGTACAATAAGTTCAGGTAAAGGTACAGTAAGGTAAAAGTACAATAAGTTCAGGTAAAGGTACAGTAAGGTAAAAGTACAATAAGTTCAGGTAAAGGTACAGTAAGGTAAAAGTACAATAAGTTCAGGTAAAAGTACAGTAAGGTAAAAGTACAATAAGTTCAGGTAAAGGTACAGTAAGGTAAAAGTACAATAAGTTGCCACCTGTCTATACTGACAAAAGCTCAAACAACTACCAGTAGGGCTCCAACAGCAACAAGGCCCCTCTCTGCAGACATGGAGAGCTCACATAGTATCATGAGATTGAACGATTGAGACAAATATAGACTTCAGAATGCAACATTTGAACTGCTATAAGGGTTCATCATATGCAGCAAAATAGCCTAAATTGCCACACAACACCTAAATTGTGTTGTTAAGGCATAGATTTTGGAGTTTTGGAGTGTTTTGAATCAAGTACAAGTGCAACAAAAGTGTGTAGCAATCCTCACAGCCTCTTTTTGCACATAACAGCAATTGAAAAAGATCTCATCTCATCTGAATAAACAGGTTTTATAAGCAAGAGTTCCAAGCTAAATCCTGTTTGAAGCCTAGATTACCATGCAAGTATGACGTATGATCCCACTAAATTCAATACTTTCATATCCCGTATGAGCAACAATGGTTTCTATTTTTGGTATTCATATTAGTTAAGAGACAAGGCAAATTGCCTCTGGCCCTCTGTGGTTGGCTGTGAACAATGACCCTGGAATGGCCACCGCTCTCATCTGTGCCCTACTGTCCTACTATATTCAAGTTTGTCTTTGATTTAATAGTTCACACTTCCATTTAAAGCAAAACTAACTGAAGTATTAGGCATCGACCTAATGTGTCTGACTAGCTCATGTGATTGATGGACTTTTTCCCAAGTTCTTCACACATAACTGCCTAATATCTTTGTATTTTGGAATCTGTAGGGTCTGTAGAATGTGTAGGGTAGGGATAACTATATTTGAACTTATTCTAAATATATTAACAAACATATGTATAGGCTCTAAGCACTTGTCTTGTTAGCTCTATTGTTTGCCAGCGCTTGTTTATTAGCTTTTGCTTTTCCACTTTGCTTATTTAGCCGTCTTTTGGCTTCACTCTTTGTCATATCCCCTGTTTGATGTATTTATTGTGTACAATCAAGGGAGTGAACCTACTTACTTGTACTTTTACCTGAGCGCACTGATTCTGCTCTTGGAGGCCTTTTAGGAAGGAAATGCACTTGTGATTTCTGACTAGTAGTTATCTTGCCTACCTATGTTAAATGCACGTATTGTCAGTCGCTTGGACAAAAGCGTCTGCTAAATAAATGACTAATGTAACGTAATGTAATGTAATGTCATTTTTAACGCAGACCTATTGGGAGCCTCTGGGTGGCAGCATTACGCAGATATTACAGAGCGAAGAAGAACATCGGCACTTCCGTGATAGATGTCAATACGACAAATACAAATACTAAGCCGCATGAAGGTGTCAAACAATAATAATATATATACATCTCCCGGTGTCTTCTCAAAAGGTACTACGTAATGACACGACTATTTACAAATATTATCGTCAGCCTCTGTAGATAGTATACCGTTTCCCGAAGGGTCTTCACATTATAACTACAGCAAGGAGCGAGGGAGCCATGGCGTGTGTGGACGTGGAAGACGAGAGTATCCTGGCTTCCATATTCAAAGACAGTTTCCCAGATAACTGGCGGGACAATCCCGACTTCGCCTGTTACCTGTCCGAGCTCAGCTCCTTCGGAGTGGAGAAACTGAACCGTGAGCCCGAGAGACTGTCCGAGGAGAGGGCCCAGATACTCCAGCAGACCCGGGAGCTGGCGTTCACCAACTACAAGACATTCATCCGCACGGCCGACTGCACGCAGGAGATCTACAGGGACTTCGGGCGGATCGAGAGCAGCGTCTCCAAGGTGCTGGACAAGTTGCCAAGCTTTGGGGAAAAATGCAGGTCAGTGATGAGGGTCAATATATGCAATATTTTTTTTGTATTCAACCACTGTACATTATATATTACCATGCACTTTACTGCAACATTTGCACTCTGGTTAGATGCCAAATTCCTTTCGATGTAACTCTACTTGTGCTGTACACTGACACATACATTTGAATCTAATCTAATAGTCTTGACAATAAGCATGTTATTTACACACGCCTACCTGTGTGTGTGTGTGTGTGTGTGTGTGTGTGTGTGTGTGTGTGTGTGTGTGTGTGTGTGTGTGTGTGTGTGTGTGTGTGTGTGTGTGTGTGTGTGTGTGTGTGTGTGTGTGTGTGTGTGTGTGTGTGTGTGTGTGTGAATACAATACCATATCTCTCTTTATCCCCAGAGGATTCATGAAAGAAGCAGAGCAGATTGGGGCCAGTCGGCGAATGAACAGCCTCACGTTGAATCGTCATACTGAAATCCTAGAGATTTTGGAGATCCCTCAGCTCATGGACACCTGCGTACGAAACGGCTACTACGAGGAGGCATTGGAGCTGGCATCGTATGTCAAGAGACTAGAGAAGAAGCACTCATCTCTACCAGTCATCCAGGTTAGTCACCAATCACCAGATTACCCAAGACCCTCTCTGAATATAATATTTGTGGGAGCCTGAGCAGCATTTCTTTAGGGGCATACGCTGAAGCATTATGAAGCATAACACCTGGATAAAACAGAAGGATGAGATTCAACCCCCTTTTTCTGGATTATCCATGGTCAAGAAATGTAGCCTGGCTAAAAGTAATCTTATTTAGTATCTTGTTAAGAAAAACACCGTATGTGGTGAACATATGTATTATTATGGTGGCTGTCTGTGAACAATTGTCTGACCCAGGTTCATGTCAGTCCATAAATAATAGTCAATCGTCAAAACAGAACGATGGTTCAAACGTAAGACAGCCGTGGCCTCATCTCATTACTATGACAGTTGAGCAGATTCATTCAGATTCAGATTACTTTATTAATCCCGAGGGAAATTAAGGTGCAACAGTTGACACAGGGGGAATAAATGCACACACAAAAAATACTAATACCTAAGCTAAAAAAAACAAAACAACTAACTAAATAAAAATTGTATAAACAAAAATATATTTAAATGAAATCTAAATGTATTGATAAATGAAGATAAATTTACAGTATTATTACAGTAATACGTAGGTATATACAATACACAACAATACGTATAGTGCAAATTGGCAGAATAATATATTAATAAATAACTCAACTGAAAAGTGACATGTGTAAAGTGAAAAGTGAATTTGAAAAGTGATTTACAGTGCGTTGACCAAAAAAGAATAATAATAAGTACGTTGCCTCAGGTCACTGAGTCTCCACTGTCCCTCTCACGACCCGAGGTAGATAAGTTAAAGAGTCTAATGGCCACAGGAAGAAAGGACTTCCTATGGCGTTCTGTGGTGCACCTGGGTGGAATGAGTCTGTTGCTAAAGGTGCTTCTATATGAGGTCAGCACCTGATGGAGAGGGTGAGAGTTGTTGTCAAGGATACTACGCAGCTTGCGCAGCATCCTTCTCTCAGACACCACCAACAAGGAGTCCAGCTGGACCCCCAGGACAGCGCCAGCCTTCCTGACAATCCTGCTGATCTTGTTGGCGTCTGCTGATCTCAACCTGCTTCCCCAGCACACGACACCGGAGAAGATGGCACTGGCTACCACCGACTGGTAGAACACATTCAGCATCTTGTTGCAAACGTTGAAGGACCGGAGCCTCCGCAGGAAGTAGAGACTGCTCTGGCCCTTCTTGTAAACAGCCTCAGAGTTCTTGGCCCAGACCAGTTTATTGTCCAGATGAACTCCCAGGTATTTATATTCCTGGACAACTTCAGCGGACACACCCTTGATGGAAATGGGTGTGGGTGTGGATTTCCTCCTGCGGAAGTCCACCACCATCTCCTTCGTCTTGTCAGTGTTGAGCTGCATGTGGTTCAGCTCACACCACTCAACGAAGGAGTCCACGACACCTCTGTACTCCTCATCGTTTCCCTCGCTGACACAACCAACAACTGCAGAGTCGTCCGAGAACTTCTGCAGATGGCAGGACACAGAGTTGTACTGGAAGTCTGAGGTGTAAAGGGTGAACAGGAATGGGGAAAGAACAGTTCCCTGTGGAGCACCAGTGCTGCTGACCACAGTGTCAGACACACAGTCCTGCAGTCTGACAAACTGTGGACGACCCGTCAAATAGTCAGTAATCCAGGAAACCAGGGAAGAGTCCACCTTCATCGCCGTCAGCTTACTTCCCAGCAGGGCAGGCCGGATGGTGTTGAACGCACTGGAGAAGTCTCCCATATATATATATATAGCATAGACTATATATATATATATAGTATATATATATAGCTATATATACACAACAGAACGCCACAGGAAGTCCTTTCTTCCTGTGGCCATCAGACTCTATAATTCATCTACCTCGGGTCGTGAGAGGGACAGTGGAGACTCACGCACTGTTATTATTTTTTGGTCAACGCACTGTAATTTCTGCACTGTAAATTCAATTTCACTTTTCATTTTTCACGTCACTTTTTCAGTATTCATCTGAGTTATTTATTATTATTCTATTACTGCCAATTTGCACTATACGTATTGTTGTGTATTGTATATACCTACGTATTACTGTAATAATACTGTAAACTGTGCAATTCATCTAGATTAGATTTAATTTAGTTATATTTTGTTTATACTAGTTTAGCTTAGTTTAGTTTGTTGTTATTTAGTTTTTAGTTTTAGGTATTAGTATATTTTGTGTGCATTTATTCCCCCTGTTTCAACTGTTGCACCTTAATTTCCCTCGGGATAAATAAAGTTATCTTGAATCTTGAATCTTGAATCTATAAACTAAGAAATACAGGGATGTATTTCACATTCCCTTTCATCCGAGCTTCTATGTCCCCCAGGGTATTGTCCATGAAGTCCGGCAGTCGTCTCAGCTCATGCTGAACCAGCTCCTGCAGCAGCTACGCAGCAACTCCCAGCTGCCCGTCTGCCTCCGCGTGATCGGCTACCTCCGGAGAATGGATGTGTTCACGGAGGCGGAGCTGCGCGTCAAGTTCCTCCAGGCCCGGGGCACCTGGCTGCACTCCATCACCGCCGCCGTCCCCGCCGAAGACCCCTACTTCCATATCACCAAGACCATCGAGGCGAGCCGTGTCCACCTCTTTGACATCATCACCCAGTATCGCGCGATCTTCTCCGACGAGGACCCGCCGCTGTCCCCCGGGGGCCAGGCCCTGAACGAGGGCGTCATCTTCCATGGCTGGGTGGTGCAGAAGGTCGCCGAGTTCCTGGAGACCCTGGACCGGGACCTCCAGCGCGGCGTGGGCGGCCGCCTGGACTCCCTGCTGGGCCAGTGCATGTATTTTGGCCTCTCCTTTAGCCGGGTCGGGGCCGACTTCCGCGGGCAGCTAGCGCCCATGTTCCAGAGAGTGGCTGGAGAGACCTTCCACCGGGCCGTCCTGGAGGCGGTGGACAAGTTCCAGGAGGACATGAACCACTACACCCTCATATCTTTGCCCTCCATGCTGGGTGGCACCATCCCAGCTGTGACACCCAGCACCCAGCCCGGCACCCTGCAGCCTCCCATGTCTCTGCTGGACTTCCAGCCCCTGGCCTGTTTCCTAAACCACATCCTGACCGCTTTTAATGACCTCAGACTGTGCTGCCCCATTGGACTGGCCCAGGATGTCGGCAAATACCTAGAGGACGCACTGATGATGGTAATGACTAGGACCGAACAAAGTAACAATAGTTTTCAATGCTGTGCTTACTATGACATAAACATGCACAGGATTTTTATTTATTATGTAGACTGGAATAACATTTCAATTTGTTTACTTCCGTCATCGCCATTATTCTGCTCAACCTTTACTGTGATGTCCCTGGATCATGTATTGAAGAGCTACTGCGTTATATCCTCTTTTTCTCTCTCTTTCTCTTCTGTGATTAGGTGACCAAGCTGATTCTGGTGTTCCACCGGGCTGAGGAGTCTGCCTTCAGCAGCCGGGAGAAAGAGCTGTTTGTGCAGTTCTGTTGTGCTTATGCAGAAGACCTGGTGCCCTTCCTTAACCGCTGTCTGCAGGTCTTGTTCCCCCCCTCCCAGCTGGCCCTGATTCTGGGTAAATATTATGGGGTTGTTGTGTTTATGACTCAAACAGTACAGTACATCTGGAGAATATCCATTTCGATTCAAGGGCCGTCTAATTCCAACCATGAGACTGTGGGATGTCGTTATATTGTGTTATTCTGAGGAAAGGCTCCATGACTACACTTAACTTTGACACTGTAAAGACCCTTTTGAATAGCACAACTCAAGTTGGTAGATGTCCTCTTTTATGAGTTATTTTCATCAATAAACACGACCCTCTCCCCTGTCTCCTAGGCGTTCCACCAACCCAAGTTCACAAGTACGACAGCCTGGGTTGTATTGACGAGAGCACCATCCTCGCACCTTTGGAGTTTGTGCTCCCTAAAAGAGAGACCGTGGTAGACCTCAGCGCTGACCTCAGTAGCCTGACCACCTCGGAGGCTGCGACAGAAGACACCGTCCTGGGACTTAGCGAGGAATCTCACCCAGAGGCAGACTCGGGGATTGACCTGCAGCCCACAGCAGAGCCCAAACATTCTGAACCAGCGACAGAGGACTCGGACAAAGATTTCATCGACCCGGAGTTGGAGGCCATACTGAACCACCCGGGGCCAGGGGGCAGTAATGAGGAAAATGACGTAACGAACGATGATGAAATCTCTTTTGAGTAATGGTCCGCACTGTCCATATGGACTACGCTCTTATTTTGAAAACAATGCATACTAAAAAAAATGGGAAATGATTAAGACGTTTTGAAAATCGGGAAAGCAAATTGTTTATTTATTGTGGTTTTGGGGTTCATTTGAAATCGTAATGTGTATATTACTTCACTGATGAGATCATTGTAAATAAAATATTCCACGATCTTAATTTGTTAATCTAAAACAATGTCCTGTCATTTTATTGACCGGTTGAGACTTGAGACAATATAATGATCCATCCATACATGCATTTCACTGGTAAACATCAGAAATTGCAGATGCAATAATTCATTCTTCAATATCACCCAGCCCTTATGTGTCTAATGGGAACTCTAGCTTAAAAAATATTCAGGCCAGGCTCTGTAGTGTACTAGAGATGCTAGGTAGTGCACATCTGCCACTTTATATGCAGGTATTATTTATACTTTGACAAATTGGTTGACTCATTGTTGTATACTTGAACTCTGTTATATGTATTTTATCAATTTTACAAGTTTACAATTGAATTGATGTCCATTGAGTTTTACTGTATTAGCAGTAAATAGAAAAAATAATACTATTTAATGAGTGGGAGCTTTTTGCGCCCCCTAGTGACAAGAACATGAAATGCATCTTCTGCTAACAAGATCGTATATTTTTGATCATATAAAAAAATACTGGTCATTACAAAAACAGTGTCTAAAAGATGGTTTTATTACATGGTAAGTGCTTAGAAAACAATATGGCATCATAAATTAGTTTGTACCACAAGCAACCTCGTACCGGTATATATATATACACACATTGATCAGCATCAATTGATTATGGAAACCCACTACAGCTTAATGAATGATGCTGCATGTGCACGTAGAAAAAAAAAAGTAGAAAATCCAAAAGTAGTATTGGGATAATGTATTTGGATTTAAAATAGATAAACTACACATGCACATTGGCTGTCTGGTAGTACCTTTGAATAATAATGAGAAGTGTACAGCATACAAACTACTACTATATATTGCCCAACAACTTAAAACCCCCAATGATGTGTCAACTGCAAATTACAACCTGCCTCTTAGCATGAAGCAAATGAAACCTCTTCACTCATTTATCATGTTTCTGTGTTTTTGCATGAAATAAAAAAACAAAACAAGCATGAACATAAAAAAAAATACTCTTACAACATGATTTTTGGGGGGGGGAGGGGGGGGAACCCTACATTTAAACCATCCATCCATCCATCCATATGTAGAAACACATACACTTCTGAAACTGCCCCCATGGCTGTGGAGAGCCATGGTCTTGTCGAGCACTGTAGTCCTGGTCGGGGGGGGGGGGGGGGTACCTTGGTGGGCAGCCCCTGCCTGCCTGCCTGCCTGCCTGCCTGCCTGCCTGGGTGGGTGGCCAGACCTTGAGGTCTAGAGGAGGTTTAGATGTAGTAGATGATCTCTGGGATCTGGCCGTCCTCCACCGAAGTGCCGTTGTTGTTCCCTGGCGAGCTGAAGAAGAAGAAGGTGGTCTTGGGGCCTGGCCCCGTCTCCTGGCTCACCTTCTTCAGGCCCTTGGTGCCGTAGTGGGAGTCTGGACCCTGGGGGAGGGTGAGGGGTCGGCATGTGTGAGGTTGGGGTCAAGGCACGCATTGGAGTGGTCACAAATTGCAATGTTGTTAACATAATTGAGGATGACAAATTCACACGAAACTAAATACATCGGTAACACTTGCCAATAAGGGTACATTTACTCAACATGAATTAATAAGTAAGTAATAGTAACAGAACAGTAATAAGCATTCATTCACTGGTACGATACAAATACGCAGTGCTTGGGTGTAGTTTAACTACCGTGTTTACAATGTTTAGACTGACAGCTGATTCGGTGGTTGCATCGTTTTAAACAGCTCAGTTTTCTCACGTCCCGTGTGATCGCTAAAGAGCAGTGCAGTGAGCCTGGCGGTTTTTTAGCCTGCAAAACGCATCCGGCGTGAGCGGCACCTGACGTGACTAACGCGACTGGGGGAAGCAAAAGCCGAATCCCGGACATATTTCGCGATTTAGAAATCCCGCCCGGACACTTTATACAATAAATCAGATTTTACCGATGCAAAGATTTAAGATACGATACATCTCGACTCCAGACAATCATATCGTGAACTTTTATGCCAGTGTACCGATGCAAACCGGTGAATCTTACCACGCGATAGCGGAGCGAAACACAGGAGGTACGGGAGAAGTAGAGCGAGGGGATCACTGTTCGCTAGTTAATCGATCGCGGATGCCGTCGTGCTCTCGGACGGATAAATAAAAAAAAATGGTTTTTAACAAAATATACACATATCTGAGAGCGACCCGCCCAAGTAAAGTTGGATGATCCATTGGCCGGACATAAACACTTTATGAATTATTGCATGGACCACAGACCTTCAGTGTAGCACAAGCAGTGTAGTTGACGTTGGGGAGAATCTCCACGGGCTCCTTGAACATGACCCTGAAGGTGCTGGCCGTGCCGTCACAGCTGAAGCCCGTGTCGTTCTGACCCAGAGTCTGGCTTTTGTCGCTCTCAATGATCTTAAAAAAAAAAAAAAAAAAGGGGAAAGCAGAATGAATTTGTGGAAAAGTGTTTGAAAGTCATCTGCTGCTGTTGTTGTTGTGGTGGTGGTGGTTGTTGTTGTTGTTGTTGTAGTACTCTGGGGATCTTTCTCCGTCATGTAATGTTTGGACGTGGAGGTTTACCTGAATGTTGACCTGGTAGTCGTTCGGTCCGTGTATGGAACCGTATAAGCCAAACCCAACTACTGATATTCTTCTATTAACATTAAATCTGAAAAGAGAGAGAGAGAGAGCAATTCAAATATGCAGTAAGTATTGTGTATTCATAAATAGAAGAGTATGAATTTCTTGTGTTTAAATCATTATTTTATTTAAAAAAATAAAACTTCTAAAGGAATTATCATTGCGTGATAAATCCGATTTAATTTAATTTAATTAAACCTAAATTTGGAACTCAAGACATTTAGGTCTCAAGAGGCATGGATAATAAATGCATTATCATGCGTCTTACCTAATTCGGTCACTGGTTCCACTGTAGCCCCATCGACTCTCAACCTGCTGGAACCTACTAATACTGCACTCCTTCCCCCTGAGACTGCAGCGGGGCCTGTCAATGTACTCAACCCTTGGTTTGGGGTTTACTGTAAAGTGTAAAAAGAGATTTACCACCTCCTGATCGAACAATATTCCAGACTGGGCAGGCCCTGTTGCACAAAAAAGAATATCAAACTGGTTTCTGTGGTGAAGTTCTTTGGACACATCAGGTTTATCAAAAATACAAAACCAAGATACGCATGCAACAAGCAATCCAATCACAACAAAATAGCAATCCAACTATGGGTACGGCATCATTCAATTTCGAAACTAACAGATCAATGCAATTGTTTGCTTTTGAAGGTCATGCAAGCTAGAGCAAAGTGACTTTGTTTGCATAGTTTTGAACCACAAACAGCTATTGCAGTGTTTAGTGCCATTCCCATGGTTGGATTTGTGTCATTCATTCCTCATTCACACCATCAAACAGGCAAGAGACAAACAGAATGAGACTTGAAATCTACAGAATTTTTGACTTAATAAAATCTATTTATTTACCTGCCGCAAATTCCTCCACCGTCATGAGTGGGAAGCGAATGAGCGTGAGGGCTTTGCCCAGAACCTTCTGTTTGTTCTCCCCCGTGAGGGCCAGCTGCTGCCTGAAGCACTCTGCGTCGGCCCAGC
Organism: Muraenolepis orangiensis; assembly: GCA_027704905.1. Lineage (NCBI taxonomy): Eukaryota > Metazoa > Chordata > Actinopteri > Gadiformes > Muraenolepididae > Muraenolepis > Muraenolepis orangiensis. Next base: position 13,231,570 of record CM051000.1, on the reverse strand, counting down.
GCACAACTGCCCCGAACAGGCGGTTCTCCCTTATGCCCAATGTGTCTCTCTCCAGCACTGCGCACAGGGTGTCTATGGATGCACAAACACACACACACACACACACCACATCATTGGCGTCTGGGAATCACACAGGGATTTTAGATGTCACCCATATTACACCATCATACTTTTGCTGGACTTCCGGGACTAAGACATTAGTTACTGTAACTGTTCTACACTGCACTGCACGGTATTCATGATGCTGCTGCACTACTGGCACTTTAAAAAAAAATTCACAATTCACCATATGTATAGATCATCCATCAGTCACTTTATTGTTATTTTTATTGTGAACAGTATTGATATAGTATAGTGTTGTTTATGGTATAACGTATACAGTATAGTACAGTGTTTATAGTATATAGTATAGAATATAGTAGATAGTATATAGTGTTGTTTATAGTATAGTATTGTATAGTTTAGTATAGTAGAAAATTCATACTGCGGGAGTGAATGGGGAGTTAGCATTCTATTGTACTTGTTGCAAACGGCAAATAAAAAAAACCCATCTTGAATCTCTTGGGGTTAATGGCCGGTTCATCCTTCTCTCGCCTCACTCATGGGAAGATCCGAGTTGTTTTTACAGTCTATGGCTGTGACGCAGAAGCATGAGTACCTGCCCCCATTGTCCGTCATGGACCTTTGGCTAACGTGGAGACTGGCAGTAAAGTCCCAGAGCTTAGCTAAGCGGTTACTTGACACCAAAGATAGGCATCACGTAAACGCTGATTGGTTCAAGCGGGGAGCTGACGTCCGGTTACGTCCTTTTTTTGTTTTGGACAGCAACATTTCCACGACATCGAGACAAACCACACACACACACACACACACACACACACACACACACACACACACACACACACACACACACACACACACACACACACACACACACACACACACACACACACACACACACACACACACACACACACACACACACACACACACACACACACACACACACACACACACACACACACACAGGTGTGAGTGGGGCGACCGCTGACGTACCTAGGTCGATATCTGTGAACCCCTCTGCGTTAATGGCGTCTGCTGTGCTTTTGTCTATGGTGTCCAAGCAGAGGCTGGCGAGCTGAGGCTCGTCAAACAGTCGAGCCTGTGAAGAGAAAACAACCCAACAGGTACAAAAATGGAAGGATAAAGGGTTATAAAGGACTTTCTTTTTTTTACATTGACGTTTTGTTTACTTATTAAACCACTGCACATTCACAATGAACCTGAAACTAACCTGAAACTAAATAAAGGGCAAGTAAATGCATGCATTGTTGTAATATAGTGTATAAAAACCCTTCATACTTCATTCATAATAGTCATTCTGAATGTGGACTAACATGACATTTTGTGTAACAAATTACATTCACAATCACTCATTACTGTCACTTTACTTATATGCAAATATACCAACAAATTAACAGATGAAAAAGACCAATATCTAAGCCAAAATATAAAGAAATCAAACATGCCCTATATATATATATATATATATATATATATATATATATATATATATATATATATATATCCATATAGATACATTTATACATCAATAATAATAAGAAGAAGAAGAAATATGTAGTCATGAGACTTGATCATTGGGTGCACTTTGGCGCACCGTTGTAACCAAAAGAGAGCTGAGCCAGAAGGCAAAGCTCTCGATCTACCGATTAGTCTTCGTTCCTACCCTCACCTATGGTCATGAACAATGGGTAATGACCGAAAGGACGAGATCGCGAATACAAGCGGCCGAAATGAGTTTCCTCAGGAGGGTGGCTGGTATCTCCCTGAGGGATAGGGTGAGAAGCTCAGTCACTCGTGAGACTCGGAGTAGAGCCACTGCTCCTTCGTCTAGAAAGGAGCCAGTTGAGGTGGTTCATCTAGTAAGGATGCTTCCTGGTCGCCTCCCGAGGGAGGTTTTCCAGGCACATCCAACTGGGAAGAGACCACGGGGCAGACCGAGGTACAGGTGGGGTGATTACATCTCCACACTGGCCTGGGAATGCCTCGGGATCCCCCAGTCAGAGCTTGTCGATGTTGCCAGGGAGAGGGAAGTTTGGAGTCCCCTGCTGAAGCTGCTACCTCCGCGACCCGATTACGGATAAGCGGGAGAAGATGGATGGATGGATGGAGACTTGATCGTGTCATAGATGTGTGAGCACGATAACATGCCAGTAAAACGGCTTCATTTTGAGATCTTGGTCTCCATCTGCTTGGTCTTCACACCCACATAAGAAATAACTATATCTTGGATGGTGTCGCCCGGCTCTAGTACACAGATGGAGAGACGGTGTTCTGCAGGACAACAACCAACCTGAGTAAGCAGCATGAATGCGTTATCAGCTCTGAGGTGCTTCGTGAGGAACTCGACGCAGTGACCTTCCAGGGCCGGGACGGCATACTTCTTAGCAGTGTACAGTGTTGTCATCACCGTCTCCGGTCCGATCCGGATCTCGTCAGAATACAGAAACCTTGACGAATTAAAGACAGCATATCCAGCAGAATACATTAACTTTAGGGTTCAATGACTTCTGAATGAATGTCTTTATGAACGAACGCGGTAATGACATTAGATTAGATTCAAATTTATTGTCATTGTACAGCGAAAATTATTTGCCATCTAACCTGAGTGCAAATGATGCAGTAAAGTGCATGGTAATATATCGTTTACCGTTTACAGTTGCTAAAAGACAGTCTGCTAGGTATAAAAACAGTTATAAGGTTAATTAGAACTTTAATTATATTACAGTATATATGAGATATGTGCATAATAATAGGTATATATATGTACACACACACACATAGGTAAGTATACAAGTATTTAACAGGTAGTGATCAGGGGTATGCAATTATGAAAAACAGGATATATATAAATGTATATACAGCAGGTAGTGAGCAGGGATATGCAGTTATATCAACAGTTGAAGATTAAAATATCTGTAAAAATGCACACATTTACAGGCATCTTAGCAATACATATGTAAACTATAGGTAGAGGTAGCTAGTTGTGATTACAGTGCAGGGCAGTCGAAGACATTGATGGTGATGTATTATTATTATTATTATTATTGGATATATTGAGCAGGGGTGGGGGGGGGCATCCAGGCCATCAATCCATCCATCCATCACCTGAGCAGAGACAGGAACGCAGCAGGCTCCACGTCTGGCAGCTCGATCTCCGCCGACGTGGTGGCCATCCCGCCGTTGAACATGGCATCGAACACCGCACTCCCCGCGGCCAGGACGAACTTGTGAGCCGGTATCCGCTGGGCCTGTCCCCCTTTGCCCACCACGAACCGTACGTCGCTCAGCAGTTCGTTGTTGAACAGGAAGGCGAAACGTTCCTTCAGGGAGCTCTTGGTGGCCTGCCAGTTGTACATGGGCTCACGGTGGAGGCCGCCCCCCGCCGCCTCCGCTTCCTCCGCCGCAGGAGGACCACCAGCACCACCAGCCGCCGGGTGGGCAGCGCCAGCAGTGGGCACGTTCGCCGCGGCCGCCGCCGCACAGCGGCAGTTCCTGACCGCTCCGGACTGTGCGAAATTGGACGCTTGCCCTTCGAGATTAGGCGCTACCGAACCACCACCGCCGCCTGTCGCCATTCTTGCACGATTTGGGTTTCGACCCGATAATCAAGCGAAAAGCAGCGACGACGTGCGTAAAATGCACATATCAACGTTTTTTTTTGTTTTTTTTAGGTGGTCTCCTGGAGGTGAAGCATCGTCGGTGTGTTTACTTCAACTCTAGCTGCCTGCCTGTGTGTGTGTGCTGTGTGAGCTCCAAAAAAGTGACGCACACGCTCCTCTTCTTCTTCGTTGGTCAGGTCTTTCTTTACAGGTGTAATGTCGCCGCCTAGTGGCTAAAGAGGAGTGTGGCGTGAGTCACATCCTTCACAAACTGATGACTGGATTCAATATCGCCTACTATACACGTATGAAGTAGGCTAATAAAGTATTAAACGGGTTTTAAAAATAATAATAATAATAATGGTGTCATAAATAAATACATAATTAAAGTCACGAAAACGGAAATGGGTATGTGTGTGTTCCACATGTTCTCCTCCCGATCGTGTTTTCATTCTATTTTTTTTCGATTGTGTTTTCATTGTGTTTTCACCTCCTCCATTCTTGCAGGATGCACAAAGATATTGACATGAAATCACCGTGACCTTGTTTGTAACTTCCAATCAACCCACCGATCGACAAACCAATTGTGACTGCAATCCTGTGTGAGCAGAGAGGGAGAGAGACAGAGGGACACCAGGAGAGACAGAGGGACAGCAGGAGAGAGAGAGACAGAGGGACAGCAGGAGAGAGAGAGACAGAGGGACAGCAGGAGAGAGAGTGACAGCAGGAGAGAGAGAGACAGAGGGACAGCAGGAGAGAGAGAGACAGAGGGACAGCAGGAGAGAGAGAGGGACAGCAGGAGAGAGAGAGACAGAGGGACAGCAGGAGAGAGAGGGACAGCAGGAGAGAGAGAGTGGCAGCAGGAGAGAGAGAGGGACAGCAGGAGAGAGAGAGACAGAGGGACAGCAGGAGAGAGAGAGACAGAGGGACAGCAGGAGAGAGAGAGGGACAGCAGGAGAGAGAGAGACAGAGGGACAGCAGGAGAGAGAGGGACAGCAGGAGAGAGAGAGTGGCAGCAGGAGAGAGAGAGGGACAGCAGGAGAGAGAGAGACAGAGGGACAGCAGGAGAGAGAGAGACAGAGGGACAGCAGGAGAGAGAGAGTGGCAGCAGGAGAGAGAGAGACAGAGGGACAGCAGGAGAGAGAGAGAGAGGGACAGCAGGAGAGAGAGAGGGACAGCAGGAGAGAGAGACGAGGGACAGCAGGAGAGAGAGAGACAGAGGGACAGCAGGAGAGAGAGAGTGGCAGCAGGAGAGAGAGAGACAGAGGGACAGCAGGAGAGAGAGAGAGACAGAGGGACAGCAGGAGAGAGAGAGTGGCAGCAGGAGAGAGAGAGAGAGACAGGGGGACAGCAGGAGAGAGAGAGGGGCAGCAGGAGAGAGAGGGAGGGAGAACCAGTTGTGTAGAGAACTCCTCTACCTCCCTCCCAGGAGAGCTAAATACATTTTTTGCTCGGTTCGACGTAAACGGCAGCCCGCCGAAGCCAGCACCGACTGAGGAGACCAGCCAGCTGCGCATCTCGGAGGCGGATGTGCGCCGCACCTTCAAGCGGCTGAACATCCGTAAGGCGGCAGGCCCCGACGACATCCCGGGCCGCGTCCTCAGAGCATGCGCAGACCAGTTGGCAGGAGTCTTTGCAGACATCTTCAACCTCTCCCTGTCCCAGGCTGTTGTCCCCGCGGTCTTCAAGATGTCCACCATCGTGCCTGTCCCTAAACAACCCAAGGTAACATGCCTGAATGACTATAGACCTGTAGCCCTCACCTCGATCGTTAGCAAATGCTTCGAGAGGTTGGTCAAGGACTTTATTTGCTCCGTGTTACCTACCACGCTGGACCCATGGCAATTTGCATATCGTCAAAATAGATCCACGGACGACGCAATTGCCATGGCCCTCCACACTGCCCTTTCCCACCTGGAGGGAAAGAACTGTTATGTGCGAATGCTGTTTGTGGACTACAGCTCAGCATTCAACACAATAGTTCCTGCCAAGCTCGACACCAAGCTGAGAGGTCTAGGCGTACCCCCATCCATGTGCAGCTGGATACTGGACCTCCTGTCGGACCGCCGCCAGGTGGTGAGGATGGGCAGCACCACATCAGAGCCACTGACCCTCAACACGGGAGCCCCCAGGGATGCGTGCTGAGCCCTCTCCTCTACTCCCTCTACACCCACGACTGCATGGCTATGCACAGCTCCAACGTCATCGTCAAGTTTGCTGACGACACGACAGTGATGGGCCTGATCGCCGGCGACGACGAGACAGCCTACAGGGAGGAGGTCGGATCGCTGGAGCAGTGGTGCCAGGAGAACAGCCTCGCCCTCAACGTCAAGAAGACCAAGGAGCTGATCGTGGACTTCAGGAGGCAGAGGGGAGAGCACAGCCCTATCTCCATCGACGGCGTTGCAGTAGAGAGGGTCAGCAGCTTCAAGTTCCTCGGCGTGCACATCTCCGAGGACCTCACATGGTCCACGCACACCACACACGTGGTGAAAAGGGCCCAACAACGCCTGTATTTTCTCAGGCGTCTGAAGAAATTCAGCATGGGCCCCCGCATCCTGAGAACATTCTACAACGGCACCATCGAGAGTGTTCTTACAGGGTGTATCACCGCCTGGTACGGGAACTGCACCGCACTCGAGCGCAGAGCGCTTCAAAGGGTGGTGCGGACGGCCCAGTATATCGTTGGAGGTGAGCTCCCCTCCCTCCTGGATATTTACAATCAGCGGTGCGTGGCCAAGGCCAAACGAATTATAAAAGACATTGCCCACCCCAGCCACGAACTGTACTCACTATTACCGTCAGGCAGGCGATACCGCAGTATCAAGTGCCGTACAAATAGGCTTAGAGATAGCTTCCACAGTCAGGCCATCAGGCTGCTGAACAAGGGCGTATAACATATAACAATGTATATTTTATTACATTGATTTATATATACATATTGCTCTTTTCTGTGCTGATTTTTGCATTTTATAAATTGCATTTTTATTTTTTATTTCAAATTTTTAACTTTATTCTATTTTTTATTCAATTTTTATCTATTTTTATCTTATTTTATAACTGCTGTCTGTCGTCGGGTATTGCACACAAGATTTTCACATCACTGCTTTATACTTGTGTAAACTGTGAAGTGACAATAAACTTGACTTGACGAGAGAGAGAGAGAGAGAGAGAGAGAGAGAGAGAGAGAGAGAGAGAGAGAGAGAGAGAGAGAGAGAGAGAGAGAGAGAGAGAGAGAGAGAGAGAGAGAGAGAGAGAGAGAGAGAGAGAGAGAGAGAGAGAGAGAGAGAGAGAGAGAGAGAGCGAGAGTCAGAGCGAGAGAGACAGAGACAGAGACAGAGACAGAGACAGAGACGGGGACAGCGGCAGGCATCTTATTTCCCTTCAAACTGGACTTCAAATTGTATTTGAATTTTTAACCGTTTATGTGCATTGTTTAAGTGTGTGTATAGTTCTGATTGAACAATACACATTGAACTGTCGAAATCCTCCCAGCTAAAGAACAACAACACGGTCACTGTGATGAACGCGTCTGCGGGGACCGGCGTGTTCCTCCTGTCGTTGATGCCAATACCCATCTCCTATTTGTTTAATTCACTCATGCATAAAAACAGGTAAGTTAAAATATTCGTTTTAAGTTTGCAAGTGTCTCTGAATTTGCAATGAAGTAGGCTTATTATTATTGACTAATATTGCTGTACTGATCGATACCAACCATTGAGGGGAATTTGCGGTAATATGAACCTATACCCAACCAACACAATAATGTCTATGATAATATTTGCATTTGCAAGCGTTGAAGAAGTCTTCTTTGCTGGATGTATGACAGTGGTAATCCTAGCGATTTCGACGCGATTTTTGCTGAAGAGGAAGACCCCCGCAGACCCACTTTTCTACGGTATGTGTACACATGTGGGACTTCTCTGAACCTGTTGTCGGTTACTATATAGTCCTCATGTGCTACATGTGTGTTACACACCGTTGCAGTCTACGCCGTGTACGCGTCCCTAAGTGTGGTGAATCTGATCATTGGGCTGGAGCAAGACAATGTCATTGATGGTTTCATGACTTTCTATCTCAAGGAGGTGAGTATAGGTCCTATAGTCTATTTTAAGTAATTTAGTCTATAGCATATGTTTTAAAAAAATGTTTTATTGTACTGTAGTGTATAACATTAAAACACCTGTTCCTCTTCCAGGCGGAACCTCACGTCAACACGGCGCATGGTCACATGATCTCCTACTGGGACGGCTGCGTGCACTATCTGATGTATTTGCTCATGGTGGCTGCTATAACTTGGGGGTATACTGCACATGTTTCGATCTATCTACTATCTATCCCCCTCTCTCTAGCTCTCTTCTCCTTTTCCTCACTCACTCTCTTTCTCTCTCGCTCCCTGTGTTGTGTTTACAGAGGCAGCTACAGAGCGATAGGACTGTACTGGGTGGGATCCATTCTCATGCATGTCATTGTCTACATACTTGGGAATGCTGTTGGTAGGTTTACTAAAAATAATTGGATGGATTTAGATCACTTCATGGAGGTCTTTGCATTCTCTCTCTCTCTCTCTCAAACACACACACACACACACACACACACACACACACACACACACACACACACACACACACACACACACACACACACACACACACACACACGTTCTGTTCTGTTCCTTTATGTTCTGTCCTGCTATGTTATGTGATGTTATTTAATGTTCCTTTATGTGCCGTTATTTAATGATCTCTTATGTTGTTCTCCCATGTTATATAATGTTATGTTATACACCAATTGATACAACACTGAAGATGTGTGTGTGCATCGTTGGATGTAACTACCAGGAACACTAGTCTGGTTGACTACCAGGAACACTAGTCTGGTTGACTACCAGGAACACTAGTCTGGTTGACTATCAGGAACACTAGTCTGGTTGACTACCAGGAACACTAGTCTGGTTGACTACCAGGAACACTAGTCTGGTTGACTACCAGGAACACTAGTCTGGTTGACTACCAGGAACAGAGTGGTGGCAGCTGGAGAGATGACAACCGGGGCAATTAGAAGCGGGGACCGGTATGTTCCGAGAGGAAGAACCCACAGAAAGCTACTTATCAACCCACAAACAGATACCCCCAGGGGTGCCCGAGAGGGGGAACGAATACATCATGTATTTGCGGGAAAGTTTGAAAAGTCCAGCCAGACCAGGGCTTTGGCTGGGAGGAGGGAAACACAACACTTTTACAGCTTTACCAGGTCTTCAACAAGTTTTCAACACGTTTTTCACGTGACATTCAATACATGACCTATTCATGTATTGAAAAGCATGAACCTCAATGAACATCTACACTGGCTCTCGTAGCTGCTTGCATCTAGTTCAAGACCCTGGTGCTAGCCTGCATCTAGTTCAAGACCCTGGTGCTAGCCTGCAGGGCAGTGAAAGGAACAGCTTCTTCCTACCTTCAGGCAATGGTCAAGCCCTACATCCCTGCCCGTCCAGCCAGGGCCCAGAGTCAACCCACAGTGCTCGGAAACCTCCAGGTGACACAAGCCTTAGGCCCATTCAGAATATTAGAACATCGTCCGGTCAAGTGGCCCCACGCTAGCAAGGAGAAGGAGTGGCTCCAGTTTGATGAAGATGTTGATTCCATCATGGAAACATGGAACAGCCAAGGGGAAGCTGACAGATATCTCCAATCAATTGGTTAAATGCCATCATTGTCTATCTATAGCAGCAGAGAGATTCAGGTTGGAGGAAAATAAAGCAGCAATGGCCCCATGTACCATGAGCAACAAAGCGACCAAGATCCTCCAGCCCAGGAAGGAGCTGGAGAAGCTGAGGAGACGGTGCAAGGCAGCGAGTGAGGAGGAGGAGGAGGAGAGCTCTCTCAGCCAGAGGACCGAGTGGGGTATTTTACAAGGCGTACAAATGCTGCCCAAGCCTATTCTACAGGCTCTGGATCCTGAAGGTGATATGGACTGGAAGAGGGGCAAGGTCGCTCGGAAGGAGTGTGGCTGGGTTGCCTGGGCAAGGGTGTCTGTTGCAAGACTCAAAACACCTGATGGACCCAGGTTACAACACTGAAGATATGTCCATATGCATCGCAAGATGTATTCTACGACACGATGTGTTCTGTGATGTTTTGTTCTGTTTCGTTATATTCTGTTATGTTACGTGCCATTATGTTTTGTTTTGAACATTTTCAATTTTTCTTGTTTTATTTTCCATCTTTTCCCCAGGGAAATATGGAACCCGTGTGGGTCCTCTGTTTCTCTTGCACATGTCATATGTGTTGGTGTCTATTTGGGCCTGCTTTCGGATCTTCAGACAGCCGTCCACAATGGAGATCCAAGTCAAAGTAGGCAAAAAACGATCCAAAGTCAACAGCTGTGAAAAGCTCATGTTAAAACAGCACGTACTCATATGTTATTTATATAACCCGAGGTATGCAGTACGGTTTTGACCAGCGACACACCATATTCTTTATACATTGACTTTGCAAGAACATCCAGCTGGTGCAGAGACAGAGTGTTCTCCAGAGACCTCTGGACATTGTATTTATCATCTACCTCGTCCTTGCAACGGCTTTCTGCATCTTCAGAGGACTGGTCAGCACGCATGGCCTTGGCTATGTATTATTCATTCATTGATTCATATTATTAATACACTCGCAATTGAACCTCTTATTAAAGTGTTATGTTTTCCATTTAGGTGGTGCTGGACTGTTCCTGTGAATGGTGTCAAGAGTACGCTCAGACGTATGAGCCCTACCTGAAAGACCCCTCTGCCTATCCTAAAATACAGGTTAACAACAACTGTTTTTGATTAATTGTATATTTATAATACTATACCACACCCATACAATACAATTCTGGTGGCATTGCGTTGTTATGTCACATGAAACAGTCTCAGCACAGGGCTCTGTGTCTCTGTGTGTCAGATGCTCGTGGGCATGCTGTACTCAGGGCCGTATTACATCATGACTCTCTATGGGCTGGTGGTCCCTGGATGTGAATGGATGCCAGACCTCACCCTCCTCCACTCGGGGGCTCTCGCACAAGTGAGTACAATTAATCATACATTTACAAATATTAAAAATATATATTGGAAGAACACGATTCTCATTCTTCAAATCAATTGAAATGTATGATATTAAATCTAAGTGGCCATTAATCAATAACATCAAACACTGACAGGAAAAATACACTTTTTATTTTATTTTGTATGGAGTGCAGATCAAAGTATTTAATAAACTGCAGACATCATTCTTCAAGAGGATTATTGTATTGACAACAATAATGAGATTATTCTTAATGTAAAATAGTTGGGGTCATCCCAGTGTTTCACCCTGATAAGGCACTCCCGGCTGGACTCACCATGAAGACAAAGGCAGTGTCTGACTTTGTCAGTTGGTATGGTGGTATTCATTTAAATGTCAGCTGTGTCGCCACCGGCTATAAATAGAGAAGCTGGTGCGCAAGCAGCTATGGTTGCTATGAGATGGTGCTTTCTTTGCACTCATGAAGAGGAGAACCGGTGGGAACATGACAAATAGAAAAACTCACATCCAAAAGCAGCCGTCTAGCAACAGACTCCGCATTCCACCATCATGTGCCAAACTGAGGCCAACAGGGACCATATTTGGCTTCGTGCTTTATACGATTTTCTTTTGCTATTTGGTTATTTATAGGGCTTGGCAATATAGTGATATTATATCTACGTATATCGTATTAGACTAGATATCATCTTAGATGTTGGATATTACAATATTGTGATTATGGCATATATGTGCTGTTTTTTCCTGCTTTTAAAGGCTGCATTACATTCGTAAAGTGATGTAATTTTCTGAACTAACCTGTTCTAGCTGTTCTAGTATTTGCCTGTATCCACTTCACGCCATTATAACCACAATGCTGATCATTATTTTTTTTAAATGTCATTGTGTACAATATTGTTGCAATATCGAGGTATTCGGTCAGAAATATCAATATTTTCTCCAAATTGCCCAGTCCTGCTTTCCTTGAAACTGTTTTATGTTGACCATTGATATTTTACATTATTTATGTTGTCTGTAGGCCTCTATTTAATTTAATTTTGCGATACACATTGTTATTGAGATATCAAATGACCTCTATTGGGATAGAATATTGTGGCCATATCGCCCAGCCCTAGCTACTATTTAGCACATGCTTTTATGACAAAGTGGTTTCCAGTGAATTCAGATACGTGTCATTTAGATTAGAAGCAGGCAGGGGTTGGGCTGCTATCTTGCTGGTTAGGCTGAGGACATTGGGCATCGAGCCCGGTAAACTTTCAGCTGTGAAGTCCAATCACTATACGCTATCCTGCCCTGGCTCTTTTTGTCTTTCACCAATCGTCATCATCTTTATTATTTCACAGGCTCAGTTCTCTCACATCGGTGCGTCTCTCCACACACGGACGCCGTTCTCCTACCGCGTCCCTGCTACTGGCCAGCTCGTCTTCCTGCTGATCAACCTCCTCTACGGGCTGCTGCCCCAAGCCCTCTGCTACCGCTGTACGGCCAGGCCAGAGCTGTTCCTCAGCCCCGTCCTAGACAGGAAGACACAGTGAAGGAAAAACAAACTGTGTGTGTGTGTGTGTGTGTGTGTGTGTGTGTGTGTGTGTGTGTGTGTGTGTGTGTGTGTGTGTGTGTGTGTGTGTGTGTGTGTGTGTGTGTGTGTGTGTGTGTGTGTGTGTGCGCGTGTGTGTTTTAGGTTTGTCAGAAGTCATCCTCTGATCTCGCAATACTGTACCAGCCAGGGTGAAACCATTACAAACAGACTGCCTTGATTTGTTCACATGTTGTTGTATATAGCGCCTACACCATATAATGACCTCCACCTTGGCAAATTGTATGGAACTACAGTCTAACTAGGTAGGCCTACTATGACATCTTGAGACTTGGATACCAAGGAACTAGTATGAAATAGCATACAACCCTTGTATGTGTTTGTCTGTGTACATAAGTGTGTGTGTGTGTGTGTGTGTGTGTGTATAGTACAATATAATGACACCAAGGTGTATTAATAGTGTGAATAGTGTAATGTTTGTGGTTTGTGTTTGGTGGTGTTCCAAGCGGCAGATAGCTGCAACATAGTGTGACGTTTATTTTCATATTTCCATCCTAATAAATCCTCTAAGGAATTGGAACAATACATTGTGTCTGACTGGAATTTAAGAACTTAACAAATAGAACATTAATCAATGTAACCGTTCTATAAAACGTACAGATGAGATGACATACATTATGTTAATGTGTAATACAATTTTAAACACTAGTAATGTGTTCATGCTTTTAATTTTTGCTCATGAACTGCATATGTAGTCCTCATAGTCCTATGGTGTTATGTTTGACGATTACGTAAAGTTTGTCATGAGCACGTCGCTTGAATCCACAATACGAAAAGCGCAAAATGAATGCAGGTGTCTTTATTTAAATGTGTAAATAAAGACACATTTTTGATTTATATATTTTTATATCAACATTGAAATAAACACACACGGATGTGTTCCCGGGGAAACAACAAGGGGGCGGGGCAAGATCTGAACCGGAAGTGTTTAGTGTTTCACTTCCCTTACTCACTCAGTACTACTCACGCACCGCTAGCACGTTCAGTTTACAGTCGTTTACCGTTTTGTTTTTTTACTCCTTATCCCAAAGAACATATACATATACGCATATGTAACGATCGGCATTAAATGTAGTTGAATTTTTGGAATCAAATATAATAATGCAAAACTGTTTATTTAAGCCAACGTTTGCAACACTCGCCAAGCTATATGATGGCAGCGTCCATATCGGTCTTGGCTTCTGCAGTCAGGTTGGTGCGCTCTGATGTTCTCTAGTTCTAGAATAATATACATTTTAAAAGCACACTTATTATATATGATGCGTTCTTTGGCATGCTCATGTCTTGAAGCAACGTCCTAGTAGTAATTACCCTGTAGTCATTTTACCCTCTCCCTTTCTCCGTCATACAGTAGAAAGCAACGTCTGGCTATTTTGAAGAAAGGAAGAAGAAAAAGAAAACGTCAGGCTTTAGCCCAAGCCAAAGCATGCGGTAATGTCGCCTGCTTTTAAAGCAATACAACGCTTGTCACATTGAATCACTCCATATGTATGTTGACCAGCAGCAGCAGCAACAACCACCACCACCTCTAGCAACCGTACACTCATACCGTGTTATCTGTTAAAGATGTAGGGCAGCATATGCCTGAGAAGGATGAGGACGACGACGACGATGATGATGATGATGACGAAGAAGAAGTCTGTGCGGAACATTATGCTGGGCAGGAGAGGTAGCGCGACTCGGCAGTCTGCACACATGATGCTATGGATTGTCTGGGGTCTTTTAGTGAGAGACATTTTGGGTGGCTTCTAAAGTCTTGTTGTTTTTTGTTGTTTTCGAAGGCAGCGGCACCACGAAGAGTGGCTAGAAAGAGAGAGGCTTGCTCAGGAGGCGTTCAGACTCCGGTCCGAAAGAGAGGAGACCGCAAGGATGAGACAAGAAGACGAAGAGGTAACCTCCAGAACGGTCAGCTCACCCACCCGGGGGTCTGTTGCTTTAGGAAATGCATAATACATAAACCAAACCAATGCATACAGAACAACATGATAGACTCTGTGTGTCAATGGGATAGACAAAAGCAGCACAACTAAGCTGTCAACAAATGTTTCATCGCTGTCATTTCAAATCAATGCAGTTGATAGCGGCCTCATTGATTGGTAATAGCTGCAGATCCATGTGTGCGTAATATACGATATGTCTTGATCTACACTTTGCATGAGAAAGCTGGGATCTAACCCGTGTGTGTTGTGACTCATGTTTACAGCGGAAGATAAAGGAGGAATGGGATTCGCAACAGAAGAAGGAGGAAGAGCAGAAGGACCACAAGCAGCAAGAGAAGAAGAACAGAGAGGTGAAACGGTCACCTGGAGGATAAAAACAGAGATAAATAAATATCCTACCATCTACCAGTTGAAACTTTTTAAAAGGAAAATCACATCTATTCACAGTAAATCCCCTTTGTCTGATTTTTATGAGAAACTTCTAAGCTGGTTAGCTTATCTCCCAGTAGCGAGTTCAGTGCTGGAAGCCTCAACTCCAGCCCAATGTTCTCCAGATGTCTCCTCAGCTGCTTCTAGTCCTTCATGTAGCTACTTGATTTATAAAAACTTGATCTGGTAAATTAATTGATGACAGTCTTGTAATGGGCTTCACCATATGTATAGAGAGTTGGCAGAATATGGTGTGTTTTTTTGTTTGTGCTTTGACAATTTCGATGTTTTCTTGCGTTTGTGTGTTATTGGTTTATTTTTCCTTGACTGATTGGCACAAGCAACTCAACCTGTTCCTTAACTAAGATGCACACAATGAGAACCACCCTTACCGGCACCTTCATCTCTCAAGACAAGGATGTATCTTTTACCTGTGTTTTTGTGTGTGAGATCAACACAGCTCAGATATTGTTGAATGTAGCTCTTTCCCCCCCCCCCCCTTCTGGTAAATATAATCTTAACCTGCTGGTTAACAGATATACGTGGTTACCTGCTACACCTTTTTCACAAGCCATATGTTTGCATCGTTTGTAGGAGGCTGTTCAGAAAATGTTGGACCAAGCGGAGAGTCAGGTATTTTCATGTTTATACTCATCCGACATCCTAACACTTTTTGTTGGTGGTTAAGGCGGTCACGGTTGGCGTGTTCACGCCTAGTTGCCGCTTGTAGACCCATGCTCTGTCTCCGGTGGTGGTGGGTGTGTTTTTGTAGCTTAGTAACCCCGGTCCGTGGATGAATCCCGAGGCCCCGAAGAAGACGCAGAGCTCGGAGAACTACGGAACTGAACGAGACGTGCAGAACTGTCCCTTTTTCCTCAAGACGGGAGCGTGTCGATTTGGAGACAGGTCTATTTTCTTTTCGTGATGACATTTGTGATAAAGCATTCAATCTTATGTTCTAAGACCTTGTGACCGACACCCTTGTGTGGTCGTACCACGTGCTCACAGGTGTTCGCGGAAGCACATCCACCCCACGTCCAGCTCCACTCTGATGATCCGCGGGATGTTCGTGACGTTCGGCATGAACCAGTGCCACCGCGACGACTACGACACGGACGCCTCGCTGGAGCACAGCGAGGAGGACCTGCACGAGCTCTTCCTGGAGTTCTACCACGACGTCCTCCCGGAGTTCCAGAGCCTCGGCCGAGTGCTGCAGTTCAAGGTACGCGTGGGCTTTGGTTGGGATTTGTCGCTGTGCGGGACGGGGATTCTTTGGATGTTCGTGGATTTTGATGGTGCTTTGATTGTTCACGGTCTCACATGCAACTCGTTTTGTACTACCGAAATCCTATTTTCCAGTTCAGAACATTGTTGCATGCATGTGAACTTATATTACCTGTTATTTGAGAATGAGAGCGTAAAGATCTTGGGAACAATAAAGAAAGCCCATTTGGGAGGACAGTTTTAAAATAAAATAAATCTAAAATATTTGCATTCTTTTTCTTTTCTTGTAGGTCAGCTGTAACTATGAACCGCATTTAAGAGGAAACGTCTATGTCCAATTTGACACGTAAGACAACCTACATACTGGACGAGTAGATGCCATTCTTTATATGGGGGATAAAGCATTGTGTGTGTGTGTGTGCCTGCCTCCTGGCTTGGATCCAGGGAGGAGCATTGCATGGAGGCCTACCAGAAGTTCAACGGGAGGTGGTACGCAGGCAAGCAGCTTTACTGTGAGCTGTGCCCCGTCACACGCTGGAAGAACGCTATATGTGGTGAGGCTGATCTCCTTGATTCAAAACAACGCATCAATGGGATAATGTCAGAGGGGTTGGCATTTAATGTTCGGATAACTGAATATGCTGTGATGCTATCCATTATGTTCGTCAAGAAGAAGAATGAGGAACAATAATTCTAGGATATGTTGTGTAATTTGCAGCATGTCGTTAGTATTGCACAAGGTATTGTTGTTGTAAATGCCAATTCTAATGAAATAACCTGGCTAAAGGCAGTCAATGCTTACAATGTACACTTTTGCTCCATATAATCAGTGTGTGTTTCTGTTCCCCCTCAGGGCTGTTTAACAAGCTAAAGTGTCCAAAGGGGAAAAACTGCAACTTCCTGCACGTTTTCCGTAACCCAGGCAACGAGTTCTGGGAGGCGGACCGAGACATATCTCCCGACCGCACTGGAGGCGGCTCTCACCGAGGGGGGTGGCCCTCGGATCGACGGGGTGACGGGTCGTCGTGGCGGCGGCGGCACGGCAGCAGGAGTCCGCCGCGGTCCGAGCGCTCTGGCACGGGCCGGCGGGGAAGCGAGAGGCGGAGGAGCCGCAGCCGGGACACGGCTTACAGCCACAGGAGAGGGGAAAGCCTTCGGAGCGAAAGCCAGTCCTCCAGATGGAGACCGGCCAGCAGCAGGAGAGAGCGGAGGAGCCGGAGCGGTGACAGGCTGAGGGAAAGACTTAGGAACAGGAGTCCAGACGGAGGTCGGGAGCGAGACAGCCACAGGAGCAGAGAACGAGACAGGTCTCCGCACGGAAGCCAAAACGGGGACACGCGGAGAGGGAGGTCGAGGAGCGGGAGTAAAGACGGGGAGAGGAATAGGCTGAAGCGAGGAAGGAGCGACAATCGGAGCCCTGACAAACCAAAGCACGAGGACGGAGAGGAAAAAGAAGGAAGCTCGGGTGATGGTAGCCCTGTGCACCGTCGCCATAAACGCTCCAAGAAGAGCAAGAAAAAGAGCAAAAAGAAACTCAAGAAGAAAAAGAAAAGCCGCTCGGCTGAGACGATCAGTTCCTCTGGAGAGTCGGTGAACCAAGACAATCCAGACATAGAGATTAAGGAGGAGGAGGAGGGGCGGCGGCGGCATCTCCCCTGAATTGCAGCGATGATGTCCAAGAAGTGTTGTCCGTAGAGTTGAGCTCAAACCCTTGTGTTGAATCTCAGGATACAGCAGAGGTTAAATCTGTTCTGGAGGAGACTACGGAAAGCGCTCACCCCGAGCTGCCTTGCAAACAGGAGGAAAAGGATGACGATGGTAACTCTATAGAACCACAGATCTGAAGTGTTTTCAGGAAAAACTTTATTTGTAGAGCTAGATGTATAGCATTTAGTGAATAAGAAAGAACATGCTTTGTTTTAGAGTACATTTATTGTTAATGTTCAATTCATAGAAAATTAATCAGAAAATGCACCGGCAAATGTGTTGACAGTGTTGAATAAAAAAACAATGAATTATTTTCTGTCAATTACACAATTTGCTAATAACAAATAAAAAAAGAACACCCTTTTTTTAATATCATGAAATCTTAGTTTTACTGTAACATGTTAATGTTCCCAACATCTTTAGCCAAACATGCATCTCCAAACGAATCTAACAATCTAAACTCATAAAAAAGGACATTTAGAATAGACCCATGGCTCTGTAAACTGATATTTAGATCTTAGAAAAATCAATCATTAGATTCCGGTTTTAAATGTTTTTATTCTCTATAACATGTTAGCACAGTGTTCTTTGGTCATTTTAACATGATAATTAGCCTAGGATAATTCATAAATACTGTCCAAATTTGTCAAGTGCCAATGCTACTCTTAAGAGGGGTTTTTCGTCAGCTCAAGGAAAGTAAATGAAGCAAGGACAAGAAAATACTGATTTGACAAAGTACTGTACGGAATGTGATTGCGCACTTTGACCATCTGAAATACAATAGCAAAGTTGAGCACTGTATTCAAGCATGAAGTCATTGAAGATGCAGGGAGAATCACATAATACGTCGATCTACATCCAATGCAAAACGTTCTCTAAGCAGTACTTTCTGCACTACTGACCGTACACAGATGTGCAAACACAACACACGACTCAACATGCAGTAATACGACACTGGGGATTTGCGGTGAATGTCTTCGCTACATTGGTTTTCCATGGCGTTTCCATGGATATCGTGGGATGATCCGGTACGCGGGCGAGACGGCAATACCAGATGGCAAAACATTACGAAACGGTAAAGATGACGAACATACAAGTACAACACTAGATTACAAATACAGGCGGGGTGGGGGTGGATGGATATAAGACCTGGGTTTATGTCAGGCCAATCTCTTCCAGAACACTCCGTGGGGCCTCAGCCTCCTGCAGATTAGGAAGAGAGGAATATGGTTTTTTTTGTGTGTGGTCAATGATTAGGATAATGGGTAACCTTGGCTGTCAGTTGTGTGAATAGTGTTTGCCAACCTTTTTATTATCTCATAACCCCCCCCCGCACACACACAATATGGCTCAACTATTGATCAGCAACCATAAATATCTTTAAAATAATAATGTATCTCCTAATTAAATGCTAAATCTTTCCAAAAAGTACCCCCTGGAAACTGCACAATGAAGACAAGGGAATGATATGACGCATCATGTATTTTAAGATAAGTAACGTCTGTCTCATGATGCATTATGTGACTAATGCTGCCAGTCAAATCAACCTCTGCCCTATTGTAGAAGGCAATACAGCCAATGCAGTAGAATGCTAGTCAGTTAAATACAACCATCTAGCCACAACAACTTTCCAGAATTCATTCCCAGTCATTCTAGAACGGTTTGTACTAGCATTTACTGTAGACCAGGCCCAGTCCTCACCTCCTGCAGCAGGTCCGCCTGCTCGATGGCCTTCAGCACATTCTTCTTGGACGTCTCCTGGGCCTCCCCCCCAGCAGGAACTCATCCAGGATGAAGTAGGCCTTCTCAAAGTTGAAGATAATGTCCAGCTCACACACCTGAGAAGCCACACACTAACATATTACATGTCTCTAATAGAGAAAAGTGATTATATTCCAATACTTGTCTATTAATGATGATGATTGGTCACAATCATCAATTATTGTGACATTCATTAATTTATGATTGGTCACAATCATCAATTATTGTGACATTCATTAATTATGAATGCAATTTGTTTTTGTATTTACATAATCTGAGCATATACATTGAACTGGACCAAGCAGAAGGAAGTGTAGCCAACTCACACTGCCAAAGTATTTATCAAGCAGCTCCACGTATCGGTGGATGATCTCCAAGGTGATCAGCTCGTTGTCCTGGTCCTCCACGGCACAGCAGAAATACAGGCTAGCATATCTACAACAGGGAGATACAGGCTAGGCTAGCTTCTATACAGGCTGCTAGGGTGTCTACAACATATAGAAAGACAGACATTCAGGTCAGTCAACAGTCGACAATTGGCTGAATGAACAGGATATCCTGATTTCAATTCAATTCATGTGGGCTTTGCGCACACTTCAGTTTTTGGTTTCCGTTTCTGCGGTAACACCGTTTTGCTATAACCTAGTAGGACTGCTGGATCCGAGATTATATATACAACTTTTCTGTACTGTTGAGCAGAAGTTTTAAGAGGATATATAACGACGTGAATAGAAAAAACATATTTCCATGTTTCATATGGCACAGCTTACTAGGCCTGAGGCATGACATCGGGGATCTGTCTCTGTGTATAGGAACAAGTGCTGTGCAAGTGCTATGACATAATAAGCAGATCAAAGTGAAGGATATCTACAGTGACGTAGAAATGTGCAGCATCTAATCGACAGTGCTTTGAACCCCTTTCCGAGTCACATGTCTTGGATGCATTTGCCACAGGTGTTTGTCAATGTTTCTACAGTCGATGTAGCAGAGAATGTGACTCTACTAGTCCGACTACTAGTTGCTTTAAAGCCACCGTAGAGTTGTGTTTCATGTCTTCAGTCTTGTTACCAATGTGTTTCGACTATCGGTGTGCAACAATAAGTCAGGGCTTTGTTTTTAAGCAAAACATCTATTCTGAACCATAAGTAGACTACTACTTTAACTACGTTGACCAAAAAATAATAACGCTGTGTTATTATTTTTTGGTCAACGCACTGTAAATCCTTTCACTGTAATTTTGCACTGTAAATTCAATTTCACTTTTCACATGTCACTTTTTCAGTACTCATCTGAATTATTTATTAGTATTTTATTACTGCCAATTTGCACTATACGTATTGTTGTATATTGTATATACCTACGTACTACTGTAATAATACTGTAAATTGTGCAATTCATCTGTCTATACATTTAGATTTCATTTAGTTATATTTTGTCTATACTAGTTTAGTTTAGTTTGTTGTTATTTAGTTTTAGGTATTAGTATATTTTTGCGTGCATTTATTCCCCCTGTTTCAACTGTTGCACCTTAATTTCACTCAGGATAAATAAAGTCTCTTGAATCTTTAAAGAAAGTGTGTAAAGAAAGTCATAGATTGTAATTGCAATTTGACTTTATGGACCATATGTGCTCCAGGTTCATGTGCTTAGTGGGTGTCTTCAATGTGGTGTTTTTGTCATATTCTCCCCAGATACATCTAACGCCACGTCCCTATTTCTTACTTTACCTCTTGTAGACTATCTTGAGGTCCCTCCACTCTAAAAAGCTGCACATTTTAGGCTTCCGGGCGAGGATGGTCTGCACCAGGTCTCTGGAGATCTTCTTCCTCTCCTTATCAGAGAGGGGAACGTACCACTTCTGCAGCCTCAGCTTCCCCTGTCGACTGAACAACAGCATGAACTGCATCTGGGGGAGAGGAGAGAGAACAGGTTGCATAGGACGTATTCAAAGTATAATAATACAATGATACATCATATAATTAGCTAAGAATAACAGAACAAGTGCAACAACAGTGTCCATCACACCCAATGACAAGATTAGGTGCATCCACATACTGTACATACCGTTAAGTTAAAAATATATATATATATATATATACGTATGTATAAAAGACTCGTTTGTGATTGGAATAAATTAGCAGCACTTAAGAGACGAGATTAACACAGATACTTTGATAGCTCACCAGCTAATTCCGTTAGCTTAAACTAAACCCCAGCCGAGGGATGTTTCCCAACCTGCTATCAGTTGCATTGGTGTCATTTACGCACTTTCCCATAACGCTAACTTAAAACACCGTTCATTAGAAGAAGAAACACAACCAACCTTGGCGTCTTTAGACCCTCGACCCTCTACAGCGTCGGTGGTTGCCTAACAATCAACAGATAACCATATAATGTATAATGTAACGAAAAACCGGGATAAATAAGAGAAGGTCTAGAAAGGCTAGCTGCTCCGCTAGCTACACGCCTTGTTTTTTTTTGTCGGTGACGATGATGACGATCCCCTTCTCTGTCCGCCATTGGTCCAAAATACACCCCGGTCCTCCATTGGTCTAACGGGTCCGTTACTTTCACCACTCGTGTTATTTAAGAGCTGTCACATAATATATATATGTATGCATATGTGTGTGTGTGTGTGTGTGTGTGTGTGTGTGTGTGTGTGTGTGTGTGTGTGTGTGTGTGTGTGTGTGTGTGTGTGTGTGTGTGTGTGTGTGTGTGTGTGTGTGTGTGTGTGTGTGTGCGTGTGTGTGTGTGAAAAATAAAAATATAAATATATATATATATATATATATATATATTTCACACACACACACACACACACACACACACACACACACACACACACACACACACACACATATATATATATATATATATATATATATATATATATATATATATATATATATATAGTGTGTGTGTGTGTGTGTGTGTGTATTTATATGATGTAAGCAACAAAAGAAATAACAACATTTAGGAAACGAGATTTACTTCATATACATATATATATATATATATATATATATTTATTTATTTATTGATATATATATATATATATATATATATATATATATATTTATTTATTTATTTATTTATTGATATATATGATGCCTTGTTGGCAATTGATTGAGTTGCTTACATGCTCAGATGATAGTGTGTGGAGGTGGGGACTCCTGTCCGGAGCTATTGCTGGGGGAAAGATATAGTGGAGAGATCCCTGCTTTTATCACAATGTCCCCACCTGTGTGAGTCTCCCTGTCTATCGGAGGTGAGATACAGTGTGTGGAGGTGGGGACTTAAAGCAAGCAACGTAAAGGGAAATAGGGAAATGCAACAATGCACAAACATGGTCAAGGCCATTCAGTGCATATGGCTTCCAAAGAGCGTAGCTCGGTCACTCAGCCCTGATGGGACTCTGTCTCCCTCTGCTGTATGAGAAGGTGAAGTACAAGAAACAAGAACTAATCAATGAGCAATAAGAGAGTAGAAAAGACATTTCCAAATGTACAATTCCATAGTTTTGGTAGTTTAATCTGGAAATGGGAGGATTATATTTGGCAAAAGATACAATGGCAAAAAAATATATATAATGTCGTTTGTATGTGGTACATACATACAACTAAATCAACTGGCAAATGTATTTCAGCAAATGTATCTCAGCTAACTCAAGATGAATCAATGTGATGCATAAAATCAGACACCCCCCACCTCCTTCCCCGGAGTAAAATATAACAAAAACATGTCGCTTATGATGACGACTGGCTTGTCTGACACCCCGCGGTGAGCGACGGCCGGTGTTCATTTCTCATTCCCTCTCTCCTGGGTGTCCTGTCCTCCGCTCCCTGCCACCCACTCCTCTCCCACGCCATCTGTCATGTGGACGGATCTGCAGCGGAGAGAACCCCCCCCCCCACACAGCACCGGCACTGAGACACGCAGACGCACAGACGCACAGACGCACAGACAGACAGACAGACAGACTCACACACACACACACACACACACACACACACACACACACACACACACACACACACACACACACACACACACAGATATAGATTGATCGATCGATCGATCGATAGATCGATCGATAGTTATAGATAGACCATCATATTATATTCGACATATTCTTCCCTTATTCTACTTTATCCAAATTCATTT